>JACTOM010000056.1:2285851-2550278 GCA_015832385.1 Elymnias hypermnestra | reverse complement strand
TCACATGTTCCATCTTTTGTAAATTTAGATCCCAAGTATACAAATTCTTTCACCTCTTCCACTTGTTCCCCATCTATCAAAATATTGCCATTCATCATAGATTCATCTCGTTCAAAAAGCATAACTTTCGTTTTGTTTACATTCACTTTCATTCCTTTCCCTTTCAAAGCTTCATTCATAATATTTAGCATCTCCTGAAGCTCGTTAGCGGATGACGCAAGTATTACTTGATCATCAGCTTGATAGTTTTGATACATTTCATATAAAACTGTAATTGTATTAATAATGTGAATATTATTTAGAAAATGTAAATACCTGCCATAAGGATGAAGCAATTATTTCAAATTATATTATTTTATCCTATTATAGATGTTGCACGACATTGTATGGTAGATTATGTTTGTACACTTGATCTTGCAATATAATATATTTAATTTGATTTTGATTTGATTTGGATTTGACCCTCAGAAAAAACCTCAGAGAGACGCTTAGAAGAAAAGTTAGAAACGTCGTCATAAGAAAAACCATAAACTTGATAGATATACTTTCATAAGTTGACAAACAAAAATGGAAATGGATAGACCATATGATGTTTGACAAGTTAGGGAAGTGTTTTAACAGTTATATGTTAAAACAAACCGATGATTGTTGATGTCGATAAATGTGGTGATATAATCATCAAAATAACTCAAATGTCGGAAATGCATGTTGGCCCTTTAAACATAGGGGCAATTGCAATATTTATTCTTACATTTAATGAGTTGTTATTTTTATAAAGACTAGCAATTCCCTGCGGTTTCACCCACGTAAATACCGATCTCGTGACAGTGGAAAGTCTATTAATTCGGACTTATTTTCTTAGATTGACAATTTAAAATTCATTCTATCTTTTGAATGGAATGTCCTATTTTAATAATTTAAAAAGTATTTTAAAGGTATTTAATAGGATAAGGATTAATACAGAGGTATAAATAATATGGTTTGATTATTGTCGGCGCTTTTAGTAACTATTATGTGAAAAAATAGTTATAGTGGCATAACTATAGCAGTTGGACAAATGGTATCACGGACTATTTTGTAGATATCAATACGTTCTATAACTTTGTAGAACATATTTTTGTTCTATCAGCAATAATTTTCCCAGCGTATGCGATGACAGATTTTTGTAACAAATTTTTTCACACCTTGGGTTACATTCATGCATTTTTCTTAGGAATCCCTAACTTTTTTGAGAAAGTAATATAGACTATGTCGCTCAGTGAAAATGCAACTTTCTAATGGTGGATCGAATCAGTAGTTTTTGTGAACATTACAAACATACATTTTAATAATTCAATGTTAATAAAGTGGACCAAGCTTTAGACATTTAAGGCTTTGTAATATCACTCTAGCACACCTGCGTATATTAATACAGATTTCGTGGGATTAAACGGATAGTAATAGACCATGTCTGAATTACAGTATAACTGTGACACACATTGTAGTTGGAAATGTCTAATTTTGGAACTTTAGAGAAATATGTACTGAATGTTCTTACATACGTATCTATATATGTAATATGTAATAAAGTCATGTTCCTTACAACTTTTAAAATGTAAGAACGACTGGACCGATTAGAATGATCTATAACTTTTTGGATTTGTTTAAAATATCGGAATACATGGAAGTACTCAGCTCGAACTGGACAACGCAGAATTTACTAAAAATTCCCTGACGGGTATCGAAGCCCGGTACTCTGCTTGAAAAGTGAAACTCTCCTCATTGCGTATTAATGTTTACAACTAACACCTGAAAGAGAGTTTATCCTCTTGGTTTTTCTCTTTTCTTAACTCTGTATTTTGAAGTGAAACTGCTTTGCGCTTTGCTGCGTAAATTTTTTACGGATGAAACGCGTGATTAGCGTCACGAAGATGTACAGCGTTTTTTATGCTAATTTATTTGAAGATTAGGTAGTTTTAATATTTACAAATAACAAGTGGCTCTTAATTTGCCACTCGCTATTTAATTATTTAATATACTATTTTTCATAAAATGTAAAATAAAATATTTCAAAAATTCTCCTTCCTAAATTTCAATATATTAATTTTAGATACTTTAAGACTTAGAAATATTGTATAAATGTAAACAAGACTTAAAATTTAGTTTTCCAAAGCAGTTTCACTTCTGATATGTGTTCTTTGTACGCATGCACGTTTAATTTTTTTTAATGCAACTTCTTATGGCACGGTGCGTACGCGTAAGTATGTATTAGCATCTGGTGGGTCTTTACTTTACTCAGTTACATTATACTTCGAAGACAATACGAAAATATACGTAAAAGACGATTTTAACACAAAATTATATGACAAAGTAATACAATATAAGACAAAGAAGTTCTTTGTCACTCTATAGACGTACATTTGAAAACAGCAGGGACGCTACCTGACCTCGAAATTCGTGTACCCTTATTACTATTCCAAGGTCTTCATTAGTACGGATCGCATCCATTACGTCTAACCTTTATGTAAATGCCTACATTTTCTTTACATCACAGTGTCTACAATGGAGGTAATAGGCGACGGTTTAATAGGAAGTATTTTATTCCATTCATAGTAATACTTCACTCTCGCAATAAATTTTTTGTTCAAATTTTCTAAATATATCTGGCAATAATTGCCTCATTAGTCGAGTCCCGCTTACGATGATTTAAAAAATCGATATTAACATTTTTGTTAAAGAAGTAGGGAAAGTGTGAGGCAATGATAAAAAAATAAAAGTGCGTGCGTACAGAGTACAAATATCAGAAGTGATACTTCTTTGGCAAACTAATTTTTAGACTTTATGACAGAGGGGTAGAAAAAGGAAGATATGTTAGGAATTTAATGCTTTTAATTGACATTAAAATATTAAAAGTGTCGAAAATTAAAACAAATGTTATTGAAATCTCAAATAATAAAACGTAGCTAAAAATGCCACATGTTTTTGTCGAAATTATTAAATATTATTTTATATTTTATGAAAAATAGTATATTGAATTTATTAGTATATTGAAATTAAAAAAAGACGAGTGGCAAACTAAAATGCCACACGTTATTTGTAAATATTAAAACCACATAACCTTCAAACGAATTAGCATAAAAAACGATGTACATCTTCGTGACGCTAATCACGCTTTTCATGCACCTAAAGAAGTTTCACTTCAAAAATTATAATAAGGCGTTCTTATTTCTAAAAGAGTGCATTATAAACACTGTTGCAAGATAAAAAGGTAAGTAGCAGCCCGTTGACAAACTGCTAGGCGCGGGTCTCCTCGCTCATAGGAGAAAGGGTTTTTAGAGCATACACCTACCACGCTGCTAGCACAAGTCCACTTTCTATCTTTTCGTGGGACTGACAGCTTAACGTCCTCTCCAAGATAGGTTGAGCACACCGTCAACTTCGAGCAAATACTGAGAATTTCAGAACAGATAACTTAGCATCAACCCGGGATACTAAGCCAGGACCTTATAAACGCGGTGTCACTCGCGTAGTTTCTGATAGATAACTCGTACTCAGTCCCATATAAATTCGTACATCGTTTTCTGTATAACTAGCAGTAAAATTGTGATTTACGTATTTGTATTCCCCTTCTTTCTTGGATATAACGTATTTTTTCTTTCGAGGTGATAAAAAACCTCAATGCGATATTTTCTATTATAAAGTACATAAATTTACGGTTGACAAAACTGTCTGTATATAGAAGGTCACATGATCTCGTCAGCAATTATGCTGAAGCTATCTCTCAGATGCAGGCGTTAATCTAGTACCGTGAAGCGAGCTAGGGTTGTCATTAAAAATGTATGCATTAGTATACATAGATTTATAATTATAATTCTTCTGTATGTGTACGTCGTTTGACTAAATTCTTTATAAGTGGGTAGATCGATTTTGTTGTAATTTATTTCTGTGTAATCCGATAAATCATGAATTTCCCCGCATATCCACGGGATAGGGAACCAATTTATTTTATAGGAAAAAATATGAGACATTTGCGAACTTAGATAAATAGAATATGAGGACCGTATATGTATAACAATATTCAATGAATAAATATATTTATTTTCATTTTCTTAAAGCGTGGTGTCTTATTATATACAAGTATAATTAAACATACAGATGCTGTTATACGTTTAGACTTTAGAGCAAATGCTACAGTAACGGTAAGGCAATTAGCAGCCCATCACTGTCCTACTGCTGGCTACAGACCTCCTCACACTTATGAGAGTAGGTTTTTAGAGCGAAGACCCACCACGCTGTTTTATTGTGGATTGATACGCATAATACACAAGTGCACTCTCAAAGTCCGATGTGGCGGGAATCAGACAAGATTGGAGAGAGATCAGGCGCAGGACGGACGGCTTAACATGCTCTCCGAAGCACGGGGGTGGAGGACACCGCCAATTTCCCAACTTCAGTCAAATATTGAGAAAATCTGAATAGAAAACTCAATATTCATTTTTGAATTGGCTCGACCCAGGACTCGAACCCAGGACCTCACGCCTGTAGTCGAACATGCTAACCAATAGACCAAAGAGGCAGTTTAATGCTACAGTACTTTTGATATATTTTGTCCTCGATGTCTTGTAAACTTTACCTATTTTTTCCCGTTAGTATACTAAGAAAATTTCCATATCTCTTTATGGTTTGTATAACAGTCACAAGTCTTATTATCGAAGCTTTTTAGGCAATGTTCAATATTTATTTATTTAATCGACTGTCTAAATAGTTATATAGGTTTCCAGCAGCAATGAGTAGCAGGAAAGCAGAGTAATGAGTTGTAAACGTATCTTTAAAAACAACACTTGTTAATACAACCTTCTAGTCAGGAAGTGTCGGTCATATAACCAGTTTGCTAATTTAGATATAGACATTTTTAACGCTAGATTCTCAGTTTTCTATAATAAGCTTATTAAATTTTATAATTACATTAATATAATTAGGATAAAGATACTACACGATATTTATAATTTTTAAAATTTAAAATTAATAAACTAACACTTATATACTATTACTTAAATTTATTTATTGTTTTTTTTTTTTTACTTAAATATATTAAATATTGTGATCTGTTTTGGCTGCCTTAATAAATAAATAAACTAAAAATAAACAACACTTAGGTACACAAGTATTACAATGCCAACTTTTTGGCGCCTGACCAGAAGACAAACCCATGACTCTTAATAAGAATTTTGTGGGCCTTTGCTGTTCAAACAATTACAGTATTATAGAAAATGTTTCCCTGTTTTATGTATAACCATTAGCATAAGAGATAAGGTTCCCCTAACCAGATTAGCACGCTTCCATCTTAGTCTGTATCATTACTTACCATCAGGTGTAATCACAGTCAAGCACTAACTTGCTTACTGTCTCTTAATGTCAAGTAAATTTTACAATATCGTGTTTCATTAAGTTCTGTTTTGTTTAAATAATAAGAATATGAAAATTCTTTTATAATCAAATCAAATCAAATCAAATCAAAATATCTTTATTCAAGTAGGCATAATTACAGCACTTTTGAATCGTCAAATTTTTTTTTCTTTTCTTTTCCACACTCTAATTCTAATGTACGTCTGATGATGATACTCCAGAACGACTTAAAATCTAAAGTTACGAGGGTTCCTTCGCGCCCTGATCCGAGAAGAGCCCACAACAAACTCAGTCGGGTGTTTTGTTTTTTTTTTGTTATCATGTATTATATTCATGTATTATCATGTATTATATTAAAAAAATATAAAAGAATTTATTAACATTATTAACATTATATTTATTATTAACATTAGTCAAAAAGATGTGTTTATCTTTTGTTTGCTGTTGATTTATTTGCGATGAACATATTACAGCAAAAGTTTATTCATTTTAAATCAAATATCAAACAGCTCTAACAAAGGAAAACTTTGCAGACAGTCCAATAAAGGAAAACATTGTAGTAATACAAAATTATAATTCGTTAAAAATCATTTACTACGCCATCAAGCAGGAGATTCTTAGACACATTACATAGAACCCTTAAGCCATTATCTTTAACTTTAAATATTTTATGGTTTCTTAGGCACAATTATTGTCAATATAAATTTAATATTTTCAAAGTATTTACACCAAATGAAACCTGCAAAATGCTTAAGAAACCTTTGAAAATTACTGAAAGAGTAATATTAAGAACGATAAAAACGTACGAGATATGTATAGGGAGAGTGTGAGTTAATAGGAATTGAAAAATTACGAACATTTCCATATTATTTTCCAATATCTATTGGGTTAATTAATATCAACTAACCCGAAATGGTACAGGGTGGCGGGTCTATGTCCTAATAACCCACTCTCCTATGAGTAAGGAGGCCTGTGTCCAGGAGTGGGACGTTAAAAATCAAAATATTATTTAATCAAGGCTCTAAAAGCACTTATAAATCGTCAGTAGTCTCTCCGTTGATAAAAAATCTACCACAGGTTCAGAAAGTTGAATCCGCTGAGAGGAAACCGGCAGGGAACTCAACGTATCGCTCTTTTTAGTAAAATAAATATAGTTTCAATGTGCGCCGCCTTACCCATAACATATTATGAAAATAAGCGAAAAACGTTAAAAGCTACTTTAGCAGAGGATTAAAAATCTATAATTTAAAAAGGAATTGCAAAATGTTTTGGTAAGCGTATAACTCAATAACGTCGGGGTCAATTTTGCCAATTCTTTTTTTTAATGTTCGTTGAAGCCCAAGGATGATTTTAACGGCAAGAAAAGTTCGAATAATTTCATGGGAAACCCTAAAAACTGCCCTTTTCTGTTTCCCATACAAACGTAACATTGTCTAACGTAGATGTAGAGTCAATTTAACCTTTATTGCTATTCGATAAAGTTCATAATAAATAACATGTACTCGCTGTTCTCTAAGCAATGTAGGGGTTTTCTTAACGTCATAGAGTCACTTTATTGCCGCTGTACAAAGTTCAAAATCAATTGAATAGTCACAACCCGACCAAACTGAATAGTCACAGAACATAGATCATTAGTACTGCTGTAATTTCATTTCGTAAATCATTCGTAGAACTGAAATCTGCTATATTTCAAATCGACAGACCGAAGTCTGTCAGGTCTGCTAGTTGTTAAATAGACTAGACATTGAACGAAAATGAACCATCACCCTCAGGTCAGTATCACTATAATTATAATGCTAATGTTGGTTATATTCTCTACCCTAATCTAACCGCCTAAAGAACTAAAAAGCTGACCACTAGATTAATAGATGTCAGCTTTTAAGTTTTACATCATGAGGTTGAGTTTAAATCGATAATGGATTGTTGGGTTAAGAAATTCTCAATATTTGCTCGAAAACACCAAAGTCTATGGTGTATATCACCTCCATGTCTCCTAGAGTATGTTAAGCCATCGGTCCTGCGTCTAACATATCCCGTTATTTATGTATAAATATCGTGCAATATATGTTGCAAAAACTGAGTAGTGAGGATTATTAATAATGTATATGGTAAGTATTCATCTTTTTAACGTCCCATTGTTAAGTTTAGGCTTCTTTAATTATAGGAGAGAGTGTTTGTAAAGCATAGACCCACAACGCTGCTCCACTACTCATATCTTCGAGTTGCTCTAGGAATTTGTAATTTCCTCGCAGTGTTTTACGTGACCGAAGAGTACAATGATTGGACAGAAGTTTCAGGTACCTCAAATTTCTTTCTTTTCTAATAAGAAATTTAGTGGTGTATCTCCATTCTAAGTCACGCCTTCTCTCAACGACAATTCACGTGATATACCACTGGGAAATCATGGCTTCTGTCAATATTTAGATATTATTTTAATGTTTGATTTAACAACCCTAGATTAACAAATTTCCACATCCCTTGTTCCCTGTGGATCTCTAAGCCTTCAACGCAAGACTCGACATAATACGTGAGATTCTAACTAATGAACACCTCGGAGAAGTTAGCACAGAGAATTAATTACTTCTATACAATACCATTATTTTTGTTCCGTTTATTTAGAAAGACGGTGGGTTGTACCGAATACACTAATTCAAATTATCTTTCTTCACTACCTTTAATTATATTCGTGAAATATAGTTTTTTTCTCATATATTATTTGTTATTACGAGTATGTTGTGGTATAAAAGAAAATTTGAGAAAGGCATGCTTAGATGGTTTGGGCACGTGAGAGAATGAATGAAAGGAGACTGACAAAGAGGATTTATGAGTTTCTGAGTAAATAGGAACATTGAAAGGGGAAGACCGAGGCGAACGTTTCTGGATCAAATCCAGGACAGTTTTAATAAAGGCCAGGTCAAGAGTACTCTGAACAGATGAAATTGTATAATGGTTTAATGAGAATGAAAGAAGCGAAGGAGATATGCAAGGATTTTGGGGTAGCCAAAATCCTTGCATATCTCCTATCCTATCCTATCATATCCTATCCTATGGGATTGAGGCGTGATAGTATGTATGTATTATTTTAATGTACGACTGATGATGATCTTGAAGAACGACTTACAATCTAAAGTTACGTGGGTTCCTTCGCGCCTTGTGCTGAGAAGAGCCCACAACAAACTTAGTCGTGTGTAAGTCTTTTTCGTCATCATCAATTTATACTTTATAATTTATTCTATATCGATTAGAGCAATTCATTCACTCCCACGCTTTTTCTAGTACTACAAATTATAGAATAGTTAAGTACGATTCCGCTTGCTGTTGCTCAGTCTTACAAAAAAAGGAAGAGGTTATCAATTCGTCTGAATTTTTTTATGTTTTTTACCTCATATCTTCCGACTGGGTGGACCGATCTTGATGATTTTTTTATATGGAAGGTGGTGCTCGTCATAGGGTCTCAAAAAGAATAGGCATATTATTTTTTACTTTTTAGAGCACTTTAATATATTTGTTACAGTTTGTTTTGAAGGAGGTTCTTTTTTTGTTAAAACTTTTATGAATTGTTTATTGCTGACTGGTTAAGCAAGAGGTTTGTGTTCCGTTACGATGCTGTATAGAAACCATAAGAGGCAAATTGCTTCTTATCCGATTAGCGCGCTTCCATCTTAGGCATCATCATCACATCAGGTGTGATTACAGTCAAGCGATATCCTGTCGGCAATTAATAAAAGAAATCTCTCTGTAGTAAAGTTTTGGTTATGTTAATAAATCTTTTGAATTTACTGCATCAAACTCAATCTTCCAAAATAATAATGTATTGATGATGTCATTTCATTTTTTAATATTCAGCTTATGATTCATACTTAATTGAAATCGCATTCTAAACTATCCTAGAAAGATTGAAAAGAAAAACAATTATCAGGTTTTTACTTGAGCGTATGAATTCTCTTAAAGTGTTTGATTAAACACCTAGTAAAAATTCAAAAATTATCCTTTTTGTATTTCATATAATACAATACTAATAAATCCCTAAAATCCACTAGTGTGGCAGCAACATCAATCTAATCGAAATCAATTTTCCTGTAATCGGCTGCACGCAATCCCAACATCAATCATTGAACAGATATTAATGTACAAACATACAAAGCAATTCTGACGAACTGAAATTCACGCATAGGATTGGGCTTTTGATACTGAAAGCCGAATGGAATTCAAAACCAATAATACAATTTTGACATCCTTGCAGTGGAGCGAGTAAACGCTTTACTAGAAGTGACTCCGGCTTCAATCCCTGGTAGAGCGAAAGTGGATGATGGGAAATAATTTACAAAAGATGGAACATCTGAAAATAATCTTGAAAGGAGAGTGAATGCAGAGAATATGATAAATGGTGCTCTGCACGCCGTTATGAAAAGCCAGATGGTGTCTCAAAGGGAGAGACTGACTGTGGATGGAGTGTTGAATCCAACACTTATGTATGATAGTGAAAGTTAGGAATGGCAGGAGAAATATAAAAGTAAAATAAATGCGATAGAGGTGAGAGCGTTGAGAAGTATGTGTGGATTGACACTGAGTAACAAAGTAAGAAATATTGTGATAAGAGAACGTTGTGGTATAAAAAAGGTGTAGTGACTAAAATTGAGAAAGGCCAGCATAGATGGTTTAGGCACGTAGAGAGAATGAATGAAGGGAGATTGACAAAAATGGAGGGCAATTTCTGAGATCCAGGGACGTACAAAAAACGTCATCTCAGCGCACGAAGTTTCGCTGTGAGCGCTGGGAAGATCTTGCACTGCAAAGGCGAGATTGGGCAAACGCAGTTAATAAAGCTGTGAACGCACATGAGGATCGCCGTTTAGAAGACCTGGACGCCAAGCGCTTACGTAGGAAACATTGCCCCAAACTATCGTATAGTTACGATAATCAGGGCCAGCTGTGGTGCGGGCCATGCGACAGAACTTTCATAACAAAATCGGTCTTTCAAGGCATATTAGATAACATTATAAGCACTAGCCAGATTCGCCGTTGACGGAACAGTCATAGAGGACATCATCATCATTATCATCATAATTTTCTAATTTGTGCGTCAAAACTAGTGGGAGGTTTCGGCCGTAGCTAGTTATCGCCCTGCTAGCAAAGACGTCCCGCCACACAAGTGATTTGTGTTCCGCTAAAAAAGCGTTAGACACCATAAGAGTAAATTGCCTCTTAGCAGATTAGCGCGCTTCCATCTTCGAATGTATCATCATTTATAATCAAGTGTGATCACAGTCAAGCGCTAACTTGTCAACAATATATGTAATGCCTTGCTGGTAAGGTTACTAGGTTCAATTTCCCGCAGAATATATTTTGGATAAAATATTTCCTAATCGGTTAGCAATATGTACAATAATTAATAATTAATCGACTGTATTAACTCTAAATAATTTTAGTGATAAAATTAATATTTCATTAATTGAATTTTTTTTATATATGTAAAGTAAGTAGCAGCCCATAAGACTTCCTCACTCATAGGAGAGAGAATTTTTAGAGAGTATATCTACCACGCTGCTTCACTGCGGGATAGAAGGGTATGCTATTTTTATTTTTTCAATTCGTCCTATCAATTACTAAGAATCTCCCTGTACATGTAGATCTCTATATGTATAAGAGATATCAGGTCATCATCACGATACCTCTGGAACTATAAGGCGTAGAGACTTAAATTTGGTAGGAATATTCCTTTTACCGAGTAGACGTTAGCTAAGAACGGATTTTAAGAAATTCCTCCCGTAGGGGGGGGGGGGGTGCGGGAGTGTTAACTATTGATTCATCACGACATCTCTCAAACCATACCTTGTGAGCTAATAGACCGAGTTATCAAGTTTTCTAAAATTCATATTGCAAAACTTTTGTCTATAGAAGAAAGTTTTGCATTTTGAATTTTTGTTTTTATTTTAAACAATTTATAATAATCAAGCTAAAAATAGCTGGATCGATTAAAAAAAAAATTTCAATACCTGTAGACTATTTTTATATTTACTAATATCGGATATTCTGCGTAAATGATGTTACAAATTTTAAAATGTATTAATTATACTCGTAAAGTAAAATCTGTATTAGATTATGAATGTAAGTGTGTAACTAATAAACTGAAGGGAAGTAATTAAAATCTAATTGAAATAAAACTTTAATGTTAACGAAAATAAATCTAGAGTCTAAAGCAGTAATAACTCGGTAAATCCTGCAATGTAGATAATTGCTGTTAGATGATAAATATATGTACGGCAATTTTTTTTTTGATAAAATGTTATTAAATTTTACCGTTGTACCGTATAGCCGTTCATTATAAATGGTAACAAATGAAAATATTACGATAAAAAATTATTTACTCGTGTACTCGCCTGTACCGCTCAGAAATGATGACATAGCGCTCAAAGTTATTTTATGATAAAGTCTTCTTAACGTTATTCACGTTGGTTGAATTCACTGGTTAATTTTTTTCCATGGGTTTGTAGTCTAAAAGATTCTACCAAAAAACACAAAACAGAACGAAAAAAAAGAAAGAAATGAATAAAATTTTAATTAAAACAGAGTTGTCAATAATAATTGATTAATTAATTTTATATTGCGAAAAATTGTAAAGGGCTATCTATTGAAAGCTTCCATGAACGTTTTAAAGGTTTCTTTTTATACAATGAGTTTAAAACATTAATGTTAGGTGGCGTAGTACTTTTTTTTTTAATCCGGGAGCAGTCACCCGCTTGTCATTAGTGTGGCGCAGCTATCAATTCAGCGCATCACACTGTAGCAGATTGTTAGGCCTGGGGACCTCAGCGTCACCTTCTGGTGGCGTTGATCGGTGGCGACCTCTTGTTGGGGAGCATTGTAGGCGCGATGCTCTCCAGTGAGAGATGGTGGGCGGAAGTGACCTTCTTTTGCGAGATGACAGTCTCGCTGAGGGAAGCCCACGAGAGAGAGAGACGGAGAATGCGGTGGATGTTCCCCCTCACCGCCGAAGGAGGCGGAATATAAGGCAGCGCATGTTTGCGCATCTCCTCCTACCTCCGTGAATCCTCCGTCGGACTCATCCGGGATACCGGGTTTTAGTGGGTATTGGGAGATCTTCCTTCCTTCCTTCTGACTGGTCATCGGTCAGGGTTAGTGCGTTAATTGCATTTCCCAGTTACAAAAAGAAGGTACTATTTTTTTAATCGCTATCAGCCGGGTATCACCCCTGTCTCTTTGTTCAAATATTCAACTTAATTACAACGGACCGTGAAACATTTTCTTTATTTAAAATATTTCAACGTAAATTAACGCGTGGGCTGCGAATTATGAACCTACATTATTGACCCTGGACCGACGTCGGGACCAAGCTTAAAATAAATTTCAATGATTCATGGAATTTCAACTTTATAATTGTTCGTAAGCGCTCTTAGGCACTGTTATTACTTCAGTATATTTACTGTCGTAATGGTTTAGCGTATAATTTCCTTTTAGCTATTAAAAGTAAGTGCGATCGTTTAATCGGCTGTAAAACCCGCGTTTTCTTCGAGAACTTATGTGTTTAACTTATATTAGAAAATTGCTGTTCCCGATGTTGTAGCAATATGGGAAAAGCCGTACTTAGTATCGGGAAATAGTTAGTTTGTTTAATTTGAAGTCAATCGCAAATAGCTTAAAATATTGTAATACAGTTTAATTTTCTTACTTATTAATGAACTTACTTGACTGAGTTTAAAAGTGAAACTTCTTAAGGCGCATGAGGGTAAATTTTTTACAGATGTAATTAATTATTAATTGGGTAATTCGTGGGGGTAATTCGCAATTCGTAATTGGTTGGGGTAATGCGCGTCACGAAGATGTGCAGCATTTGAAGTTTAAGTAGTTTTAATACTTACAAATAACATGTGGCATTTTAATTTGCCATTCGTCAATTAATAATTTAACATGCTATTTTAAAAAAAATTTAAAATAAAAATATTTCAGATTTCTATTTTTTTTTAATTTAATAATAATTTCTAATATAGGCAAAAAAGTGGCATTTTTATTTACAATTCTCAAATGACAGACTTCAATAACTTATTTGTATTAATTTTCGACAATCAATCCTAACGTATTATCTTACATTTTTCCTCCCTCTATTTCTCAGAAATCTAATGTTTTACATTTGTATAAATATGAACAAGACTTAAAAAATTTGTTTGCCAAAGAGGTTTCACTTCTATGTACTATGTACGGACCCACTATAATTTTTTTTTAATTATACTTTGTTTTGTTAAATCTTATTACAAGAACATGATAACAATTGCGGATGTAATACTAAAAAATTAGATAAAGTTTAACGGCCTCGCTGGTACAGTGGTGCGAGTACTCGCCTTGTTAGCAGAGGTCCCGGATCGATCCCCGGAACGACGAATGTAGGAAATTGTATTTTCTAATTTGTCTGAGTCTGGTTTGATGGGAGGCTTCGGCTGTGGCTAGTTACCACCCTACCAGCAAAGAAGTCCCACCAAAACAAAGAGATTTGTGTTCCGGTACGATGCTGTGTAGAAACCGTAAGGGGTATGTCGCCTCTTACCAGATTAGCGCGCTTCCATCTTAGACTGTATCATCACTTACGATCATGTGAGAGCACAGTCAAGCGCTAAACTTTCAACCATTAAAAAAAAGTAACCTGCATCCCTAAACTATATGACCAAGTGTCTACGGCAGTTTTTCTCAATTTTTTAGGCCATGCCCCACCATAACACTTTATGACCCGCATATATAATTTGTAACCTTTAAAACTTTATTTGTTCTTTTAACAATTAACGAGTTCCCCATTGGTCTAGTGGTTAGCTTGTTCGGCCACAGACATGATATCCTGGGTTAGAGTCCCGGATCGGTGCAATTCAATAATCAATATTGAGTGTTCCATTAAGATTTTCTCAATATTTGCCTGAAGTTGGGAAGTTGGTGGTGTGATCCACTCCCGTGCTTCGGAGAGTACCTTAAGCCGTCAGTCCAGCGCCTGATTTCTCTCCGGTCGGATTCCCGTCACATTGGAAAATGATAGTGAAGGAATAGAGAGTACTTGTGTACTATGCCTGCCAAGCCGCAGTGTAGCAACCTGGTGGGCCTAAACTATGAGCGAGGAGGCCTGGGCCCAGCAGTAGGACCTTAAAGGGCTACTTACCTTTAAGAAATATATAGGATAATGAAAAACTGAAATTGAAAATAATTTTAATAGTGAGTTTTCTGTATTAATTTAATGCGATTCTGATATGCCTCTCTCCCAACTATAAAATTGTCTCACGTTGGGAAATACTGGTCTACGGGTTCCGTGTTTTTCCAATTTTACAGTATATTATACGTCTAATCTATATGATTAGACGTATAATATGAATGAATGAATGAATATTTTATTTCTCCACATTACATAACATTATAAAAATTCTTACTAGTAACAATATAAATTATGTGCACTTTATAATGTGGGTACTGGTGCCTGAACTAGAATAAATCTGTGCTTCAAGTCACCAGGCCCTTTCCCGGTTTGTAACACTTTCTATTATTGTTGTAATNTTCAAGTCAAGTTTATAAAGATTTTTTGCGACTTTTCAATGTATGGCTATTTAATTCGTCGTTGTCGTCGTCGCTTCAACCGATGGATGCCCACTGCTGGACATAGGTCTCACGTAATGACGTTCACAAGGCCCGATTTTGCGCCACCTGGCTCCAGCGGCTACCGGCGACCCTCTTTATATCATCGGTCCACCTTGTGGGGGGTCTGCCTACACTGCGCCGTCCGGTGCGGGGTCGCCACTCCAGCACCTTCGGCCCCCAACGTCCATCGGTCCTGCGGACTATGTGCCCCGCCCATTGCCACTTTAGGTTCGCGATTCGTAGAACTATGTCGGTGACTTTGGTTCTAGTACGGATCTCTTCATTTCAAATTCGATCACGTAGAGAAACTTCGAGCATAGCCCTCTCCATCGCACGCTGAGTGTCCGCATGAGACCCATAGTCAGCGACCACGTCTCAGAACCGTAGGTCATCACTGGCAACATGCACTCTTCAAAGACTTTGGTCTTAAGGCGCTGAGGATTATCGGACGAAAATATCTGGCGTAGTTTCCCGAACGCTGCCCAACCGAGTTAGATTCGGGGGTTGACTCGAAATTGGACTTACCTAGCTAGACTATATGTCCCAGGTATATGTACTCGTCAACAATTTTAAGAGTTCTCAACGATTATTGGGTGTGGCGGTACATGGATATTAGACATAATTTTCGTCTTATCTATGTTCATTTTCACATTAGGCATTTCATTGCAATAGAGAATTTTGAATTTTGCATTTGAATTGAAACCTTCGTGGTTTCCTTAGTATGGAAAAAATTATGTGTAACGATACAATAGTGTTGTAAAAGCCTACGTAAATAAATATTATTTCATTTGATATTTCTATTCTACTACAGAAGAAACATGTAGGCATAATATGCTTGATAGTAAAATTTTGAAGACCTACTTTCATATACGAAAGTAGATCCTCAAGTAGTAAAATCTATATCGTCATCGGTTATTGTCATATGTAATATGAAATAGAAGAACGAATCTCGTTGTAGAATAAATGGGATGTGATAGGATTACGCGAGTCAGAAACTAGAAAATATGGCGCGGGCGTAGGGTTGCTAACTGCTTGAATATATTAATGTATATATAATTCATGAAGTGAAACTTCTTATGGGTGTGTTTTTTTATGCTGACAGATTAGCAGTTGACTGTAATCTTACTTGATGCTTAGCAATGATACAGTCTGAGATGAAAGCGCCCAAACTTGGTAAGAGGTCATTTACCTCTTAGGATTTTTACACAGCATCGTACTGAAACACAAATCTGGCAGGGTAGTAAATAGCCACCAGTCCAGACTCAGATAAATTAGAAAATGCAGTTTCCCAGACTTGACCTGCCGGGAATCGACTCCAGGACCTCTGTCACCTGTCCTAGAATCGATTACGGATTTTTTATACAGAATCGCTGGATATTAACGAAGACCATAAGACCAGTTTTTTTTATTGTCGCTGGTAAGTGCATTTACGCACCCCGACTGTGGGGCCGGGAGTGTGGGACTCCGCGAGGGGGAAGAACTCTTATTACCCACTAAAACCCAACGGGACCGCCATTAACCATGAGTGGAGAGCCAGAGGTTCGTTGAGGCATTCCTCTCTGACCCCTCGGTAGCAGCTTACAGATATTCTACAGGGGGAGGAGTTGTATGAACATCCGCTTCCTGTTTCCTACTCCCCTTCATCGAGGCCCGAGTGCCCCAGCAGCATTCACCGTCTCCCTTTATCGTGCCTCCTTAAGCGAGATGACAGTCTCACATAAGCAGACAACCGCTCTCCAGGCCTGCTAACTGATGAGTATTACTGTAATACTAGCCTGTGTGAGGTCTGTACCGACCAGCGACGTCATAATGAGTCGCTGAGAGCCCCAGGCAGGACATTCTGCCACTGTGTGCAGTGTGCCGTGGTGTCATGTGTCTAAGGAGGCACTAAACTCGTTAAAGCTAGCCGACGGCTCACAGCCAACAGTTTGATACAGGTATTTGACGAAGCAACCAAGACTGGTAACCAACCTGTAGGAGGACGATTCGTGCTCTCTGCCCAGCCACTTGCCCTGTCCTTGTCCACGGCTCCATAAGACCAGTGACATTTCCAATTAATTTAAAGTGTTTCTGATAAAGCACAAACTATTATAGGATCATATAATCTTATTACGTCTAATAATCCACTACTGCATAGCCATTATAATTTAAACGCCTAACCGATTAAATTTTGCCAATAGAGTAGCGAACTATTGCCAAAACTTCTAAATTGGTGTAGTAAATTTATTACCACAAATTTCCTTAGTTAATCTGAGCGTAAATGGATCCACTACTCCAGTTAATTACTTCTTTCTGTGTTTTTCTTTAAGCACGCATTACAATATTACATTTCGCGAACCTTTTATATGGTCATGATAAAAATTATAGTTGACTTTTATAATAAATAAAATGTATTTTTTATAAAGTCCAGAAAACTCCACTCACAATTATATACGAAATGAGTAAATCAATATTAGGGGATTTTTATAAATGTATTCATTAGTAAATGTTAAACAACTGAAAAAAGCTAAGTACTATAAAGTCTAGTCTTTTACTGCTGAGCTCAGGCCTCTATATTCTTGATGCATAAACTCACGAGGCTGTTCCAATTAGGATTGGCAAAAATAAATAAAATTCAGGATATTAAGTATTGCCAATCCTGAACAGAATAGATTTACGTAATGTGCACTGTTTGACGTCGCAGCTTGTTGGATATATAAAATTCAAAACCTCGACATCTCGTGTAATAAGTGTTTTTCTACTTTAAATCATATTTCTTTTCAAAAAACATTAAAGTATTCTTTATTCAAGTAGGCTCAAAAAGCACTTTTGAATCGTCAGTAGTCTGCCCGTTGGTAACAAATCTGGCACCGGTTCGGAAAGTTAAATCCGCTGAGAAGAAACCGGCAAGAAACTCAACCGTTACTCCTTAACGAGCAGCCTGTGGATTGATTATAATGCTCGAAAACAGTATAATGCTCTGCGTGTGCAGTACAATAATGCTTTCAGGATTCTGATGGGGCTGCCTCGCTTCTGTAGCGCTTCAGGTATGTTCACTGGGGCGGGTGTAGACTGTTTCTACACTACCATCCGCAAACGGTGTGCATCCCTGGTGCGCAGGGTTCGGGGCAGCACTAACAGTATTCTGAAGGCATTTGCTGACAGACTTGATTGCCGGTACTTGAACCATTGCTGCATGGTTCATGTACTGACAAATCAAGGCTGTTACTAGGTAGAAAAATTACTTTTAAGTAGGTTAGTGTACTAATATTAGGCTAAGATTATTGTTACTAACAGATATGATCCATTTGATTGAAATAAAAATTATTATTATTATTATTATTAAACATAGTTTTGTATGCTACATTGCTTGATTCCAGTTGCACACAGAAGCAATATATTATACATTGTAACATACAAAACTATCTTTAAAAGAGTAACAGTTCAGTTTCTTGCCGGTTTCTTTTCAACGGATTCAACTTTTCGAACCGGTGGTAGATTTGTTATCAACGGACAGACTGACGATTCAAAAGCGCTTTGAGCCTACTTGAATAAATAATATTTTGATTTGATTTGATTGCTAGTGCCTTTCCAGCAACAAGGCCGTTAAACTACTAAATCATAGAAGTTTTGACGGCCCATTCATTCGTTTCACGCAACCATTAGGCGATTATCCTAAAACAAGATGTTCCACTAAGATCATGCGTCATCTCGGCTTAACCCAGCTTTGTTCGGATTAGCGCGTACATAAACGAGCTGAATTTAGCCGTCTCGGCTAATTTTAGACGTTTTTATTGCTGATTTCGCTTATGCCGGATTTGTCGCGAATTTTGTCTACTGTTGACTCGTTTGAATTTATCAATTTCTGGATAAATTGGATTGTCGTTGATTAGAAGTGTACAAGTCAAGGCCCGTGGACAACGTAAGTTTCGTGATTGCTAAATCACAAAAACATAAAAATTCAATGTATACCGTCTCATATGGGTATAAGGGGAAACGAAAAAAAACTTGGAGATTATTTGCCGGTTTCCTGCACTCCGAGAGGTTGGCGGCTGTAACAGTGCCCTAGGGCATCCTTTAACAGAGGAGGTCAGGGCCCTGTTGTGGCTGCATAAAAAAGGACTTTGAAGTGTGTATCATCAGTAGTTTTTAATTTATTTGTAGTGAATTTCGAAGGGAGGAACCGTCCTCGAACGGAGCGACAAGCTCCTTTAAATTAAAATATAAAAAAACCCTTTCAAAATTGAAGAAACGCGTGATTAGCGTCACGAATATGTGCAGCGTTTTTACGCTAATACTATAAATAATTAAATTTGAAGGGAGGTAGTTTTAATATTTACAAATAACATGCGGCATTTTAATCTGCCACTCGTCACTTATTATACAATTTTTCAGAAAATATAAAATAAAAATATTTCATACATTCTCTTTATAAATTTTAATTAATAATTTGTAAATTGTAATTGATAAAAAAACACGTGGCATTTTTATTTAAAATTCGTCATTTTGAGATTTCAATAAATTATTTGGCATGAAATATAAAATGATAATATTTCATAAATTATTTTTGCGATATTTCAATTTAAAATATGTTGTTTCTATAGTAATAATTAATTTACAATGATTTTTGTATAAATTTAAATTACTATTTACAAAAAATCACGAGGAATTTTAATTAAATATTCATCATCTGAGATTTTACAATATTATTAAGAAGGACAGCAGCCCATTAACGTCCCACTGCTGGGCACGGGAAAACTCACTCATGTGAGTGAGAGTTTTTAGAACATAGACCCATTACGCTGCTCTACTGAGGATTGGCAGGCATTGTACACAAGTGCACTATATATTCCTTCACCCTCATAGTCCGGTGTAACGGGAATCCGACACGACCGGAGAGAGATCAGGCGCAGGACCGACGACTTAACGTGCTCTCCGAGGCACGGGGATGGATCACACCGCCAACTTCCCAACTTCGGGCAAATATTGAGAAAATCTTAATAGAAAACTCAATATTGATGTTTGAATTGGCCCGACCCGGGACTCGAACCCAGGACCTCATGTCTGCAGTCGAACATGCTAACCACTAGACCAATGAGGCAGTTAGAAATAGTAGTAACAACAAAAAATAAAGTTACCAAAAAAGATTTATAAACGATATAGATATATGTATATATATAAAGGATCCAGAAAAAAAACGTAATATCTTATGAGACCAAAGACGCTAAAGAACGGAAAGTTCTGCCACTAGATTGCCATGCTCCTTTTGCTTTATTAAAAGAAATTGTTTTGGTTAACGCAAATATGACCATGTTTGCTCAATTGGCTCTCCATATGCCTTCGCCGGAATCTACACATACTCTCACTTACGTAATGTGTGTTATTTAGTCCTAACGCTCCTCCAAATCTAAAGGAAAAATTTGTATTCAAGACAGGCGATAGAATTTTTAGATCTTTTCATCAGCTTAAGATTTTAACACCTGCTCACAAGACAAATTTTTACGATAATTATTTCTCAGTGCGAGCAACTTAGTTATGGAACGACCTTCCTCTTCCAGTGAGAGAAGCAAAATCATTTGGAGATATTTAAAAGGAAAATTACAAATAATTATCTGTCATTTTGTACTTGACATGACTACAAGAACAATACTTATTAAGATTCTTTTTATTTTTTTAATTTATTTATATATATGTGTATATTTATATATGCCGGAGAGCGGTAGTCTGTGGAACGCTGGCGCCATCTAGCTGCCGGCGTGGGACAGAGTCATGTGACGTGAGCCGGCGACGGACTCGATAGTTCTTGGGTGACGGTCCGCCAGAGCGGTCGACTATTGAAACTGTCGCGTCCTAACTATTATTATTAATGTAAAGTTTAGGAGTTTGTGTAAATTGATATCGGCAACATTAAGTGACTGAACATTATAATCTGAGTTAATTAATAAAGTGTAAACATTACCCATCAACGCTCACAGTATGGAAATTATATTATAAATGCCATCACCTTACCGAGGGTCGAAGCCGGGACCTCTGCTCGCAAAACGAGTACTCGAACCACTGCGCCAGTGAGGCCGTTGTAATAATTGATCGGATACGTTATAGATTGAAACAAATCATTAAAATCCTCGCTAAAAACATTCTGTAGTTATTATAAAGAGGTTTTTGATTATTTTATTTGTAATGTCAAGTATATTTTGCATTCGTTTTTACGAGATTAGCTAGTCCTTTTAAAATATTCATGAAATTAACGTTGTACTGTATTTCGATGACATAATTTGTTGTTATTGCTTGTTTGTTGTATTAAAAATAAATATATAAAAGCTGCTAGCGCCATAATACACTCAGAAACTATAATATAAATTTGAATATTTCCAGTAAAGTACTGCAACGAAAATAACTAACGAATGCAACTCGGAAACAGAAGTTACTACATTTAAATTTTCAGCAGTTAAATTATTGCATTACATTTGTCAGCGAATTTTCAGCTGTGAATGTAAAATAGAATTATTTAAGTGAGTTTGTTGAACATTATATGATTGTAATTATTTTAAAATTTAAAGTGTAGTCTTTATTGGGATGAAAATGGTATTAGAAAGATAATGAATAAAGATGATGGTGTGATAAGAGAATGTTGTGGTTTAAAAGACGATGTAGTGAGTGAAATTGAAAAAGTTATGCTTTGATGGTTTGGCCACGTAGAGAGACTAACAAAAAGGATTTATGAGTCAAGAGTGAACGGGAAAGTTGGTAGGGGAAGACCAAGGTGAGCGCTCCTGGACCAAATCCAGGACATTTTAAATAATGGCCAGCTCAAGAGTACTCTAAAGCGACGAACTTGTATGAAAGGTTTAATGAGAATGAAAGAAGCGAAGAAGATATGCAAAGATCGTGGCAAGTGGAAGGACGTGGTCTCTGCCTACTCCTATAGGAATGAGGCGTGATGATATGCATGTATGTATGTATGAATAAAGTCGATTACATTGGCTTGGATAAGAATCAGTCAGTATATCTGTTTCCACTGACCTCCAAATCAGATGGCCTCCAATCAGGTTTGCTTAAAATGATTTTGATAAAACTTTCATTGGCTGAAAGTTGATTTCATTTATATAAATATACTCGTATAGATATTTTTACAAGGCGTTAGGAGACCGTTTCCAAAAACGTAGAAAGACTACAGTACTACTTTGATGATGGGATGGAAAAATGCCGATCTTGATGAAAAAATAAGTATTAATTTTATAACTTTTTAATAGCATTATTTATGCACCATCATGTTAGTACAGGTAAATGAAACGAAGCCTTCATACAAAATATATTACTAAAAAAATCCAACTATGAACCACATAATAAAAAACCAACTGACGCACTCTCGCTCATTATACTTGTTTCTTTTATACGCACACCCGTACTGGTCGCGTGCGTTCCTTGACCCGAGCGTCGGCCGTTTGTGTTTTATTGTAGGTTTTTTTTAAGTTATGTATTTATAAAACCATTGTTTCATTTAGCTGTACAAACATGATGGACCTCAAATAATGCTTATAAAAATATGAAAAAATATAACTTTTCCATCAGGATCTGTCTTTTCCATCCCATCATCAAAGATGTTATTAGTACTATTGTCTGTCTTCGTTTTGGGAAGCAGTCTCCTAATACCTTGTATAACAAAAGCAAAAAAGATTTCTATTGTAGACTATAGAATGATGTGACCGATGTGCCGCAAACTAGTTTCATTAGAACTTCGCAATTGATCTAAAATTTCGCTAATTGACTCCTTTAGGAATGTAGACGGTCTCTTAGTAGCTATTTAACCACATTCTTCAGTTTAATGCTTGATTGTGATCACAACTGATGGAAAGTGATGATACAGTCCAAATTCCTACACGACGAATCACAAACTTTTTGGCAGTAATTAGACACGAAGCCTCCCACCGGTCCAGCATCAGATTTTTTATCGCTGACAGGTTAGCGCTTGATTGTAGTGCCAGCTGATGGTAAGTGACGCCACTCAATAATCTGGTAAGAGGCGATTTACCTCATCATCCTATCAAAACACAAATCTCTTTGCTTGACGACACATCTTTGCTGGTAGGGTGGTAATTAACCACGGCCGAAGTCACCAGTCCAAAATACAACTTTCGGAGTTCGGCATCTCTGTTAGCAAATTAAATACACGCACCATTGCGCCATCGAGTCCAAAGGAAACCCATAGGATCAGAAACTACGCATATATGTAAACTACTAGAAAGAAGCCTATAAACAATATCAGACTAAGCCACAAGAAACAGTGGTAGCCTGTTATAAAATTACTATTTTATGGATAAAAGTACTATATGTAGGACATTTCTACCCAAATATAAAGATAGCTCATTACTATTCACAGTGCGTTTTTAATATCAACGTATTGGAAAACGTATCATAGTACAAACAATATATTTCTATTGTATTAAACAAAATTGTTGGTACATACATCTCTGCTTTAAATGTATATTCATAAAGTCTAATCGTTTCATAAACTACATAGCAGAATCTGGATTAGTATATATTTTCTTGTGACTAAATCACATTTAATTCGGCAAAAATAAAGCTATGTGATGACAAAATGTCATTTTGTGATTAAGAACTTTTGTTTCATTACCATGGAGCTCTTTTATTAAAATTACTTTTTTTGAACTACAAAGATTTTTCCAAAGCAATGTTATATTCATATCAACGATATCCCACGAATAATCTGTACTATTATTGCATCTTTCAAAACGTTCAGTTCGTTCAATTTTGGACATTATATTTTCAAATTCAAAAATGAATCGATGCTGTATAGAAATTATATGAAGTATTCCTTTTAACATCCTGTTTTATTACCAGGAACCCTGTAATTTGTCCGCGCTTGGTTAACGGAAATAACAGTAGTTTACCCGGCTTCCGCGCGTACGTTTTTGCGTCGTTTGCCCCGCTGGCTCTTGGGACTTAAATGTTCATAAAAGACTAGCAAATGTTAGGATTTTTATGTTTTCTGATAGTTAAACTATAAAATATTATCTTTTGTTTATTAAATTAAGACTCTGGTAAAGCGTCATGTTGCGCTAAACTTTGAGATAGTGAAAAAAGTCCGTCCTGTATCCAAAGGCACATATCTTAAAAATTTTAAACTTATCTCAAGAGTTTCCATTGTTTACATCACTTATATGATGAAAAACACAAATAATTACAAATAAACACTTATAGTTTATAAAATACCATAAAAAAAATTACGAACGACGCGAAACACACACCATTACTAACGGTCATTTTGTAACTGATATATATATTTTTTTCGATTGTCTGGTGTTATCTCTATGCATATTGTGTCAAGGCAGTTACTGTAAGGCGAAATATATATATTATGGCTTAAAAATAAAGAGATTATAATTCGATTGCCCGAGTTCAGTCAGTACTATGGTATCCTGTCAACCTATAGTTAACATGGACATGATATCGCGGTTTCATCTTAGACTGCATTATACTATAACCCCTCCCCCCCTCCCCAGATTCCTATCCTCTAGGCTTCCGGTTTCCACGTTTAGTCAAATACATGCAACAGCAATATACCTAACGTGTCTTTTTTATGTTGATAAGAAATATATAGCACAAGCCAATAGCCCAATCGATACTACTGACTTATTTGCTTATTCATTGTTTAAAACTTCATCATTACGCTTACTTGTTAGCAAGCTGAAGGTAAACATTGTGAGGAATCCTTATCTCGGGTATAATTATGGAATATATTCAAATCCTGTCGATCCGCAGTGAAGCAGCGTGTTGGGTCTATGTCCTAAAAACCATCTCTCCTACGAGGGAAAAGAATGTATCCGACGGCGAGTCTTAACAAGGTTGCCATTTACGTTACCTGTCTGCTCTATTACGGTCGACAGACAATGAATGTATGTCTAGACTAAGTTTGATATACCAGTTCTTAAAAACATTACAATTGTATACTTAAGTCGACAAGTCCATTGTTAAAAATTAAAACCTCCAACAAGCCATTAGACTTAATGTTTGAATAAAACAAAACGATTAGTAAACAGAAAACAAGAGTGGAAAATTCAATTATTATTTTGAAACTAAAAGCTTTGTAACAAAGTTGCGTCTGTGAGTAAAGTTTGTTAAGGCCCAACATTATAACATTTCATAATATTGTTTTATGATGATAATTTATAATGGAGCAACAAACAAACGCTTCCGACAAAGAGTTGGAAAATGTTTGCCATACTTTAAACAAGGGGTCGGAAAACCAGCGTGCTTCGATAAATATGGTTATAAAGGCAAAAATATAGTTTTATCTAAAAAAATATAGTGTTTGTTAAGTGAAACGTGGTCCGCATAAATATTCTCACAATATTTACAGCCCGTCTATAAAAAAGGATGCTAACTCCGGCTTCAAACGAATAATTAAAAAAAATTGTTTATTTCGTTAAATTTAGGATTTTAACGTATAAATAGGTTGGAGCTTTCTTTTCATGGTGTAAGTAACCCTTGTGGCAGAAGACTCCGCTATTACTTAACAACAATAAAAAAAATAATAAAATAAACAAAGACAATATAGAAAAATAGTAAAGAAAAGCAAAATAGCAAAATGAAGGACTAAAAAAAACTTATACAGCATATAATTATTTGAGATTGTGCAATGTAATTGTACGAGTGTTTGTATTGTCGTGTAAGTGTAATAAATAAATAGAATTAAGTAAGCCATATTTCAAAAAGTCAGATAGGCAGCAAGTGGAAGATGTGAAAGAATTTGTATACTTGGGATCTCAATTTACAAAAGATGGAACATGTGAAAATAATATTGAAATGAGAGTGAATGCAAGGAACATGGTAAATGGTGCTCTACACGCCTTTATGAATAGCCAGATGGTGTCTCAAAGAGCCAGACTGGCTGTGCATGGAGGAGTGTTGGTGCCGACACTTATGTATGGTAGGGAAAGTTGGGTATGGCAGCAGAAGCATATAAGTAAAATAAATGCGGTAGAGATGAGAGCGTTGAGAAGTATGAGTGGATTGACATTAAGTCACAAAGTAAGAAACAGTGTGATAAGAGAACGTTGAGTATAAAAGGATAAATTTATGTTTTATATGGTTTGGACACTTAGAGAGAATGAATGAAAGGAGATAAAAACGATTTATGAGTCAAAAGTTAATGGGAAAGTTGGAAGGGGAAGACCAAGGCGAACGTTCCTGGACCAAATCCAGGACATTTTAAATAAGGGCCGGGTTAAGAGTACTCTAAACCGACGAACTTGTATGAAAGGTTTAATGAGAATGAAAGAAGCGAAGGAGATGTGCAAGGATCGTGGCATGTGGAAGGATTTGGTCTCTGCCTACCCCTATGGGAATGAAACGTGATGCTATGTATGTATGTAGATACTTCTCAGTAGAATAAATTTTCCGGATCGGTGATAGATTTGTTACATTCGCAACTGACTAATAAAGATCCAAAATACATGTTAGAATAAAGAATATTGTGATTTTATTATGATTATGAAATTTGGGACGTCGTATTCAAACAATTTTTTTAAAATTATGATCTAACTTAACTATAAGACAGGATAACGCGTAAACCTGGTAAGAGGTAATTTATCTGTTATAGTTTCTACACAGCATCGTATCGTAATTTTTTTTTCCATGACGATATATCTTTGCCAGTAGGGTGTAAAGTAGCCACAGCTGAAGCCTCACCCTACAGTCCAAATCCTGACAAATAAGCATATATAAAATTTTCCATCCCACGAATCAAACACAAAAATCCTGCTTTAGTTGGCATATTGGCTCCCATTTCTAGAGAGACGGTAGTAATAATTTATATACTTCACTCAAAAACTTCGTCTGATTTCCTTTGTGTTGTAGATTGCGTACTTAAAACTTATTGGAGATTGAATATACGCTAAGTTCGCAGCTTATAAAGTCAATAATGTCGTTCAAATTCGTGAATTTTTCTTATGTCAGTTGTCCTTTGTGCTATAAATAACTGTAAGGAGCTTTTAAACATCTAATTTCTAGTTATGAAAAGATATTTAGTGTACCCTTGGATCATTTTGTGATGTTTATTAGAAAGGAAAAGTAATGAGATGGTTTGTTTTCATGCCATGTTGGGCAGAGGCATTCACACTCTTAGGGGAGAAGGTTTTGCGCATTGCTCTAATGCGGGATTGCTAACCTATTAAAATCAATTTAAAAGATGCATAACCAAGTTTCGATCACTGTTGGGACCTAACCTAGCCATTGGAATTTCTATATCGCGAGGGAACATGTTGAATATAACTTGTGATAGACTCGTCCTCACTCATAGGAGAGGGCGTTTTTTAAGAGCATGGATCGACCATGCTGCTCCACTCTACTGAGAGAGATCAGACGCAGGAACGACGGCTTAACGTGCTCTCCAAAGCACTGGGGTGGAGCACACTGCCAACGTCCCAACTTCGGGCAAATATTGAGAAAATCTTAATAGAAAACTCAATATCGATTTTTTAATTCACACGATTCGGGGCTCGAACCCAGGACCTCAGCACTGTGGTAGACTTGTGCTAACCACAAGGCCAACGAGGCAGTGTTAATAAAACAGTAGTCATAAAATGGTATCATTATATGAATAAATTATCCAATAAAATTATTCAAGTTGGGTTCATGTGTGGACGCGGCGCGTTCGTGTATTGTATGTGCGCGCCGAACGTCACGACAACCTCCACGTATATGCATAGGATGGTGAACGGCGCGAGGCAGTACGGAGATGTCGCGACGTAAATAGAGGGATCGAATTTGGATCATATAACAATATTTATATTATATCTAAATATTAAAATAAATAAATGTCAAAATGGGCGATACACATATTAGTTAAGTTTATCTTGAGTATTTCGAACGAGCGTGCTTCTTCATGGATAGAGTTGGTGATGCGATCCTACTTTTCATTAGGAGAGGTTGGGGTTCGACCCCATCTTATTATGGTACCTTATACTTTATGAGGGCGGCTCCATGAAGTAGTGAAAGACATTAGACTCAATGTTATTTTAGTACGTACTGGCCTTGGGTTTCAAGCCTATATTGATGTCGATCAATCCAGCGAGTCTTGCTCAAGAACTTCTTCAGGTTGCTCGTTGTTAGGGCTGGTTCACAGGCCTGATGAGTGAGGTCGATTCAGTTACAATTTAACATAGTTTTTCAACTATAAGTAGGGTTTATAGCTATATTTATCAAATGATTTTAATTATATTGCTCCTTTTTTGATCCTTATTTTACTCATCTTTCGGTGTCTCTCTTTTAATGGAGGTTGGCCGTCGGTAAGTATGGTTCCGCAAATCGATATTGGTCTTAGGTTAGGTGCAGAAACTCATTTCTTAATGCGATTGTGGATTAGAGAAACTCATCTGAAACCGATTCATTTTTTATACCATCAACTATACAATACTGGTTTAAAGGAAAAACTCTTAATATAAAATAGAAGTACAGTAAAATTATCGAGTTTTTTTGCTGAGATATATATACCCCTATCCGTAAGTGTGGAACTCGCTGGCTGGGCCAGGATATTCACGAAAACCAGCATCCTCATTAGGGTTCAAATGTTCGCTGACTTAGTCAGCTATGGCATCCTTGGATGAAATCAACCTTTAGCCAAGCCAAGCCTCTCTAGTGCCTCCTTCTGCAGAATGATTGCCTCGCAGATCGTGGCCACTGCTCTCCAACTTTATCACCCAGAATAGAGCCCACTTTGCTGCGGAATGAAAAAGTACGCTCCCAATTGAGTTTGTGGACTTGGGGAAACTAATTTTCTCAAATATTTCAACCATCCTGATGATTTTCTTGGATGGCTTTCATTAACGATTATAAAACGACATGACCTTTAACGAGGATACAGTACAGATGTAGAATAATTTCTCAAAGCTGTTTTTTACTGTTACACAAATACCCAAAATTTGTTTTTTGTTACAAATACGCAAAAGTAGAATCATGTTATTAGATACAAGAAATTTTATCAAATATTTTGCTGACAATACAAAATTAGAAGTATGATTGCGTAATAAAGGTGTCCTCCCACTACACAAGACAGTAAACGACCTGTCATAGTCACGGCCTTTAGACGCCCACTGGCTTGCATGGGAATTACGTTATGTTCTTTAATGTAGGCGTCTATAGAAATAGACCCTAGTTGCGTAACAAATAAAAATGTCTTATTCAAGTGACATTATGACAGTTTCGATGGTGTTCTGGGTTCGATTTCTGCCAGAGTATGGACGGGAAGGCTTAAAAACGTGACACATAGTATATGACTTACCCTCCATTTCGTTGCTGTATTGAAACCATAACAAGTCAATTTCTTCTTAATATATTAGCACGCTTCCATCTTAGACTGGGTATGATAATACCATTAGGTGAGATTGCAATTAGAAACTAACCAGTCAGCAATAAAAAACATTATAGTTTTTCAAAATCAAAATAATAAGAAGGCTCAAAATGCACTTTGAATCATCAGTAGTCTATCTGTTGGTCTAATCTACCAACGGTTCGGAAAGTTGATTCCGCTGAGAAGAAACCGGCAAGAAACTCAACGGTTACTACTTTAAACATAGTTTTTGTACGATGCAATGTGTTTAGCTTTTATGTGCAAGTGTGCAAGTCCAAACGCCCTTGTCTCTTAAATAATCTTCAATATTATAATATGGTTTTTGTAATAGGACGTTTTTAATATATTTCTTAAAATCTCTTATTAAAAATGCGTATTTTAATATAAAAACCTTTTTTTATAACTTACATACGTTTATTTCAAATAACTTATTGGAAACAAGCTTGAAATGCCATATTTTAGAGTGAAGAAGGTTCAGAGATCATTTGTCGGGTAGTAATCCATTTTTCATAAGACAACGGAATCAGTTTTGGAATTGCCTCTACATAATTTTAAGAAATATGTCCAAAACATCCATACACAAAAGGCATATTATAATGTTGAAGATTATTTAAGAGATAAAAATCTTTGAACTTAGTTTCAGTTGCACACAGAAGCAAAATATTACACATTGTAACCCACAAAGCTATATTTAAATGAGTTTCAGAGAATACTACATTCCGAACCGTTGGTAGATTTGCTACCAACAGATAGACTACTGACGATTTAAAAGTGCTTTTTAAGCTTAAAAACGTTTGAACAAATAAAGATGAAAGAAACTAGTTAAAAATATGAAATCTTTAAAAAAATGAATGGGAACATTTATAATAATTATTATTTAAAACAGTTTTAGTAACATATTTATAGGGTATTTTCTGCAAACTCACTAAGCTGCTTATTTAAATATAAGCAACCAACTTTCTTTTAAGTACGCACTTTGATATTTACCAGGAATATATTTTAAGTAGAAAATAATATTTACATTTAATAAGTAGAAAAATCAAGTAATGATTCCTACTTAAAAGTCAAAAGAGATTTAAATATGTTATATTTCATAATAAGCTTTAAAATCTAAACTGTCGGAAATTAAAAAAAAATAAAAGTACGGGTGTCAGAAGTGAAACTTCTTTGCAAACCAACTTTTAACTCTTGTGTATATTTATACAAATCAGGAGTGAAAAAATGAAGATATTTTAGGAATCTGATGAATGTAATTGTAATTAAAATATTAAACGTGTCGAAAATTAATACAAATAATTTATTGAAATCTCAAATGACGAATTGTAAATAAAAATGCCACGTGTTTTGTTAATATAAGAAATTGTTAATCAAATTTTGCTGTAGAAAAGAGAATTTATAAAATATTATTATTTTACATTATAAGAAAATAGTGTATTAAATTATTAAATGACGAATGGCAAATTAAAATGCCACATGTTATTTGTAAATATTAAAACTACCTAACCTTCAAATGAATTAGCATAAAACACGCTGCACATCTTCGTGACGCTAATCACGCATTTCATCCGTACAAATTTTACCCTAAAAGAAGTTTCACTTCACTTGTATGATGTATTGAAAATTCCTGTAATTGTGTTGCGATTAAATATCACGTCCTTAAGCGTCAAAGCCTTCCCTGTGTTGACACATTAATCTATCTGTAAGGACGATGCGTGTTCTCACGTCATTAGAGGGTATTTCCTTAGAACCGGAAATTGCTGTAACCTTGGAAATGTAAAAAATCATATATTGATATTGATCATACTAAAAAAAAAGAATATGTTTAAAAAAATTAAAAGGATTCTCCCTCTCGTACTATCCCTATAAATATAAATATCTTGTTTTTTTAATATCACGACACTAGAGAATAAAAAGATTGAGAGGGACTTTGACAATTTTCATGTCTCATAATAGACAGATGGTAAGTAAAAGATTCTAACAACGAAGTGTAAAAATAATGTGCTTAATTTACAGGTATTATGATAATAATCAAATATAATAGATAAAAACAATATACCTTGACTTTAAACTTATGTTGTACAAAGAACTTTTAGAATTTTCTAGTGATTTCAAAGATATTTAAGATAATGTAATTAGAGTAAAGTAACTGCCTCATTGGTCTATTGTTTAGCATGCTCGGCCATAGACTCACGTCTATGGTCCTGGGTTTGAGTCCCAGGTCAGAACAATGCAAAAATGGATATTGAGTTTTCTATTAAGATTTTCTTTACGAATATTTACCCGAAGTTGGGAAGTTGGCGGTGTGATCCACCCCCGTGCCTTGGAGAGCACGTTAAGCCGTCGGTCCCGCGCCTGATCTCTCTCCCATCGTCCGAACTATGACAGTGCACTTGTATACTATGCCTGGCAACCCGCAGTGAAGCAGCGTGGTCGGACTATGATCTAATAACCTCTCGTATGAGTGAGGAAGCATATGCCCAGCTGTGGGACCTTAATGGGCTGGTACTTATTTAAGATAAGGTAAATAGCGGTCCATTAACTTCCCATTACTAGGCTTCCTTATTTATAGGAGAGAGGGTTTTTAGAGCATAGACCTATCGTGCTGCTGCACTGCGGGTAGCAAAGCATAGTTATACAAGTGTAGGAGCTAACACAAATACATCAATTCCTTCACTCCCATAGTCTGATAAAGACGGCAATCCGTTAAGATCGGAGAGAAATCAGATGCAAAACCGACGGCTTTATAGCTTTTCACGGCACGGGGGTAAAGCACACAGCTGACTTCCTTACTTTGGGTAAAAGCTGAGAATTTTTTAAGAAAATTCAATATAATATTTTTTAATAAGCCCAACCCGGCACTCGAACTCTAGACCTCTTATCTGTAGCCGTACAAGCTGAACATTAGACCAATGACGGAGTCCAGTTCAGTATTATTTATGATTTGTACCAGTAGTTTGTGATAAAATTTACTCTCAAACTACAAAACCACTACGTTAAACGAATCTTCCCAATTTTATGAATGAAGATCGGGTTAAATTTAAATGTTTACAAATCCTGTCTGCTCCGTTTGACGTCATTGCCAATAATATCAAAGACACTCGTTCCAAAACGTCAGTGCTTACGTTATTCACAAAGAAAAAACACGTCAAACGTAGGCCCAGCTTATACATTATTTAATCTTTATAACTTTCCCAGAGCCACAGTGAGTTAGTCTTTAAAGATAAATATATGTTACTACAGACTTTTTTCTAGATCTATAAAAGAGCAATACTTTTACTATACATTATTTTGTTATATCTCTAAGAGATAAGACAAAGTTTTCGATGACAGTTTATAGGCGGCCTAAATTTTTTCGTCATTTCCAACAGGTATTCTTGAGCTATAAACTTTATTTATTGGTTACATTGTCTTTAAATAAATACAGAATGGCAGAATACTTCGATTAATTATGTATAAAAATAAAAAGAAAATTCCTATTTTTGGTAGAAATTTGGTAGACATTAGTAAATAGACGTTTAAAAGTTCTTCTAAATATAAATAATAAAATTTCAAGCCATTTTTTTGTCTAACTTTGATCGAAAGTAAATCAAACTTTGTGTTGAGATCAACACAGAGGTGTAAGAGAGAGAGAGAGCGAGAACACTTTATTGTAAATCACAAATACGTGAAATATATACTAAAACTTAATCATAGGGTACAAAATGGCGGATTTATCGCTAATTCGATCAAATTGTTATTGGATATAGAAATAGTAGAAGGCAGATTTTCAAGTGTAGACTAGTTATAAAGTTGGATATCATCAGCATACATGTGGTAAAGAGAAGTTATATTTTGAGAGAGCGTTTTGATAACAATAGCCAAAAGGAGTGGTGACAACACGCTTCCCCGGGGAACTCCTCTATGTACCTCGCACCAAGACGAAGTATAGTCCTCAATTCGGACTCTCTCCAAGCGCCCTTCAAGGTAACTCTGAAGCCAGCCAATCACCGATGGGTATATTAAGAGAACGTAATATAGCTAGCAAGACATCAAAGTCTACTGGGTTAAATGCATTGATAAAATCTAGTAGAGTCAAGACTGTTGTTATTGTCTATTCTCCGCCTTATATCATCATTCATTTTTATTAACGCCGTAGTCTTACTATGCTCGGGACGGAAGTCAGACTGTAGGGAATTGAGCAGGTTATGAGTATAAAGGATGAGGGATAATTGATGACATAAGTTATAAATTTTTCAAGGACTTTGGATAAAAACGATAGAATCGAAATAGACGGAAGTCAGTATATTGAGAGAGATTCATATTTTTTGGAATAGGGATAGCTTGTGCATATTTCCAGGCTTTAGGAAATTCGCTTGATAAAATGGAATAATTAAAGAGATGTGTTAAAATTGGATATATTATTAATATATTCTCATATTGGTCTTATAAACTCTTTTTATTAAATGATAACTACATTTCGTTTAATAACGGTTCCAGAATAAAGGTGAGATTGTTTATTTTGTAAATTGCGTAGGGGATTTGCCTGAGCTTTGATCTAAAATTCAAATCGGTCATGCGCTTAATACCACTCGGAAATTCCTAAAGTAATATGCGGGGAATTAAGGATTACGGCTACAATTGTTCAATGTAAATTAAAGTAGACTATTAAATATATGTTTTTGATTATAGATTTATTATAAATCGTAATATAATTTGAAGGACGTCTTATACGTTAAAAATGCGTGGGAGAGAATGAATTGCCCTAATCTAAAATAAGATGCAAAGAAGGATATCCGATTGAGTTTGTAGTGACTTGTGAGTTACACTCAGGAAATGGCGCAAAGGAACTGTCGTAGCTTTATATTCGAAGTCGTACATCGGATATATTTAACTATATTTAACTATTCAAAAGTTCTTGGTAAAGGTCTACTTGAATAAAGATGGTTTGAATCTGGATTTAAGCCATTATTTTGTGAAAATAACACCTTTTTGAAGTAAGACAGAGTCGTCACCTTTCCCTATGTTACGATAATTCGAGTAAAGTAGATTTTCGTTGGTTAAAGGAGCGAGAATATTATTTATTCAAAGCACAAACAGCACTTTTAGTAACAAATCTACCACCGGTTCGGGAAGTTGATTGTGCTGAGAAGAAACCAAACTCAGCAGTTACTCCTATAAATGTAATTTTTGTAGGTTACTATGTGTTTAGCATTAATGTACAACTGGAAACAAGCAAAGATCTTTGTCGCTTAAATAATCTAATAAAAATATTTCTGACAATACACTAAAATAATTACAGGTATCGCAAATGCTATTCTGATATTTATAAAAAAATGTCTCCTGCAAGGGTGTTTGGTCACGAAACTGCTCCGAGGATTTGAATTTTTTTTTTGGGTATTTTCTAGATCTTACTGGATAATTTAAATGGCAAAGTTTGCTAGCTCAGCTAGTTTCTTGTGAATATAAAACAAAAAGAGGTTTTTCTTATTATTGACAAAGTTTTCATTTATGTCGTATGGTCTTAAGCTAACACAAAGTTTTTTTTTAATGTGGAAAAATGTAGTGAAAAATCGGTCCCCTAAATTAATTATCCAGTCAGGCGAGGAACGCAAAAACCTCTTCCAGATTGTTCCACTTTAAGTGGTCTTGAGCCACTCTTGCCAAAAAAAGGACCGCTTACATCTATTGCCTCGTGTTTAATTTTTCCTCTTTTGCGATCTAACGGGGATTCTCCCTTTTTCATCTGCAATTTTTGTGCATTCAAGTTGTTAGAAGAATTGATTCGATTGGGATTTCCTTAAACTTCCTCAAAGTTAGAAAGTATACGGGTGAAGTCCCTGGGAACAGTTCGCCTTAATATATACAATTCTTCTGTAAGTGACTTAAGGAAAGAAACCGAATATCACGAAACAGAAAAATTATCAATAGCAATAGTGAATATACTGGAAATATGAGATGGGTATTGATTATAAGAAGTCTCTCGTGAACCTGCTGTTCTCCAATTTTCACTAATCGTTAGCAAAATTACTTATTACAAGAACTTGAAGTAAAGATACAAACAACAAATTTCATAATGAAATGAAGTTTTTTAAATATTATTCTGGTGTACCACGTTCTTTCGTTATAAGTAAACAAGATATTATAAAACAATGTTCTACGATAAATTGCAAAAAGTTTAAGAAATTTGGTTATGAATTTTGTTAAACTTTTCTTATGTAGATGTTTCATATTACTTGCACATTGTTATAAGTTGATTTTTTACAAAGTTGTAAGTTAAGAGGTTCGGCTTAGTTGTATAACGAAAACTTAGGGATGCTTGAGAGGCAAAAGTTACTCATCGAGGTTATCATCACTTCTGAAGAAATATACGATACAAAGCATGGATGTGAATGAATTGCTATATTCTAAAGAAATGATAGTAAAAATAGGACACAAGACTGAGTTTGTTGAAGGGTTCTTGTCAGAACAAGACTCAAAGGAACCCTCGTAACTTTAGATTCTAAGTTACTCTCTAATATCATCATCAAACTTACGCTGAAAATAATATGATAAAGATATTTTTACACGCCTGAGTTTACAATCGCAAGTTGAATAAAACTAGAAATGCCTGTCAATTGTTTCGGTAGCAGTACGGCCCTCGAATTGAAAAAGGTAATAAATTGCTTCCAAAAATTGGCAACTTATTCAAGATATTCTAATGCTACTGAACTTATAACTCTCACATAGGGATGTGCCTCATTGTGTTAACAAAACACTGGACCTCAGCGATAGAAGCAATATACAAATAAAACAAGTGTTCTATCTCTCTAAGCAAGTTACATAATTAACACCCCCCTCTGAAAATTACCCTAGATTTAGTAATTGAGGAACTGATTTCTTTAAACAAATGGAAAATGCTTAATTTATTTTCAGCAGATATGAACGAACTTCAAAAAATTTCGTGGGACCAAATTTTCTCCCAATTTTGACAATTGAAGAAATGGTATCCCGCTATTAAAGCGGGTATTCCATAACAACCCGTTAGGACTTGTAAATATGCACACTGCTATAATGGAAGCTTGATTAAAAGAAAAACATAGGACTCGTTTTAGAAAATATAATAATTATCTTAATAAAATGATGATTACATTGCTGAGATCTATGTGTGAGATTCTTTCTTACACTAAAATAATAGAGTTCAGTACTATAAGTATTTTTGGATGTGGAATTCCAGTATCTATGGTTTATAACAATCACACATTTACTGATAGTACAAGTATATGTGACCAGTTTGTTAAACACTTTTCCTGTGTAGAAAAGATTACAGCAACATTTACTTCTAAAGTTTCAATAACAATCAACCTGAATGATATCAATGACTCTAGGCTTGTGATGTATAAGGTATCTTTCTCAGTTGAAGATGTCAAAAATAATCTTTTAAATACCGACACAAGTAAGGGTGCTTGGAAACTCGGTATCATCTTGCTAGTTGACAAGGATGAGGGCAAAAGAGACGTCACAAAATATCTGCCAATCTCTAAATTGTCTATACTGACTAAAATATTTGAATCACTAGTATGCACTTACATAAATTGGTACATGAAATCAATTCTAACGTCCAAACAACACGGCTTTTATAAACGCAGGTCCATTCTGTTTAATTTGGTTTCATATATTGATACTGTTTCACATGTTGACAAGAATGGAGGAGTTAATTCACATTATACAGATTTTTGAAAAGCCTTCGATTTAGTTGACCACAACCTCAACAAGTAAAAATCAACAATCAACAAACAAAGATCTCACGGTTTTCTTGAAAATAATTTGAATTGGCTTTCCTCGTACTTACCTGATTGACATATGACTGTAGCTTTAGGGGATTAGAATAGTCTACCTCCTATACAACGCAATCTGGCGTACCCCAGGGTTTCATTCTCGGTCCGATTCTTTTTAATAAATTTATTAATGATATAGTTGGTTTTGTCTATTCCGAAGTTTTACTTTACTTTAGACTAGCACGGTAGTGCGATGCTAATAAGATGGTACTGAATCATATAAAATGTTACTGTATATCATTTCATAGAAAAATACATCTGATTTCTTTTATTTACAGAATTTATGGTCGAGATGTACAAATTTCAAATTATATTAAGGATTTAGGAGTTACTGTAGATCATAAATTGAGCTTTAATCCACATTTGGATCATATTTGTACTAGACATTTCAAGTTGAATGTGTTTATTAAGTGAAATTCAAAAAAAGTTTAGGGATTCTCACATAAGAATACTGCTTTTCCCGGCACTACCGAGAAGTATTCACGTTTACGGTTCAGTGATCCGGAATCCGCACTATAACATACATACTAACCGAATAGAGCGTAAATTGAAACGTTTTATGTATTTTGTTAGTTTCTGTGACAGACGTGTTGGAAAAAATGTTAGCGATCGAGTAGTACTCGAGATTACCACATAATAAGTTAGTTCTGACCGCATATTTATGCTATTTATACAAAATTAAAGCAGGTAACTTACTACAGAAATCTCTTTAAAAATACCCAAGCCGTATTCTCGTCTAAAAAATGTCTACTTTTTAATCCCAGCTTTACTAAAACGAACCTTGGTGATTAGACACCCATTAAAACGATGTTAACAATTTATAATAATGTCAGTAAAGTTATCGATATTCATATTATGGGCGACTGTCTGCAAAAATTGAAAAACAAATTAAAACAATTCTTCTTCTCGCAATACTAGCTGCATCTTCCTTTTTGTAATAGTCCTCTTTTCGTTAGTGTAATTATCAAATGTAAAACGTCATGATTTTGTTATTCTTTTTGTAATGTATTTTTTCCTTTTTTGCAATTTTATTATATATAGTTGAGGCTAGCAGGAAGTAGGCTCACCTCTAATTCAAAAACTTATGATCTTTAATACATATAGTATTCTATAACAGCCTACTTCTTCCCGGATTGAGCCTGTCTAATTCGGACTGGCCTTTCGTATTTGTCTAACATAGAGGTCTTCTTTTTTGGGGGAAATCTTAAATAAGATTCCCGATAATTAGGGTGAGGCTATCGGGTTTTGTGGGCTGGTATCCACTAAAACCCCCTCGGCTATCTACCTCTGGACATGTAAGATAGCTCCGGGTCTCTGACAAAATTTTCCGGAGCTACCCTCACGCAAAATCCATGCGACTATCCAGGTCGGATTAAACTTCCTACAATGACTCCACTGTCGCAGTGTCAGAAACAAAATATACTTCTCCGGGTTGCAGTGGTGGCTACTGACAGTGAGGATACCCTAATCTCACTGCTTGCAAACCAGATGTCCCATCAATACAGGATTTAATTTGTTATTTTAGACTTCTGGTAAGTCTTAACCGCCTTAATGTCTCCGGGCAGAATTGGTGATCCTTTGCCGACCTCATTCAGCGGTCTCCTTCTTAACCATAAATGTTTCGCAAAAGGATATAACTGCCCTTCAATATCCACCATCCGCTAGTATAGCTGTAACTACGGATACAAGGGTAGTCTCCTCCAATTTGGCGGGACAAGGCCGACCGTTCAGTTTCCCATGCACGGCATTCGGCAAACATATATTGCGAGTTATCTTGCTCCGCTCAGCAAAGATAGCATTGTGCTGTTTGCTTCCGACCTAATCTACACAGATACTCATTGAAACAGCTATGTCCAGTATCGATGTTAATCTGAAGGTTACCGTTTTATTGGGAACGGTAACCTTCTGAGAGAGAGGGAGAATGGTCTGACCCCGCCAGGCTTCGAAGCAGGGCAGGATTACATACATGACTCGTTGATGACGTCCTCAGAGTTCATTTTCAAGCCGCATTAGGCAATCATTGAGTGGTTGTCGGTGCGCCTCTCGTTTTATTTCTCCTAGATTTTTGTCACCTACACTTCCATCTTTCTGACGAATATTGCGAGTCAATACGAGTTCAGTTTAAACTCTACAAATATTTATGTACATTATTGTCGCCGTCGTCGTCGCTTCAACCGATGGACGTCCACTGCTGGACATAGGTCTCACGTAATGACGTCCACAAGGCCCGATCTTGCGCCGCCTGGCTCTAGCGACTATCGGCGGCCACCTTGTGGGGGGTCTGCCTACACTGCGCCTTCCGGTGCGGGGTCGCCAATCCAGCACCTTCGCCCCCCAACGTCCATCGGTCCTTCGGACTATGTGCGCCTCCCATTACCACTACGATGACTCTGGTTCTACTACTCCGAGCATAGCCCTCTCCATCGCACGCTGAGTGACTCTGAGCTTCGGCATGAGACCCATAGTCAGCGACTATGTCTCAGAACCGTATGCGACCACACTGATGTTCCGTAGACAGCCATGGATAGCATTACGCCCGTATGGAGNTCCATCGGTCCTTCGGACTATGTGCCCCGCCCATTGCCACTTCAGGTTCGCGATTCGTAGGTCTATGTCGGTGACTCTGGTTCTACTACGGATCTCTTCATTTCTGATTCGATAACGTAGAGAAACTCCGAGCATAGCCCTCTCCATCGCGCGCTGAGTGACTCTGAGCTTCGGCATGAGACCCATAGTCAGCGACTATGTCTCAGAACCGTATGTCATGACTGGCAACACGCACTGTTCCAAGACACATGTACATTATTGTAAGGCTTTTCTATTGCTGACAGTTTAGCGCTTGATTGTTTGATTTTCGCGTCTGGCTACCAGACTGTCCAGAGGCGGAAAACTCGCTAGGATAGCAGCCGCTTGAAACGAGATTGTTCGGCATCTCTGTCAGATCCTAATAAGTAATAGCCATTTTGCGCTTTGTACTGTTGATTTTCGCTTTATAGCCACTGACGCTCGACAATCTATGCGACCATACTGATGTTCCGTAGACAGCCATGGATAGCATTACGCCCGTATAGAGGCGGCGTACTACTAGGGTCCTCCAAGATTTGGTAATGGACAAACCGCTCAAAATGCTCGCCAAAATCTAATCGAAATCAACATTTTCTTCATTCGAGCTTCAAAAAGCACTTTTAAATCATGATTTGTCTGTCCGTTGGTAATAAATCTACCACCGGTTCGGAAAGTTGATTTCGCTGAGAAGAAACCGACAGGAAACTCAACGTTTACTTCTTTAAAAATAGTGTTCGTACGTTACAATGTGTTTAGCTTTTATATGCAACTGGAATCAAGTCCAAACGTCCGTGTCGCTTAATTAATCTTCATTATTATAATATGTTTTTATGATAGGATGTTTTTGACATATTTCTTAAAACTATGTATAGGCAAACCCAGAAGTGATTCGGTATTTTATTAAAAATGTGCATGGTCAACCCGATAAACGACTTCTGGACCTTCTTCTTCAGTCAAGCGCTAAACTGTCAGCAATACAAAAGCTTTACAATGATGTACAAAAATATTTGTACAGCTTTTATTAGTAAATTGGCCTTCATCATATAACACGTTTTAAAGTTAATTTAATTGATATAAACTAGTAACTAGTTTATATCAATTAAATCAAGCTTATAAACTTACTTGGACTTCTTTAACTTAGCTAGATGGTTTAGACTTTAAGGCGGATTAGTCTTTTACGTTAAAATACGAAGTTTAAGTTACATTACGTTATCTCTACGGAATATAAAAATTATTGTGTTTTCCTTGTATATAGAATTTGGAACATCGATCCAATTAATGCGTGTATTAGAGAAAAATATAAACGTATTTAAGTTTATAATTTTATATTTAAATATGTTGTTGTTGATCTTATCACAATTTTTATGGTAAGTAAGTAGCAGGACATTAACGTCCCACAGCTGGGCACAGGCCTCCTCACTCAAATGAGAGAGGCTTTCTAGAGCACCCTCTATTCTTTCACTCTCATAGTCCGATGTGACGGGAATCTGACACGTCCGGTGAGAGATCCGGCACAGGACCGACGGCTTAACATGCTCTCTGAGACATGGGAGTGGAGCACACCAACTTCGGGCAACTATTGAGAAAATCTTAAAAGAAAACTCAATTTCGACTTTGAATTGGCCCGATCCGGGACTATAACCCAGGACCTCATGTCTGTATTCGAGCATGCTAACCACTAGACCTATGAGCCAGGCAATTTTTGTGAGTTTTTATTTAAAATTATCTAAATATTATCACGTTATCCAAATAAAAGTTATATAAGAATTTGCTGATGCCGCGGTGCCACGCGCGTAATTTCAGATCTCGGGGAAATATGGGAAAATCAACAATGAATCGTATTGTTGGCTAATCCAAACCATTTTTTTATCCATGTTTTAATAAAGGATCAATACTCTTACTATTTTTATTGCGGCATTATATTTTTAAAGGAAATTAATTGAATTCTGAAATATTACGCCTGTTGCCATTGCTTAAAATTATTAATTTCTTTATCAGCAGTTATAATTATCGATGAAAGTAAATTTTTAAATGGATTTGTCGAGTTCAGGATAAAAGAAACACTTGTTAGCAAAATTGCAACGCTCAGCTTGCCAAAAAAATCCATGTACACGCAGATATATCGCTGAAAATTTTACTGAATGAAAGTCTCACCTGTTGGATCCCACTAGCGCCACCTCGTGCCACAAATTATCAATAAAAGTCAAAAAATTCACGTCGAAAATTTTTCAAAAATTACCAAAGATCAATTTATTGTCAAATTTTAATCAAAACGACATTTTATTTATTTCGTTCGAAAATTAATTATTCTCGGGTATTGGCTGTTGAGTCCATGACGTGTGTACTGAACCACGGTTGGGGTGACACTGTGAGCTGGAACGGGGCTAAAGCGATTCAACGTAGGAGTGAGCTTGAGTGGGTGTCTTTATGAAAGAGATAAAGCTATATGATGTACGTGAGTGTGAAAGAGACAGGGGTTTTAAGGGAGACCGTTCACGTAGTAGGCTCTTGAAGGGAATTTGTAGGCCTCGGTGGTTTGTACGTCACTGTATTAGAGATAACATTTCTAATAAAATAACGGGCAATTAGGATTTTGGGATGACTGAATAGCCTTTGTTAAGGGCGTGGTTGCTTCATTAACGCGCTATTACAACAATTAATCATGTATCAAAATCACATTTCTTGCCTCAATTGATCTAAGATTCTCTGACAATTATATTTGACGTATTATGTAAGTAAAAAACCTATACTAAAAGAAATATTATAAAAAATCATTCGTAAAAGTAGGCTCAAAATGCACTTTTCCGTTAGTAACAAATCGAACATTGGTTCTGAAAGTTGATTCTGCTGAAAAGGAACCACCAAATTCTTGCTTCAATTGAGCTAAGATGGTCTGAATTATATTTCTAGATATGTCACTTAAAAGCCTTTATTAAAATAAATCTGCAATAATATCTACCCCTTCGATGTGGGAATCAAATCAAAATATTCCTCATTGCAGTAGGCTCAAAAAGCACTTTCGCACCGTCAGCAATCTCTCGGTTGGTAACAAATCTACCATCGGTTTGGAAAGTTGATTCCGCTGAGTACAAACCGCCAAGAAACTCAACGGTTAAAATCAAAATATTATTTATTCAAGTAGTCTCAAAAAACAATTTTTAATTCGTCAGTAATCACTCGGTAGGTAACAAATCTAACACTGATTTGGAAAGTTAATTTCACTGAGTACAAACCATCAAGAAACTTAACGGTTTAAATCAAAATCGAAGTATTTTTTATTCAAATAGGATCAAAAAGCACTTTAGAATCGTGAGCAATCTGTCGGTTGGTAACAAATTTACTATCGGTCAGGAAAGTTGATTCCGCTGAGTACAAATCAAGAAACTCGGCGGTTACTCCTTCAAATACAGTTTTTATAAATTACAATGTGTTTAGTTTTCATGTGCAACTGAAGTTCAAACATCTTTGTCACTTAAATAATCCTCAATATTGGAATAGGGAGTTTTTGACATATTTTTTTATTATTGGATGTGGAAGCACAATGTAAACTGATAGCGGTATCTTATTAAATGCATATGCTCAACCGGAACAAATGATTTCTGAATATTCTTCACCCTAAATTACAATTTTGTGTTTATTTATTGTATTAAAATTGGGTATTTCACATTTTTATTGTATAAGTTAATATAATTGAATTATTAATGTATAAATAAATTAATAATTAATATATGGCACGTTATAAGCTTATATGTCTTAATTCGATTCCTGGCAGAGAAATTGTATTTTCTAATATGTCTTTGTCTAGATTGTTAGTAGGCTTCGGCAGTGGATAGTTACGAACATAAATGTGCCGCTGATGCTTTGTTTCAAGTGACTTCTTTTCAAGTTATCGCGCTTATATTTTAGACAGAATTATCACTTATCATGTAGATCCCTGGAAAACGTTAACGTGTCCAGTGCAAGCTCAGATGAATTAGGAAATGCTATTTCCTCAATTTTCCCTATCAATAAGCGAACCAGTGCCTCTACTAGAGAAACAAGTACTCATGCCATTGCAAAAGATATATACTTCTTTTATACGCCTATAGTTTCTTATATAATTGTTAATTTTGATGGAATAAAAACAACGTTGTGGTATAAAAGCAGATTTAGTGACTAAAATTGAGAAAGGTATGATTTGGGCACGTAGAGAGTTTGAATGAATGGAGACTGACAAAAAGGATTTATGAGTCAAGAGTGAATGGGAAAGTTGGAAGTGAAAGACCAAGGCGAACATTCCTAGACCAAATCCAGGACATTTTAAATAAGGGCCAGGTCAAGAGTACTCTAATCCGACGAGCATGTATGAAAGGTTTGATGAGAATGAAAGAATCGAAATAAATATTCAAGGATCGTGACAAATGGAAGGACGTAGAATACATACTTATGAAAAAATGAATAAAAACAAAATATAATTGTGGAGTAATTCAATTTTCATATTTCCTTTTATTGCTGACAGGTTAGCGCTTCACTGTGATTACACCTGATGGTAAGTAAAGGTACAATCTAGGTTGGTAGCTCGCAAATTTAGTTAGAGGCATATTACCTCTTAAGGTTTCTACATAGCATTGTACCGTAACACAAATCTCTTGCTTGGCGGTACGCCTTTGCTGAAAGGGTGGTAACTAGCTACGGCCGAAACCTCCCACCAGTCCAGACTCAGAGAATTTAAGAAATGCAATTTCTTATTTTAACCAATTTGAAACATATTTGGTTACATAACCTATTTTTAGGCCAATAACTGTATTCTAGAATTCAAGTTTTACTACAATATATTTGCATATAACATTACTGTTATTTCATACCTTAAGGGTTGCTAAATATAAATTCTTCATAGAAATATTCGACCTAGATTTGCATAGAACTAAGAACATTGCTAGGTCGTAACGTAGGATGAGATTATGTAGTTAAAGCCTTTTCCATGACTGTCTAATGAATGAAATGAAGGAAAATAGAAAATTATTATCAATTGGATCGCAGTACCTTCTGAATATATACGTTACGAATTAAATGAACCAATAACTTATTGGTATCGGGATGGAAATTGAAATAGGTAGTATTCAATATGCATAATCATCAATAATTTCGTTATAAGAAAAAGCGCATAACGAGTCTTAAAAATAATGGAAACGTTGCTTGACTTAGTATTTTTCCTGCATTTTCAATTAATTTTATTTTAATTAAAATATTAAAAGTGTCGAAAATTAATACAAATATTCTTCTTCTTCTTTGTTTAGTGGCTTAATACAACTATTTTACTAAAATCTCAAACGACGAATTGTAAATAAAAATGCCACGTGTTTTTTGTTAATATTAGAAATTATTAATAAAATTTTGCTTTTGAATTTAAAATTTCGAATAGTATATTAAATTATTAAACGCCGAGTGGCGAAAATGCGACATGTCATTTATAAATATTAAAAATACCTAACCTTCAAACGAAATAAGATAATTAACGTTGTACATCTTCGTGACGCTAATCACGCATTTCATCTGTAAAAAATTTACCCTTATCCGCCTAAAGAAGTTTCACTTCAAAACATTTTAAGCTTCAGTGGATGTTTTAAAATTAAATAATTGATAAAGCATTGCCCCATTGGTCTGGTTAGGTTCTTCGGCTTCAGACATGGGTCCTGGGTCGGGCGATTTCAAAATTGATACAGTTTTTGTTAAGACATTCTCAGTATTTGCCCGAAGTGAAGTTGGTGGTGTGCTCCACCCCCGTGCCTCGGAGAGCACGGTAAGCCGTCGGTCCTACTTGCTCCTGATCTCTCTCCGGTCGTGTCGGATTCCTTTCACATCGGTCTATGAGAGTGAAAGAATAGAGAGTGCACTTTTTGTCCTACGCTTGCCAATCCGTAGTGAAACAGCGTGGTGAGTTTATGCTTTAAAAACCCTCTATTATGAAGGAGGGGTGTGCTTATCGGTGGTAATTTTATGAATTATATCCGTGTTAATTGCTATTAAAAACTTGAACTGGAAATAGGTAGAATGTGCGCTATAAACGAGTAGTAGTGATTGAAATATAAAATACGGGTAGATGTTTCTAAAAACCCTCTCTCCTATTGATGAGTAGGCTACCAGTGGTACGTTAAAAGGAGCCTACTTACCGTACCTTACATCTTTTTCTAGTTTTACTCTATAGAGATATTGAGCTCTTGAACTTATACGCGATGACGTAAACGCTTAGTATTTTGGGAAGTAGGTCATTATTAGCGTCAAGCGAAACGCTCAAACGATTCCCTTTACGTTATAATATTAACTTGCCATTCATACATCTTATAACGTAAGGTAAAGATAATTTGATCGTGTTTCACTAATCAAATTTTATACAAGATTATAATATCTTTTTATTGTTTTTGTACGTCCTTTTAAGGTTAACATAAAGGTAATATTCAACAAAGAGTCAAGTACTAATTCTAATTTTGAAAGTCATATTTTGCACCATTGATGATCAAGCGTCAACTTTTAATAGATATATCTTTAAGAAAAACCATAACCTAGGCCTTCGTTGATAATGGGTTGATATAATAAATTCATCGAAATTACAAAAACGTCAGAAAGGCGAGTCGATTCTTTATACGTAATATTAATAAAAACACCAACTCACATTAACTGACAACGTTTATTCTCCCTACTATTTTAATTACTAATTAATTTAAATCACTATTTGAATTTATACAATTTAGCATAACATCCCCTAAAACAACTGTAACACAAAGCAGCTCGAAAGACTGTCCTTTCAAAATTGTACCGTTCGTTAAATTTACCTAGTATTGCATTTAATAATATTGCACAATGATTTTTTGTTATTTTTTAATGTTGCTACTATATTACTCAATAACTCCCAACATTTCAAAGCTATTAGTTTTGTCACTCGACTATCTATAATCTAACATCGTCAAGAAAATACTTTTTTTATAGATATATTTAAATTCGACTTCATTCTTTTCGACTCTTCTACTAAAGCCTGATGGTACTCCGAGATCGTTTAGTGACGAGGTCATGGTATTGTTAGTGGCACGCTGCCTTGTCCGTAAATCTAAAGCACTTGCTCGTAAAACTAAAGCAAACAGGCCTAACTTGGTGTGGTCACCGACCCATAGCTCCAAACCCTGGCAGGTCATCAGCCACCTCGAAAGGGACGTGAGGTGATCCCACGGGGGAAGATGGCAGATATAATTCGCACATTTATGCTAACTCTTCTGCGTCTGATGATGGGAGCGGCCGCGTCCTGTTTTATCAACCGCCCCGCAGCCTTCATCTGCGGTATCACCTCCTCGCAGGAGGAGAACACTGTCCCCCACGATTCCTAACTGCTCACCATAGATTTGGAAAAAGCAGAAGCGAAAGATTCTCTTTAAGAGCCGCATTTAATGTAGCACGCTGGTGAGCCCAGCGCGGGCATATCATAAACGCGTGCTATAAAAGTATATAAGTAGCAGCCCATTAAGGGAATCCGACACAATCGGAGAGATATCAGGTGCAGAACCGACGGCTTTACGTGCTTTTCGAGGCACTGGGGTGGAGCACACCGCCTTCTTCCTGCAAATATTGAGAAAATCTTGACAGAAAACTCAATATCGATGTTTGGCTCGAACCCAGGACCTCATGCCTGTAATCGGCCATGCTAACCACTAGACCAATGAGGCACGCGTGTTGTTCCATGTATTAATTTGTTAATCAAGATGCTGATCAATGTTCCATAAAAACTTAAGTAACTTTACGCAACAAAGTCGTAAGAACCAGCCAGTTTTACTTAAATAGGGATAATTTTAAACGAATTTCTTATTAATCATGTTACTATTAAAAATAATGGACACAAATTTTGAAGAGTTTGTTGTTGATGGAGTACGTAATTTCCAATTTTCTAATATGAACTATAAACTGGGTTAACTCATAAATAGTTAGCTTAAAATGACATCAATTACGCGGCGCACTCGGATGAACTATTACGGGGAACTTTTAGATGGTTGTAGTGCTCCACTTATTTAATTCAATCAGAAACAGATGGAACGTATGTAGTTAAATTAATTTGGAACCCTAAGTTTATTGCTGGACTGATGAAATTATTCGCTAGATAACCCATCAATTTAATAATCAAAGTGACATTTCGCAATATTTAAAATATATTACGTATATGTCATATAAGGTTTTGTAGACTAGTCGAATTATCTCAAAAAAGGAGTTTCGTCGTCCACCATTTTGGATTGGAGCGTGACTTTTTCTTTATTCAATAAGTCGCTTATTTTCCAATTTACACGAAAAATGGTAATAACAGGAAAACAAAAATTTATGCACAATTAAATTTCCTACAATTTGGTCCTTACCATTTTCTTTATATTTTTCGATATTTTTCTTTTAAGACTCAAAAAATAGGGGTGATAATTTCATTATTTCAATCAACCGTATATTTGCAATTTAACGCTAAATTGTCCTTAAATTTTGGTTAAAACCATTTGTCATATATGAGTATGATCCGCCTGAGCTCCTTGTGGTTTCTTCTTAGAACGCTCTCTAAAGAAACCCTCATAATCATAGAGTTTAAGTAGTTAATTTTAATTAATTAGTAGTTAAATTTAATTTCTACTAGTATTGCCTACTTAAGGTATTAACGTATCATCATTATTTACTAAAAGTGAAAAACCGAACTCACTATGGATATTGTATAAGGTTATAATGGAAAATACAAGTAAATTCCTACGGCATCAAGCACGAAATTGATGCCAATTTATGTATAAAAAAAAATTAATTACAAATACAGGGTGGCGCAATAGAACGTGCATATTGCATCATCTTTTTTTGCGGGGTAGAAGAGGCGTGGGCGGGGGGAGACCGATATCGTTGGGTAGCGCGGTTCATAAAGTTTTAGTCACTATGAGTCACTTCGACGGGAAGCGTCGCGCATTTTGCGTGCGCGCATTTTACGAAAACTCTCGTTCGTACGTAGTTGTCAGGCGACTATTTTGTTCTGAGTATGGTGTACGGCAAATTAGGGAGGCTCCGAGTGCTAATTTAATTAAAATCTGGATAAAGCGTTTTGAAGAGACTGGATCGACGTTTAAACCACACGCGAAAGGTCGTCCACGCACATCTAGGACCGAAGACAATATTGAGAGTGTTAAGCAGTCGGTACGAGAAAATCCACAAATGTCTACTCGCAAGAGATCGTCTGTCCTAAACATATCGCGACGAAGTTTGCAACGAATTTTAAACTTGGATCTTAAATTGCATCCATACAAGCTGCAATTAACTCAAGAATTGAAAGACTCTGACTTCATAGCACGGCTCACATTTGCTAATGAAATGCTCAATCGGTTTTCAAATTTTGAAAACATCCTTTTTTCTGATGAGGCACATTTTCATATGAATGGGTTCGTAAACCGCCAAAATTATCGTTATTGGAATAGTGAAAATCCCAGACTCAAACATCAAAAACCGTTATATAGCCCTAAAGTGACAGTTTGGGCCGCAATATCTGCCAAAGGAATAATTGATCCTTATTTTTTTGAAAACGCACGGGGGCAAAACATCACTGTTAATACCGAACGCTATGTTGCGATGTTGGAAGGTTTTTTGGCCCCAGAACTTGAAAATTCAAGAATAAAGAACTCTAGGACTTGGTTCCAACAAGACGGAGCTACCAGTCACACATCAAATGACTCCATGGCGGTTGTGAAGCAGATGTTCCCTGGCAAACTGATTTCGAAAAGAGGTGATATCCCATGGCCTCCGCGCAGTCCAGACTTGACGCCTCCTGACTTTTTTTTGTGGGGATACCTCAAACACAAAGTCTACACCAATAATCCGAGAAACATCAGTCAGCTCAAGGAGAATATTCGTGGTGAAATGGCAGCAATCACACCAGCACTACTTAAGAAAGTTTTCGGTAATTTCCGTTTGCGGTTAGAGGAGTGCCAACGTAGAGAGGGTCATCATTTAGATGATGTTATTTTTAAAAAATAAACTTCAGTTATCACTTAATAATTGCTTAGTTTTATTTTAACTATACCTTTTGTATTTATTTTTTAATAATTATTTTAAAAATGCACGTTCTATTGCGCCACCCTGTACAACTACTTACAAGTCTAAGAAAATGCTGTGACTGGTCGAATAAAAAACGTATTTTGTCGAAGATTTAAAATATGGATAACAAGTATATAAGGAAAATGTGAGCTTATAATAGAAATTTAAAAAGGAATTAGTAAAAATCATAAAAATTCTTGTGAATTTCAGATGAAAAGCTTCTTTGTCTCAGTTAGAACCCGTTTTGTGCGCGCTTTTAAAATACCCGTAAGCTTATTCGGTTTTCGGTACTTATTCGGGAAATCCAGTCGTTTTGAGTCCCTTTTTACCATGAAGCAGGATTATCTCGACGTTTCTCGGTGATTAAGCCGACGATCGTAAAAATATACTATATATTTTTATAACCAGCCATATTTTCCTGAATCTCTGCGAAGGTGGCTACAGACGGTTTCATTTATTTAAAGCATGGGAGACGTTTTAAGATATATTTAAAAGTTTTTTACAGTATATAGATAACCCAACGCTTAAAGTCAAGTTGTATATAAGATATTTTGACGTTTTTGTAATTTTGATGATTATAATTCACCATTTAAATTGATAAAAAGGTAAGAAGCAGCATTGATGTTTTATTGTTGGGTACAGAGCTGCTCATTAATTGGTGGGAGCTCATTAATTTAGAGCATAGACCCACCATGCTCCCCCAACGCGGGTTTGGTAGATATGGTTTTCTATTTTGTTGTTGAGTGATGTAGGAGCACCGGTGGGTTTTAGCCGGTATGAGTACGGCATACCCTGGAACATCCTTCCGAGTATTCCAGGTATCCATGAGGATTTCCCAGAGTTAAAAAAAGCATAAAAAACGATGCACGTCTTCATAACGCTAATCAGACGATCCACCCTCATGCGCCTAAAGAAGTTTCACTTCAAAAATGGTAAGGGGAAATGATAATATATGAAATAACGATAACTTTGACAGTTACTTTGAAATGAGAGAACTATTATTACATTGTCAACATAGGGGAAATGTCTGTAGGAAGAACCGTAGGCGTAGGTCGTGGGTCAACGCGAACTCTGCAAACAACTCCAGACAAGTAAAAGTTGAACTTTGAAGATTACTTCAATGGATTCAAAGATTGGAAATAAAGGCATTGCACAGCTTATGAATCTGAAATTGTAATACGAGTATATACAAATACAATTAAATTGCTTAGTATTTACATTAGACGATAATTGATTTGTCTTTACGTCTTAACTAATATTATAAAGAGGAGACATTTGTGTTTTTGTATGTATGTGTGTTTTCAAATACCTTTACAGCATTAGAAAGCTGCATTTTCACTGAGAGACCTAGCTTTATCACTTTGAAAAAAATATTTCTAATAAAAATTCCTTAATGTAACCCAAGGTGTGAAAAAATTAGTCATAGAAAATCTGTTATCGCATGCTCTACGGAAACTATTGATGATAGAACAAAAAAATATTCTACATTATTATATGACGTATTAACATCTACAAAAAAATCCACCATACCATATGTCCAACTACTGCAACTATGCCAAAATAACTACTTTTTTACATTTACAAGTTAAGAAAAGCGTCTTCAATAATCAAACCATGTTATTCATATCTCTGTTTTAATTCTTATCATATTAATATTAAATTAAAGACCGTTTCAATACCGATAAAATACTTATTAAATTATTAAAATCTGACATTCCATTCAAAAGATATAACGAATTAAAAAATGTCAAACTAAAGTATATAGTCATATTCACTTAGTTCGCAGTACCATTCTATTCACATGTTATGTATGTAATATGAGTGTTTATATTCGTTTACCACAGTTCTTCTGGAATATTAAGTACACATATTTGTATATCTATCCTAAAGTCATTAAAAACTAAGTGAAATAAAATTTTATGTTAACAAAAACATAATCTGACTTAGTAAACATTACACTGCAATGAGATCGGCATTGCTATTCATGCCATAAAAGAAAGGAAGGAAATTGCTTTTTCTAATTTGTCTAAGCCTGAACTGGTAGGTGGCTTCGGCCGTGGCTAGTTACCCTACCAGGAAAAAGGTATGGCGCATGGCAAGACATTATGCTACGGTACAATGCTATGCCTACACTGCGCCGTCCGGTGCGGGGTCGCCACTCCAGCACTTTCGGTCCCCAACGTCCATCGGTCCTTCTGAAACTGTAAGAAACTGTAAGAAGTATATTACCTCTTACTAGATTAGCACCTTAGACTGTATCATCATTTACCACCAGATATGATTATTTTCTTTCAACAAGCAGGTTATCTGACTAAATTTTCCTTCAGATATTCAGTATCTACCTACATTTTTACCATTGATTGCGAACTTCTCTGATGCAGATTTTTATTTCATTTCGCACCGAAACCTTTGAACTTTCCATTTTTAATATTCGTATTCCAAAGGTATTGTAGCAGCGTGAATGAAAAGTTATTAACGAATTTTTAGAGATATTTGTGAACATTGTCATTGGACAGTAGAAATCACAATGATTATCTTTAATTAATTCTCAATCATGGATCATCGCCTTGTATTTATTACTTAATAATCACTTAGAAATTATCGTTTCCTTGTTTTAGCTTGAATACGTCTTTAAAATGGCGTCCATAGGGTGGCTAAAACGTATGATAACGAAATCGGGGGATACAGTTTGGTATTGTATTTACATATCTGTTACCTCCATCTAAAATTCAATTACACCACAGAATAGCTAGAAAAACAAAGAGTTATTGAGCTAAGTAAGGGCTTTAACACACGTTTTATTTAGAAACTATTAACTGTTACGACACGTATTCACTTATAATAAACGAACGTGTCCTTAATTATAAACAATATCAGTTACGCCGATGACATGGTGCTGCTGAGTCCTTCGATCTGCGCCCTTAAAGATATGCTCCTAGTTTGTGAAGCCTATGCAAAGAAACACGGTCTTAGGTACAACATAAAGAAAAGTACATATATGGTTTTCGCGGCAGGTAATATTACCCCAAGCTATGTGCAGCCATTAAAATTGTATGGCTCCGAAATGGATAGGGTTCATCGGTTTACTTACTTGAGACATGTTGTTACGCCGGATTTAAAAGATAATTGTGACATAGATAGGGAACGGAGGGCGTTGGCGGTCAGAGGAAATATGTTGGCTCGTGGTTTGCGCGTTGTACAAAAGATGTAAAAATTACACTTTTCAAAGCATTTTGCCAAACATTTTATATGTGCAGCTTATTGGTCAAATATACTCGAAGAGCACTTAATGCGTTCCGAGTCCAATATAACAACATCTTTAGAATGGTGTTGGTGAAATAATGGTCGGGCATGTTTGCGGGGAATCGAGTCGACGATTTCTACGCAATCATGAGGAAAAGGATTGCCTCAATCAAATACAGAGTGGAGAGTAGTCCTAACACCATTCTGAGGATAATGGCTGACAGACAAGATAGTGTCATTAGGGCACACTGGCAGTCAGCCTTATTTAGTAAACTTATTAATTATATTAACTAACATAGATTTAAGAGTCACCTACTAACAATTAACTAACAAAGTCTTATTTTATTTTATTTCAAATTAACTAACAAAAAATGGAACGTTTTAGGTTTTCTAAAACTAAATGATTATTATTATTATAACTCAGACACATCCCACTTTTTAATTGACAGATTAAGTTTGAGTGATTAATGGTTTATTTTTATATAATCTAGTAAATAAACATCATATTTTGATCAAACATATTACAGTAGTTGTTTTAGATGAAGTTATTCGAAAGCAAAACACCACTATGGGACGAATGCAAAATACATGTATCTATTAATAAATTCTTATTACTATCGTTTTATAATATACAATTTTAAAAAACTGAGAAATCAGTCTTTAATAGCTATGATCTACTTTCTATAAATTATTTATATGTCAACCAAAAACGTCTTAACAATTATTACATAAAACACTTAATATAAAGTTAACAACGGTTTACATCAATAGTTATTAATATTTTGGATAGTAGAGTAGAGATTGAGAAGTTGTAAAACAGTGTAAACTAAAAAAGATAAATATAGGATGGATTATCTTTTAAGATATTGCTTCTGAAATAAGGCCGTTATGTGAGAGTTAAAATGCTGTAGTTTTTTTGAAATATACAAAAATTAGAATCACTGTGTTTGTTTTTAAATAATGGGTTATGTGCTAATGGGTATTAGAGTAAGGTAAGTAGTAACCCTTTAATGTCCCACAGCTGGGCAAAGGCCACCTCACTCATAGGAAATAGTCTTATCAAAATATTTGATAAATAACTTCTCGAAGAAGTGGTCTCTGTTTGATATTTATTATTTGAGCAGTGGGAAAAACTCTAAACTAAAACGCGGAAAATCTTACTAGATAGGAGAAATGTTACGTAAATAATGAAATATTTTCAATGCTCGTCTTTCATCTCCACTTGCAGTATACACAATAAAAGCATATCGTAGTGAAGGATATAGTAAGTGTTCATAGAAAATAGTTGCTCTTGTGATAATATAGTACAAGAGACACGGAATAATTCACCGAATTTAACTTCGCTTTCTTATATATGCATTAGAAGGTTTGAAATATTTTTTTTATTACTGACTGAGTCAAATAGAATACAAATCTATTACTTGGTGGTACGTCTTTACTGGTAGGGCAGTAACTAGCTAATGCCGAAGCCACCCACCATTCAAATCTCCGACAAATTGGAAAACGAACTTTCTTAAATTCTACCTTTCGACCTCTTTTACCAAAAGCAATTACTGGCACTTCTGCGCCAGCGAGGCCATCGTAACGAATTAAATTTGTAGGTAAATAATAAAAAAGTGGCTAAATTAAGGTAAGTAGCAGCCCATTAACGTCCCACAGGCCTCCTCACTCATACGAGAGAGAGTTTTTAGGGAATAGACCCACCAAGCTGCTTCACTGCGAATTGGTAGGCATAGTACATAAATGCACTCTTTATTCCTTCACTCTCTTAATCCCAGGTGTAGGCAATCCGACACGACCGGAGAGGGACCAGGCGCAGGACCGACGGCTTAACGTACTCTCCGAAGCACGGAAGTGGATCACACCGCCAAATATTTCCCAACTTTATGACTCGAACCCAGGACCTCATGTATGTAGTTAAACATGCTAACCGCTATACCAATGAGGCAGTCAGGTAAGCATTAGGTAATTATTTGTATTTTGTCTAGATAAAACTACCTTTATTTAATAGGTTTTTGCGTTTAACTTGATATTACTTTAGATAAACTTAAATTTTTAAAAGGATTATACATGTACATCTTATGTGCTTGAAATTGTAAGTACGAAACAGATTTTCTTGGGAATAGGTAAGTAAAAATTACACAGTAAAAGACAAAGCTTATATAGGGAATGAGAATAATTCGTCAACTCTGGGCCTACTTTAACGTTCATCTATAACCGCAAAATCAATATCGCAGAGAAGTAATAAATGTCGTTAATTGCATTCAACGGACTCGGACCATTCTTTACTTGAAACTACAAAAGTGTTTATAATATTTTATGGTCAGATATTGTTTAAGTATGTTTTAAATTAACTGTTAAATCCGGTGTCACGCGCTTAGTTTCCGATTTAGTGGACATATCTATGAGTACAGACACCTGAGTATAATTGTTACTTGAACTTTGATCTTTGTGTAAGATTATGTAATTGTTGTCATTATTAGTGATTTCGTTGTCTTACAAATATGCGGAAGGGCCTTACGGTACGGCCTTTTGAATACCCTTTCAGGCATAGTACCATATTTCCTAAAATATTGCTTCCAGAATCATTTGGGTTAATCTGTCTCTGTGTGGCAGAGTGTAACCTTTAGATTTAAAGAATGGTTGCCAAAAGGGTTCTGCATAAGATTAAGCAGCAGCATTAACCCTTTTGGCAGTCAACTGTATGTTAAATAATTTTAAAAAGAATAGATTAAGAAGATTTTAATGATCAGACCATAAAGGAACTACTGACTACTAAGACGTAACACCGTATTTAGTGACGGTCTACATTACCAAAGGAGTCACTTGAAATTTAGCAAAGACACTCCTTTGCTAAGATCAATAAACATCTAAATATATATGTCGGAGAATAAGGGAGTAGGAGAAGAAGCGTAAAGCATGGGCATAGGGTTCTCCGACGACATCATCGTTAGTGTGGATCACATCCATACTGTGTGGGCGTTGGTGGGTAATGTTGGTGCAATCAAACACTTTATTAATTAAATCAGATTATAATGTTTAATCACCTATTGTTCCCGATATCAATTTACACAAACTCATTAATAATAATAGCCACGAACGCGACAGTTTCATTAGTCGACCGCTCTGGCGGACTGTCCCTCGGGAACACGTCCACCGTCAGCTCACGACATATGACTCTGTCCCACGCCATAGACAGATGGCGCCAGCGTTCCACAGACTACTGCACTCCGGCATATATTATGTGACTGTATGATATATTGATATATCTAGTAGAATAAGTTATTATATTTTTTATGCCAGTGACCCTAGCTTCGCTTGGATTGTAGAGTATATTATGCGCACATATTTTGTTCGTCGTAGAATCGCATTAGCTTGATAAATCGAATATTTTAAGCAATTTACACTAAAAGTAGACAAATTACATACCTAATCCGACATGAATCAGTCTATTATAATTCCGTTCAATAGTTTTTGAGTTAACCACGTACAGATAGACGACTTTGTTTTAAATTTCGCGATATTAAATATGTCAGTGACTATTCTTGAGTAACAGCTTCAATCTTTTTAACGATATATGATATAAATTATCTAAAATTCGAATTAACAAACGTAATATTTTTGAGTAGTGAAAAGAATAGGATACTAAGGAAACGTAGTCAATGTACCGTTGTTTCTAAGAAACACGTAGAAACACAACTTCATTAATGAATTAAAAATCACATGGAAAAGCTTCGTTTAGATGAAAGCAATACTAAAAATAAAACCTCTAAAGCTTCTGCTCAAAGAGATTGCGTTAGTGAAAGTGAATGAAGTGCAATAGTGGTTTTATAGTAATTAAATAAGAGCGATAAGAATAGTCTTAAAAAAGGTTATTAACCCTTTCAAGTTCCCTAATAACTAAGAGAAAACATACTTTAGAGCATAAATTGGCAGCCTTTTCTAATAGAAGGATAATGCGGGCTGCAAATTTTATAAGGATGTTTACGCGCGCTACCAATGTTATGATGATATTGGATCGGGCCGATAATGTTTTGAAAATACTGGTGCAGGTCACAAATGTTATGAGGATAATAGTGTGGGCCACATATGTTGTGAGGATACAGGTTCGGTTCGCAAATGGTATGAAAATAATGATGCGGGTTACAAATGTTATGAAGATAATGGTGTGGGCATCAATTGTTATGAGGGTACTGGTTCGGGCCACAAATGTTATGATGATATTGGATCTGCCACAAATGTTTTGAAAATATTGGTACGGGTCATAAATGTTATGAGGTTAATGGTGTGGGCTACAAATGTTATGAAAATATTGGTGTGGGACACAAATGTTATGACGATAATGCTGTGGACCACAAATATTATGAGGATATTAGTTCGGGCTACAAATGTTATGATGATATTGGTTCTGCCACAAATGTTTTGATAATATTGGTGCGAGTCACAAACGTTATGAGGGTCATCTTGTGGACCACAAATATTATGAGGATATTAGTTCGGGCTACAAATGTTGTGAAAATATTGGTGCGGGTCGCAAATGTTATGAGGATATTGTTGCGAGCCACAAATATTATGAAGCTATTGATGCGAGCCAGAAATATTATCAGGATATTGGTGCGAGCCACAAATGTTATGAGGATATTGTTGCGGGCCACATTTCATGTAACAAATACAGTTTTTTTAATAAAACTATTTTTTGAATTTTTAAACATATTTATTGTTACATTTGTATGCCTGTGCCCTAAGGGCCTTGCTTTAAAGTAATATTTATTATCATTTATTATCAAGACATAACGAAGTGCAATCGTTATTGCATCATATCACTGTATATATATCCAAATTTGGCTTACATATACTACACAATCGTTAATAATTAAATTTCTATATAAGTTTACTATTAATTGTGTTATTCCCATTATTTCTTACGTTTATTGCTAAGGAAGACTATTCTGCCAGAATAGATACTTCAGTTCCTAAAAGTATGCCCTAACTTTTTTTATGTGTGGTGAAAAAAAAACTGTTTTATTAAGTTTTTGAATGTTTTTTACACAGCATCGTAGCGGAACGTCAATGTTTGCTTGGCGGTAGGTCTTTGCAATCCAGATTCAGACTAATTTCAAAATACAAACGTCTAAATTATCCTTGCTACCTAAACCCAATCCAGGATCTATGCCAGAGTTGTTTTAGACTATCTTACTTCTAACCAGGTTATCGTGCTTCCATAATAGACTTTTACTTTCTCATTACTTTCAATCATCTTCAGCACGTGAGCACGTGAGCACGTGATATCGATCCTTTTTATTAGCTTTATTTACGCTCCACCATGTTAGTACTTCTAAAAAGAAATCCAAAATAGACGTCACAAACATGTTACACTATTAATATATGAAAGAAGGAATATAGCCGTAAGCTCCATAAAAGAGTTCACTTAAGCTTTATGACAAAGACAAATATAGGAAGCTGTTTCTAAGCTGCAGCACGTAAGATTTTTAAATGTCGCATGTAGGACGTTTAGACTCTTTACGGACGTATTATATAAAGCTTATACTGTTTTAGTTTTAATAGTGGAAATTAAATCACAATTTAATCTAGTTGATGACGATTTTTGAAGTGAAAATTCTTTAGGCGCATGAGGGTAAATTTTTTACGGATGAAACGCGTGCTGTCACGAAGATGTGCAGCGTTTTTTATGCTAATTCGTTTGAAGGTTAGGTAGATTTAATATTTACAAATGACATGTGGCAGTATAATTTGACACTCGTCATTTAATCTATATATATGAAAGATATCCAGGTATCTATTGACTCATCACAATATCTCTGAAATGATAAGGCGTAGAGATTTGAAATTTGGTAGGAATATTCCTTTTGGCGAGTAGAGGTCACCCACAGGGGGTGTTTCGGGGGTGTTAATGAAAAACACAGCATACCTACTTAACAACTAAAAATGAAATGCCTGAAAAAGGACTACAATCTCTTTGCAATAATAGACAGCAAAAAGCTCATTGCATTACTTATACGTATGTTTCTTATTTGTAAAACAGTTTGTTTGTTGTAAAATGCTGCCCAAAAAACATTCCACGCAGATAAAGTCCCGGGTTCAGCTAGTAATTAATATATTATTTTTCGTAAAAAATATAACAACTTTCATTAATAATTTCTAATATTGACAAAAAAAACGTGGCATTTTTATATACAATTCATTATTTGAGATTACAATAAATTATTTGTATTAGTTTTCGACACTCTTAATATTTTAACGGCAATAAAATTTCTTAAATTCCTAACATACCTTCCTTTTCCCTCCTTCATAGTCTTGGAAATCTAAAGTTTTAGAATTTTATAAATATAAACAAGACTTCAAAATCAGTTTGCCAAAGAAGTTTAACTTTTGACATGTGTACTTTGAACGCACGCACTTTAAACTTTTTTATTTAATAAAATTCTTTGTGGTTTAATAGTAATAATATTTTTTTATTGAAGGTATTATTCAGCCATATCTCTAAATAACTAATTACATTGATGGTCAGTTTCTATTGCAATTTAAGTGAGCAGAGATCCAGCACCTATATATGGGAATTGACACGTCATTAGAGACAGTTATTAATAGCATTTTTTAGAGGTTTGAAGGTGACTCCAGAAGGACTCCATTCGTTTTCTAATGACCCCGGAGAAGGTCGGAACCCCTGCTTCTGCGAACTCGCCTCATAAGCCTTAAAAACATTATGGAAAGGTGCACAAAGCTGCCTTGTGAATTCTTGTTATGGTTCACATGTTTGAATCCTGTGCAAGCATCTCTAATTTTTATATTTTCTTGGTAATGAAAAACATTGTGAGGAAACCTGCATAATCATGGAGGGATGTTGTAAATTTAAAAGCACCTTTATGTACATACAAAACTATCTTATATATATCTTGCCGGTTTCTTTTTTTTTATTGCCGACAGTTTAGCGCTTAACTGGCATCTCACGTGATGGTATTTGATGATACAGTTTAAGATGAAAGCGCGCTAATCTGGTAAGAGGCGATATATCCCTTATGGTTTCTACACAGCATCGTACCGGAACACAAAGCTCTTGGTTTGGCGGTACGTTTTTGCTGGTAGGGTGGTAGCTAGCCACGGCCGATGCTCCCACCAGTCTAGATTTAGACAAATTAGAAAATACAATTTCCTAAATTCGTCCTACCGGGAGCCGAACCCGGGACCTTTGGCAGCAAAGCGAATACTCGCACCACTGCGCTAGCGAGGCGGATCTTTCCAGCGTATTCAACTTTCAGAACCGATGATAGATTTGTAACCAACGGACAAACTGCTGACGATTCAAAAGTGCTTTTTAAGCCTACAATATGATTTTTTTATGTCTATTTGTTTTACCAATACGTAGTGTAAAGCTACTCAAATACGAAATCCATTTCGCATTTTGGTACGTCGCCGGCCTGCATATCTATGTACATATGTAGTATATAGCGTTCATTTCACTAATAGGACCATTCGTATTTGTTTTTAAACTTAATATTACCAGTAGTGTTTCTCTTTATAATGCAACAAAGAATTTATCAAGAATACAGTTTTGTATTAAAATAGGACGTCGCCTACACCTATTACACTTGCAAGGGTTTTGATTCTACTGTGAAAGATAATTCTTTATTGTTCCTAGAAATGTTAATATCACTTGTAACGTATTTGCTGTAAGGCATGTACCTATATATCTATAGTTGTAATAATATTTTGTTCAGATTTCGCACTTTATACCTACATATTATATTATTGATAGGAGAATCATAAGGCACTAATTGCGCCATGTTTCCAAGCTTAATATCTCTAATAGTTTGTCCTATTTAATGTACAATAAATCATTTATATGTCGTTCTAGAAAATAGTTCTAATAAAAGCTGCTTTAACGCGCAACCAATTTCGAATTTGGGACGTCGCCTACACTATACGTTTATACATAGTATATGGCTGGCAGTTCATTCTTAAGGCACTAGTTGCGCCATGAATGGGTCCATTCAATACTGTGGTGGGGACCGCGCAGGCGTGCCATCGATCCCTACCCGCGGCCGAGGAGACCGAGGTGTGATTTCCACTGGTACAACGAAGAATTGTCCAATTAATTACTTTTAATTACTTCATTTTAGTATAAACATCCTAAACCAAATCTTTGGTAAGCAAGCCTAGACAAAACACGGTTCCTGACTGAGAATATTAAGCTAAGATAGTAAATATAAGGTAAGGCAGTGCGCCTGATTTTTCTCCGATAGTCGGATTACCGTCTCATCTGACTATGAGAGTGAAAGAACAGAGGGTGCACTTGTGTTAACGCATACATTATACTACGGCTTTTGTAAAAGATTGCGGTGTCTTATTAAAAATGAGTACGTTTATTCCGACTAACGATTTCTGAACCTTGTTCACTTTATATGGCATTATTTAATAATTACTACTACTACGGATATATAAAATGTTATTCAATATATATTGATATATGACACGTATTGCTTTTCTTTGTAATATATATGTCGGAGAATAAGAGAGAACCGAGAAGCATAAAACACAGGGGCGTAGGGTTCTCCGCCGACATCGTTATTAATTAGATCCATTATTTAATTTCTTATTCTGTGGGCGTTCATGGGTATTGTTGGTGCAATCAAACACTGTATTAATTAACTCGGTTTATAATGTTCAATCACTTAATGTTCCCGATATCAATTTACACAAACTCATTAACACTAATAGCTAGGAACGCGACAGTTTCAACAGTTGACTGTTCCGATCGAGCGCTACTCGACAACTGTCGAGTGACCCCCGCCGGACTGCCACCATTGACTCTGTCGACGCCGATAGATGGCGCCAGCGTTCCACAGATATCTGCCCTCCGACATATATATATATATATATATATATATATATATATATATATAGAATAAAGATAGTTTCGATGTCCGCTGCCCCATAACTGCTCAGAATCATAATGTCGTTGGAGCTCAAAGTCACTCAGCCAGCGATAGAGAGGGTTTTGCTCAGAGTTTCTCTACGCGATCAAATCAGAAATAAGGAGATCCGTAGACGAACCAATGTAATGAATATAGCATTACGAATCGTGAAGCTGAAGTGTTAATGGGTAGGGTGTATAGTCCGACGAATTGATGATTTGATTTGATATTGGGACCCAAAATGGCGACCCTGCACCATCTTGTGCATATAAAGAGGGTAGCCCGTAGCGGCTGTAGCCAGACGGCTAAAGATGGGACCTTAGGGAGATCATTAGGTGAGACCTATGTCCAACAGAGACTGCATCATTGGTGTAATGTTTAGCATGTCCGGCTACCGATATGAGGTCGAGCAAATTGAAAACAGATAATTATATATTCTCAATATTTTCCCGACGTTTAACCTCGTGCCTCGAAGAGCACGTTAAGCTGACAATCGTGCACCTGATCTCTCTCAGGTCGCGTCATATTCCCGTCACATCGGACTATGAGAGTGAAGAAATAGAGAGTGCACTTGTGTACTGTGCCTACCAATCGCAGTGAAGCAGCTTGCTCGCTGTATGTTCTAAAAACCCTCTCTTCTATGAGTGAGAAGGCTTGTGCTCAACAATGGGATGTTAATGGGCTGCTACTTACTTTACCTTATGTCCAGCAGTGGACGTCAATCGTTTGAAAGAATGGCGTAGGAATGTACGAAACCATTCCAATGTGTAACATGTTGTAAATTAAGCCTAGCATAAAAGATTTTAGTAAACTTAAAAATATCCATTCAATATTTGTTACATTTTCAATTTAGTTAATATTTCTTTACAATATAAATATTTTGACTACTAATGTGATTAAATTTAAAGCTAATTAACATATTTTTGTTGAGTGATTTGCTACTAAAGCGTCAGGGTGACAAAGATTAATCGACATGTCGTACTCAGCCGACGTATCATAGGTAAATCGCCCCCGCCCGGAATGTTACGTTTTCACCGACTACGTAGTATATCGTTTATATTGAACCCGCAGCCTACATAACGCAATTTATTGACCATAAATATCGCTTATAATATTTTTAGCAGCGTTGGTATGGCAATTTCATGGGCTTTCATTCTGTAATTTTTATGTTGTTATCAATTACAGACACTTACATGCCATCCCAAAAGTCATTGAATAAGCGTCTCATTCATATTTCAGTTAGTTTACTTTCATTCATAAATGTAATTTTCCATTTACTACAATATGGTGTCATATTACAATGAACCTACGCTGAAGGTTCAGTTTACCTGCACATATTTATTAAACTATTCAACGGATTCCATTGCAGGTTTCAGCAATAATTAGAGTGATTCATGCAGAAGGTTTATATGTATACTAAACATAAAAGAGAAAAGGCGAAAAATTCAAAGATTTGTAATGTTATGTTTACCTTACGAGATACATCAAAGTAATGTGCTACGAAATCGTTTATCTTAAGCAAGTCTTAAAGGGTAACCCACAGTAATGATTTATGTCTTTTACATATTAAAAAAAGTGTTATTTATCAATCCACTATGCCTTTTGTAGTTAAATACATTTTATATTTCATGTAGATCAAAATTTCACGCACCTACATTTGATTAAAACGAGGGGGAGCGGCTGGCCTGTCGTATTTTTAGTCCCGATTGGAGTAAAATTAAACAATCATCAAATAGATGGCACCGTACTTAAAAACCCATATTTAAGTGTACGCAGACACAGTTACTTGGGTCAGCTAGTATATTAAATAAATCACACCCTATTTTTTATTTATAGACATTTTGTTTCAGTTAGTTGGTAATCTGAAGTTTCTTTTATAACCTATATCTATAAAAAAGTGAGAAAGGATCACGATTTCCCCATAGTACATACATACATAGCACCACGCCTCATTCGCATATCATTAAATCTTTCTTACAAGTTCGTCGGGTTAGAGTACTCTTGACCTGGCCATTATTTAAAATGTCCTGGATTTGGTTCAGGAACATTCGCCTTGGTCTTCCCCTTCCAACTTTCGCATTCACTCTTGACTCATATTCTCCATAGTGCTACTGTGAAACCTCCTACAAGCAATTTTAGGCTCTGTTAGCGAATCGAGGACTTGCATCATTATGCCTCGAAGCTTTGTTTGAAGCAAAAGTTTTGAACACATTTTACAAAAATGGCTCTGAATAGTGTCTACGATATAGAAAAGGAAAACGAGGAAGGCCAATCTTAAACGCTGGAAAGACGATCTAAGTCGGGGGGGGGGGGGGGNGTAAATTATTGCAAAAAAAAAAGAAAAGTGCGTGCGTACAAACGTTACCCATGTCAGAAACTAAAATTCTTTGACAAACTAATTTTATGTCTTGTTTATATTTATTCAAATCTAAAACTTTAGTTTTCCGAAATATAGGAATTTAATTGTCGTTAAAATATTAGAAACGAGAAATTATGAAATATTTTTAAATTTATGTTGGATTTAACATAGTTTATACTTGTATGTCGACAGTTGTCCATTTTCCTTAATACCCATAACCTACTTAATTCTTTTCAATCTGGTTTCCGCCCCGGGCCTAGTACGACGACTACGCTAATCAAATTGACTGATGACATTAGATTCAGTAACGCTTTTAACTCTGTCGATTTTGACATCCTGCTTAGTATATTAGGTTCGCTTAACATATCTCCATCGGTGATTGGATGGCTTCGTAGATACCTTGAAGGACGTCTGCAGAGGGTTCGCATCGAAGACCAAATCTCGCCTTGGTGCGAAGTACGTGCAGGAGTCCCCCAGGGAGGCGTGTTGTCTCCACTCCTCTTTGCCCTTTTCATCAACACTATCAGTCAAAATATTACTTCTCTCTATCACATGTATGCAGATGATGTCCAAATTTATAACCAGTCCACACTTGAAAATCTTTCTATAGCTATTTCTACTACTAAATATGATCTTACTTTGATTTGTAAGCGGAGTAAATCTTTCGGGCTAAAAATCAATTCCGTTAAGTCTCAGGCTATCATTGTTGGCAGTAGAAATTTGATTTCAAGGGTGGACTGGCCTAATCTTCCACCAGTTACTCTTAACGATACGATAATACCATTTAGTAATGTAGTTAAAAATCTTGGCATTAATATGGACAATACTCTATCTTGGGCAGCACACCTGAGAGATTTAAGTAGGAAAACATTTGCTGCAATGGGGTCCTTGCGCCGTTTGCGTTCACTACTTCCCATTCCTACCAAAATCATGCTTGCACATTCTCTACTTATCTCTATTCTCGATTACGCCGATGCAAGCTTTTCTAATTTAACCGAGGACCAACTGAATAAACTTGAGCGACTACAGAATCTCTCTATTCGGTTTGTATTTGGATTACGCAAATACGACCATGTCTCTGAATTTCGCGCAAAGCTCAAGTGGTTACCTATTCGTTTTCGCCGGAATTTGCACATTGTGTCCCTGCTGTACTGTGTGCTATTTAATCCTCGTGCTCCTGTTTATTTAAGGCAGAAATTTAAGTTCCATGGTTATGACGGAAGATGTCTACGACCCACTCGTGACTTAATGTCATACCACATAAAACCAAATTTTTTGCTGACTCTTTTGCGGTTCGAGCTATAACATTATGGAACGATTTACCTGTACAGGTAAGAGAGGCTAAATAATTGGATTTGTTCAAGAAACAGGTAAAGAATTATTATCTTTCTTTATGCTCCTAATGACGAAATTTATTTTATCTATTTGTTCTAAGTTCTTATGTATCACGTATATATTACATATAAGTATATTATTATGTATCTATTTATTATTTTTAGTTAATTTTTTTTAAGTAAGTTAAAGTGTATGTATTAGTATGTAGGAATATTTGTATATATGTATTTATATAGTAGGGGTCACCACCTACCCTATTTACCTCACATTGTCTCTTTAACGCGATAAGGTCGCCTAATTGTACTATTGTCTTGGTTTTGTTTCTTTGTTACTTGTTTCATGTTTGTGGTGTACAATAAAGAGTATTCTATCTATATAAAATTATTAAATTACGAGTAGTATATGAAAATGGCACATGTTATTTGTAAATATTAAAACTACCTAACCTTCAAACGTATTAGCATAAAAAACGCTGCACATCTTCGTGACGTAAAAATTTTACCCTCGTTCGCCTAAAGAAGTTTCACTTCAAAAGTATCCAACAATAAAGCCTTTACTTATTTATTAATTTACTATTTTTTAAATCGTAAGTCATCTGAAACTATGGAATAAGGACTTGGATAAGCAAATATATACCAAAAAAAAAACCAGAAATGTCACAGAAATATTGAATCCAAATAGGAAGTAAACTTTTTTGGTCAATTATGACAATATCAAAAAATACGTTTTTAAATAAATCGAGCTTTTCGATAGCATTTAGAATTTGTAAAAGAGAGTTAATTTTGCAGTCAGGATTGACCCAAGCTTTCGTGCGGAAGGACAGAATGACAGGGCGTTAATAGGTTTCGATAATGGCCTGCCTTTATAATATAGACATATATGTCGACGAAAACTCTTATGTATATATGTAGCATTTTCATTAATTTAACTGAGTCAATAGTTAGCACTCCCGCTACCTATTGCGGGTGGAATTTTGCAAAATCAGTTTTTAGCTGCTCTCTACTCGCCAAAAGAAATATTCCTACCAAATTTCAAGTCTCTACGCCTTATGGTTCCAGAGAAATCACTATGAGTCAATAGATACCTGGATATCTCTTACATAATTTTTAATTTAATTTTGCTAGCAGGTTTTAGGGGGCCCTTGAAGTACTAAATTGTATTTTCTAATTTATCTAAAATTAGACACGTTCGCATGTGGCCAGCTACCATTCTATCAATAAAGATATGTCGCCCAGCGAAGTTAATGCACAATGGTAGAAGTAACTCCTAAAACGAATTACCATCGTAGACTGCATCATTACTTATGTAATAAATGCTAATAAATAAAACTTCTGTGATTTAATTCTAACGGATTATTCACATGCATGTATAATCTCCCAATGGAACTTTTGCATAATCTTCTTTCTTAAGGTTGTCTATAAAAATCACCGGTAAGCGAAAGATCGCCTCTTGTATAATTCTTTGCATAAGTCTTGTGCATTCATAGTTTGTCATCCTTTTTCTTTTAAAACAATGAAAAAGTATGTAACTGATTATTATACACTGTATTTTCCATAATCTAATTCTAATTAGATCCTCAACTTTAAAATGTAAGGAGTATGATCTTGATCATAACTCTAAATTTGTCTAATCTTCAATTAGAAGGGATTACAAAGAAAACTTCAAATAATTTATATATTCTCATTTAATACCTAAAACTCATGAGGTAAACAACACTAAACTATATGTCATACCAATCGTTTTTAATCTCAACAAACTGCTACAGTAATAATTCGTACGCATTCAGTTACAAAAGTTGCTACTTACAACGTGTAGAAAAATGTCGAAGGAAACATATTCTTTATTAATATTACATATGATAATAAAACAATCCTTTTCTAATACTCAAATGAATAAAATACTGGATTTCACATAATACATAAATATTAAAATGTAATTAATGTTTGTGAAAGATGAAACTTATAAGAATCGAAATAAAAAAACATTAACGTAAAATTAGATAACATAACAAGATAACAAACCAATAATAATGTAGGAAATATTAACTTTATTGCAATATGTTTGCAACGAAAAGGGGTGATAAATGTTTCGGCTAGTATAGTATATAGAAAGGATAAATTTAATCATAACATTAAAGTACGACAAAAAGATAAAATAGCTTGTGATAATATTTTTTTTTCTACATGCAGTGAACACACTAATATATTAAAGTATACAAAATAACTTGAAATGATGACTAAATATTTATGGCACGGCCTTTTAATCATATTAAAAAAAAGAAACAGCTTAATGAAGAGAAAATACTTCTTAAAATGAAATTCACGATACTGTTAGTGCAATAGACATAGGAACAATAAAGGAAAGGTCTACAACTAAAACAAATACTGATATAAGCTAGGAATTGAAGTACTGTCGTCCAAAGGTTCCTGAAAGAAGTTATAGACTTCGTAGAACAATTGAAACAGCTAGATTTAAAGTGTACGTCTAAAACTGGGGCAGTAAAACTTTACAGATTAAGCAGGCTAAATAAGTTAGCTAAGTTAATAAGGTAGCTAACTGATCAGTTTAGTTAATTTAACCTGTAAGCTGAATCAGCTATGGTAATTAAGCTAGCTAACTTTAATAAGCCCTTTAGCCAGCTCAATTGTACAGCCCCAACTAAAACTAACATGGGAATGGACTATATATGTAGCCGGGAATTAAAAAAAAGGAATGCAAAGGTCATAAAATTATTGCAACTAATACTGATGTGATTGTGCAAATTTTATTTAGAATTAAAAATTAAAATGAAATATGGCATTTTATGGCTACCTCATGGATCACATATTGTTAGCGCTTTCTGTACAATTTCCAAATTAATTGTATATTTTTTATATAATACATTAAATTTTATACCAATACTCGTATAACAATTAGATTTTATTAACATATCAATTTGTTTTCATATATATCTAATCTTATTTACATTTTATAAAATTGACGGTTTTATCTTTCATTAAATACGTTTTATAATTTTTATATATAAATTTGTGTGTAAAAGCTAATTTTTTTGAAATAGTTTTCAATAGCACTAAAAATATTTTTCTCGTCTAAAATTCTTTTAAAGGCTTTTGACAGAGTGCATTATTTAATAACAAAGTTAACCTTGTTGAAAATCGTTATATTACAGTCATTAAATATTTCTCGTCAAGATTCTTATAGAGGCTTTTGACGTAGTGCATCATTTTATAATATTACTCTTTTCGAAAATCGATATATTACAGTTATTTATAATTTTAATATTGTATAAATAATTATATTTATGACATAATATAAAATTGAAAACTATTTCAAACTGAGATAGTATTGTCATGAATTCATCTTCGAGGCACAAAATGGCGTTCAAAACCCAATTTTCATCGTCCTCTAAATTTTACGAAACCTAAATTAATAATACTATTCGTAAAAATGTCTTTTTCACGGGAAGTAATAAATATAAATATTTTTTAATATTAACTATCACCTACATTGGTCAGGAATTAGGATACACACTTATAACATGCACTTAATTTATTACACGCATTTTTAAAATCACTTCGCTTCGTATAATATCATTTTGTAAAATGCATTGCAAAATTATTTCAGAAGTCAACTAAGTATATATTATATACATGCGATGAGTATAAACCACATCGATGCTGGAAAGCAACGTGGTAATCAGCAAATTTAAAATTGTTTATCACATCAAAAATGAAAGAGAAATGATAACTTCCGCATTTATTGATGAAAGTAATCATTTTTAAACATTATATTTATATTTTGTTATGATACAGATTATCTTTAGCAGCAGCACCCTAAAGTCTTTTTAAAACAATATTTTGCGAGTTACTACATGTTTGCTTGCTTTCCAACCTCGAAATTATCAACAGTGTACAATTCGTCCATTTCATAAAATTTGGCACATACTTCGCCAACCACCTTAATATTTAATCTCAGAAACTATTTTGCATCTAAGGCACAATTTTCGAGGGATTTTTCTTTGAAAGTACTAATTACATTTACAATTTCATTGTGAGGAGTGTTTCAAGGTTTAGCTTTAGGCCCAGTTTTCTTTATCATAGTTAACATTGTATAAATTTTTAATATCTTGTCCACACTAATATTTTAACATCAACATATTATTTTTTATGTATCATAAATTTATAAGAGAATTTGTTACAGAAAATCCCAAGTATGGCAAAAATAATTTATTAAAAAGTACGTATATAAGTGTTTCGCAACGTCTTTTTTATTAAACTTGTATGGGGTACAAGTTCGTGGATATAATTAAACTGGTGTAGAATTTGTCAATTGGTTGCACTGGTGGAAGGTCCAAGGTTTGCTTCTTGATGTTTGTACTTGTGGGAGGTCATTTGAGAGAGACCGAGCACAGCGAAACCGCACTGCAGGCAGTGATAGTGTGTTTGCTTCTTACTATGTATGCATTGAGGTTCATAGCCGCAACCTGAAGATAAGCATTATAAATTATTTTATCTGAATCTCAGAAGGATTAGTAAAATTTACAAAAATTATTATAAAACACTTCATTTTTCTAAGTGTAAGTGTAATATAGAGATTTATTAGACACATAAATTTTCATTTCATTGGACAATTGCAGCAAAGTTTCTAATATGCTATAAAATAACTTTGGTAATTGCGAACTTAAACGCACTTTATTTGATGTTCTCGCTGAAGTAATGATGCAAGTATATACTTTGTTAGGTGGGGACGTAGGCTCAATTCCTAGCAGGGCAAATCAAAATTGCATTTAGTAATTTGTCTATGTCTTAACAGGTGAGGGACTCCCCCCTAGGCTAGCTAGGAACCTATTTGACATAGACATTTCTTTTTCGCTGGGAAATGCTTTATGCACGCTGGATGAAGTCCAAACTTACATACGGGAATGTGAGACTCGCTGGTTATACCAGAATATCCACTAAAACCCAGCGGAACCCTTTTCATCCAGGTATTGAGGTCCAGATATCCGCTGTCGCATTCAGCTCTGGCACCCCGGAAGAAATAGAATTAAGGGTTTAGTTGAGGGAGAGCAGGCGAGCAAAATTGCGCCTCCTGGCGCCCCCTTTCCTCTGACGAGAGGGAGTAGCTTCTGCCATAAGCTCTCTTTGCCTTTTTAGTTCCTCCTTCTGCAGGATGACAACTTCGCAAAGGGAGATCACTGTTCTCCAACCTGACTTATCGCCAATCATGGCGCTCACAATGCTGGGGAGTGAGAGGTCATTCCCAATCTGAAGGATATCCAAAAAAACTAAGTACCGGCACGATGCTGTGTAGAAATCATTACTTAACTTTTGCAGGTTAGAGCCATGTTATCTTTTACTGTATAGTGATCTGGTGATGATGACTTATTATGAGATAAGATTATAGTCCAGCGCTAAATTATCTGCAATAAAAAATAACTTTTTAAATTACCTTTGCTGGGTTGAAATTTCTCGAAACCGGCCGCTTGTATTGAGTCCAGTTTTTGATGTTGCCGACGATGTGCTACCACTTTATTGGTGTCTGTGCATACGAATTCACACTTGAGACAATGGAAATGCGACGCCTTATTCTGGCCTGTACCTGAAATAAATTTCGGGTGTTAGAATTTATTTTTTTATAAAGAATATGTTGAAATTCTTATTTTGCCAATTTTAAAAGTTAGATTCTCTAGAAATAAGCAGGAGGTCTTAGCTGGAAATAACGACTGAATATCGTATCAATGTGTCAGTATTGGTTGAACTCGGTATCAAGCAACATATACAAGTGCATACTAAATTATTAGGCTAAGCCTGCTGCAGAGATCCCCATTTGATCGAGGTTGTTATCGTCCAGGGAAAGGTTAAAGATACCAGAGTATGCACCAGGTCACACATGCAAACTAATAACGATCGTTATTACCATGACCGCTCTGTCAAAAACGCAAGAACCAAGAGATGATATAAATGAGGTTTAAAGGAAATTTGCTTTTTTGCGAAAATTGCTACAATTCTGATTTAATTTCAATCTTATATTTCAAATTAGAAGTAGAAGAAGTTGCATGATTTCTGTTGATTCAATTGCAGTCTCTTATTAGATACTAGCTGATCCCGTGACTTCGTCCGCGTGGAATGTTTTTTGAGTAGCAATTTCATTAATTTAGGCAAATCGTTTTACAAATAAGAAACATGCCCTCTATTCGAAAAAAGGAATATTCCTACCAAATTTCAAGTCTCTACGCCTTGTGGTTCCAGACATATCGTGATGAGTCAATAGATACCTGGATATCTCTCATATATATATTTTTATTTATTATTAATTAGAAAGTATGTCATATGAAATTTAGCATTCATAATTAATGATTATATTTTTTTAATAATCGCAACAATATTAGAAGCTCGAGTATCTAATAGGCTTATTGTGTCACAGGTTTTTTGTTTCTATTTTAATTAAAAATTAAGCTATTTACCGAATGTTGAGGCATGAGGACAGTCAGGCCTTTGGCAGTATACATTCGCTCGGTACTGTTGGAAATCTCCTCCCATTAAGGTGTCCAATCTGCAAATTTAAATTTGTATGTTAGATTACTTTTATATTTTTAGACATAATTATAATATTCAACAAATTTACTAAAACTAACCGGGTTACAGTTAGCAGAATAATAGCACGTCATTCCTCAAATGAAACGTCAATTGGCGTACACTTGTTTTCATAAACAAGCTCAGCAATGTTATTAATTAAATTAAATATTTTTTCTCTATTATTTAATGATCTTTAAATCAAACATCTGTTAAATAGCAACCGGTAGCGTTTCATAGGAACTTCGAATTGAAAATGTTGTAGATTTCCACCTATTATTTAAAATAATAAATCAAAAAAATGTACTATAAACCAAATGTTAAGTACGTTATTAAGTTAGAAATGAAACTACGGTTTTGAACCCTAAAAATACTATTGATACTTGCCTTTCGTGTCTGGCTGTGTGTTGTACAAATCTTGTTTTGTCACAGAAAGAGTAACCGCAGTCTTTTCTTGTGCAATGAAAATGCGTTTGATGTTCCCTGAAAAAGAATATTCAATTAAACCTTTCATAATTGCTGATTACGTTTATAAAAAACCAAAACTGTACCGATTCCATGTATTTAATCATCCATGTTTATGTATAGTTTCGTGTAAGTTTATAATTTAATAGTTACCCTAACAAAAGTAATAGAAGTAAGACAACAAAATATCAGTATAAAAGAAGTTAATGTTATTTATACTAAAACTGCTTTTTTAATTAGAAATGTAATTACCTGTATCCACACTGTTGATAACCACAGTCTTCATTAAATCGGAAACGAAGGTACCCTTCAGGGATTGGTTCATCCTTTAGCACTCTCATATGCGGGCCTCGCGGAGTGTGCGTGCGTCTGCTAACAATATCAAATAACTTTATTACTTAAATTATATTTATTATTATGTTCAATATTTTATTACTAATTAAAATCTAATATATCAACTGCATTGTTTAAAACTGAGTCATAGTTATTAAGCCTTCCGTAATACAATTTATTGGACGTTCCACCTCTTTGGACAGCGATACTTATACGCTGTCCGAAATACCACCCGGCCTGTCACGGGTGACATCAAATAAGTGAGATGAAATTTCTTTCAAAAAGCTTCTAGCCTCAGGACCCCACGGTCGCAATGTCTCCACGCCAAAAGGCACAAATATGTATAATAAAGCAAGTCTCTCATATTTGCGCCTCTTGGCGTTTTCAGCTAATGACGCCGCCGCTACCGCTGATTTGGAGGTAGCGTCAATGTGAGATGGTGCAAGCGTATCAACACATGTAGCATCCCACACCAACGACCTTCCTTTTTTCCAAGGCATCAACGACATACCATCAGGTCTCTTACACTCATCACGTGCAATTCAATTCGGCTCGAGAATAGCCGGCACGTTAATAAAATTAAATAGTTTTAATCTAAGATTATAATTATTCTAAAAACATGTGTGTGCACATTTCTGTGAGTGAGTGCGTGTGTGTGCCAAATTACTTGCTCCTATATTTCATATTATGCAATATTAAAGTAGTTGTCGTGTACATGAAAAATGATTCTATTTGAGGAATTAAATTGTTTGTCAATATAATTTGGGTTTTTAAATAATTAATGCATACAAGTATTGCTGATTGAAATATCAGTCGTAAAATTTATGACTTCATTACTAATAACTAGAATGTTATGTAAAAAGATCATTTCTGTAAATTATTAAATATTTTGAAAAACAATAGACATAGTCAATATATTATTTAAATATGATTTATGAGAATAACTCACGTCTTAGCGATAAGCTCAGCTTCTTTATCCAGACCTGGGGGAAGACCGTGCCCTTGAAGAAGACTTTGCTCCAGCAATAATTCCGGTGGGTACATCATCGTTGGATATAGAGGGAAAGCTGAACCACTGTAATAGATTAAAAATTATTATGGTTGCCATTTGTAACAATTGCCTGAAAAGCAATATCAAACTGTAGAGTGTTGCTTTTTTAAATATATATGGATAAAAGTAACGGAAACTACTGAAACACGAAATAGAAAGTAAAATGGCAAATTAAGTAAAGATGCTTACCCTTGCGAAAACAGGGCAACTTGTGCGAGCCCTGGAAGTCCTGCAAGAGATGCGGTATACTGTTGTTGCATCTTCAGCTGTTCTTGGAGACTACCTTTTCGACCGCCAGCCAAATACTGCTGCAGGAGAAGACTTTGTACTGCTTGTACCTAAGAAAAGAATAAGTATTTTAAAATTTCTAAAGCTAAATAAAATAAAGTTAGAAGCTTTATATGGAAGTAATAGCAGTATATGGAAAATGAATATTGTCATATTAAAAATATTAACAATTATTACAAAAACTTACTTGTTCTGCTGGATTTGGTGGTCGTTGATTTGGTGAAGGTGATTGTACATTTGATGAAGTAGCGGTTGAAGGCAAAATTGATATTTCAGGATACTCTCTCTCAAGTGTTTCCTGCGTATGGAGGAAAAAAATAAAAAAATTGAAACGATAGTAAATTTGTGGCTACACAATTTATTAATAATTTTTACTTTGCTTAATGCACGTCAAAATAGGTAAGAATGTCTTAATTATGTTGTTCTAAAATACAGCGTGTTGTATCATTGACTAGTTATTTATAAAAACGGCATCACAAGGGTTAATTTTGAACGATTTTCTTTTGATATATATATAGTGTTAATGACAACAATAAAGTTAAAATTACTAAAAAAGAAGGAGTTTCTCACCTTTGTTGCCGCCAATCCAATTGGCCCAGGATCCATGTTGCTACTGTGTTTCTTTACCATATGGCTAAACAACAGCTTCAAGTCCACATAAGCCTGACTGCAATGTGGGCAATGATAATGAAGATTCATTCCACCAGTGTTCTTATTTAATGGACACGATTGATCGTGACATGAAGGCGGTATTGTTGGACCAAGCATTTTATGATGTTCAAATGGCTTTTTCTCCAACTCTCTGAGTTTTAGTTCTTTCGATGGTGAAGCGTCATAAATACTTCTTGGTGAAGGTGATGATGTATTGCTTCGTAGGTGAGATGATGGATAAAATGTTCCGGTCGCTTTTACTACTGAAATTAATATTTAGATTTAAGATAATGTTACAATGAAACAATTTTTTACATTTCACTTATTCTTTACTATAAAATATTTTGTTTAATAAAAAACTAAAGATTTTTATTAAAGTTTTGGCATTCTCAATATATATATTCATTATTGTTTCGCGCGACGCTCAGGATATGAAATAAACTATTTCGCGGATTAATGCAAAGTTAACCTTTTTTGGTTTAGTCTGTTACTAAGATTTATTCTATAATGTAAATACAGTTATGCGTAATCAATTTTCATGCAATTTTTATTATATCTGTGTATAACAAATATCATTTCAAAAAATAATTCAACATTAATGTAAGAAAGCTAATGTATAAGGATAAATCTAATTTTAATTACATAGTTTAAACATGGCTTTATTTGGAATTTTTTTATAGAAGTATGGAGAGACCCTTACCCGAAACACTGTCTTGCTCTCTTTCAAATTCACTCTTAATAGAGAAATTCGCAGGTGTATAATCCATCTGTTCCTTCATAGATGCAATACTGTCAGCGGAAGCTCTTTCTTTAATAGAATAATCTTTGGCCTCTTCGTAGGGTTTCTCTTGCTCCTCACTTTTAATCACTGGAGTCCCTCTTCCGTGTTTATGGGTCGCCATTGCTGAATATTGAGTCAAAATAGCCGGGCAGTTATTGCCTTGTGCACAATGGAAATGGGATCGCAGTTGGTTTTTGAAACAGCTTTTTCCTCCACATTGCTCAAAAGATGAGAAGTAGTCGAAACCGTCTACGAGTGGAGAGAAAGAATGGGATTCCCTCATATGAGTCTCCATTGTGATATGGGTTTCGCTAGTAAAGCTGCAGTAAAAGCAATGTAAATGTAGCCTTGTTGATCGCAATTGGCAATTAGGGTAGTACTGAATGCAAGATTCAGATATGGTGAAAACTTCAAAATGTTGAAATCTTATACGCTGTAAGAAATTAAAACAAATAATTAACATTTCGTATTAAACAGAAACACGTAACTAGTATCATTGTTATGGGATGAAGAAATACTTACAGGGAATTCTTCAACACTTGTTATGACTGGGGGTTGTATAACTGGAGGTAGTTGGTTGCTTTTTGGTAGCTTGAATGATGTGAATATTGCTTGCGGTGTAACCTAAAATCAATATTACATAATTTATTAAAAGCTTCTTTTTGTTAAGAGGATGTAATCAAAATTTATAATAAATATATGCAAATTAGCGTACTTCGTTTTTTTGTCTGTGAACATCTCAATATATACACCATAAAGTTTTATATTTGTACGGTTGATATATTAATAAATAAGTAACTTACGTTATCTGTCCAAACTTCCACGACACGATTTTTCGGAGGTCTTCCTCTTTTCCGGCTAAACATTTCATCCAAAGAACTTGATGGATTTACATGTTGTGGAGCAATGCCGTGATTTGGACCTAGGCTTAATTGAGCTTGCAAGTTTGGAGTCAATTGGGATGATAGACTTGGAGTCATTTGGGCCAAATGTGCCAAATTTGTTGGGAGATTCGGTAAACTGGGAACTTGCCCAAGTTGAGCTGCCATATTTGGGTGCAATTGTGCTGATAGTTGGGGGGTAAAGTTTGGTGCGAATCTTGCAGCTAAATTAGGAGACATTGGACTCAATATGGCATGTTGACGATGGTGCTCAAGACGCCTAAACGGGTGTTCTTCTGATGACAGTATAACTGCGCCACAGTTTTCCTAAAAAAAAGAAATTTTTTTATATGGATTACAAATTCAATCTAAAATTAGACATTATAAATAAGTATTAAATATATATATTGAATCTGAATTGTATTTTTTGTTATATAACAAATTGTTTTTGATTAAGTTAGAAGACCATTTACCAATTATCGTTTTCAAGTCATATTTACAGCGAGAGGTATTAGAAAATTTCTAATTAACTCTGGAAATGTTGATGGAGGTAAGAATGAAGATAAAGATATTAATGGAATGAACACTCCTTGATTATAACTGATAAAAAAAATTGACACTTACCCAAGTGCAATGGTAATGGGTGATGTCCCTAATGTGTTGGCAGGCGGAGTTACTGCAAGGGTTATTCCTAGTGTAAGTGACAAAGTATGCTTCAGTCACTTGGTTTTGTTGCTCATGTTCCATTACGTGTTTCACCATTGTGTTGTGGCAGCTGTAAAAAGATATTAAGAAAAATAAAATATCAGTTTGTTAAATGCCGAACTGTTTATGTTTTGAGTTTACTATTGCACAAGTGAGAGAAACGCAATGCAATAATAATCCAAGACATAATGATAGTACAATAGGAATGCGATGTTGTTATTTTAATAAATTATACGAACGAATTAGAGAAGACTTCCTTTTGAATATAAGAGATAAAATAAATACAATAAGCTTAGAAGGTTTCAACGGTTAAAATCTGCTTGTGCATGAGAAAATGTTATATAAAAATATTTCCATATCATACCTATGGGCTAATTTGCAGCCATCAGCCAAGCAATGGTAATGCTTGTTACAAGCGCTGCATTTATTGCATTTGTCTTCCAAATCTTTTCCTCCGTTGAAAGTTTCGATGTATTTGCGTGACACCTCCTCTACTAAGGATTGGTTCTGAAACGAAAAAGAGATTTCTCTAAAATTATGTTAACTACATTATTGTATTATAAATTTTTATTCTTATTGTATATATACTTACAAGGGGCTGGGCATAATCATCCATAATTGAGTTGGACATGTCGTCATCTCCTTGCATGGCACTGCCCGATGAATACATGCTGAGGTCAGCACCTTGCTGCATCAGCGCACTTTGGATCACTGATGGTGGTAAGCTATGTGAAAACAGTAAAAGCTTTATATAAACTGACGCTTTTTGTAAACTTTGCTCACAGAAAAAGATGAAGGCATTATTTGTTATTGTACGAACAATAAAAGCATGATATTGATCTTATACCTCTTGATCTAAGTTTATTGCTATATATGAGAGTTAATAATTCAAATTTCTTATGTCGTAATAACCCTCAATAATGACCATGAATGTCGGTATCACATTTACATGTAATATAGAGGAACAAAGTTGACAATGGTAAAAGGCAACATGATATTAAGATTAAATTTGCGAAAATTTGAGTCTCCACTATCCAAAGAAAAACTTAGACTCAAGGCAATTATAATAACATATAACCTCGTCATTTTAATGTACTCTAAATGAAACTTTACAAGGTATGATTTTATTTATATTTGTAACAAATTAATAATCATTGTTCTTATAAAGTATTTTTTTATCACGAGAAAAATTAAGAATATTGTTCTTACCCAAAACTCATCTCTTGTTCTTTTCTTTCATGCTTTCTCTTATGAGTGAAGATTTGGCTGCTTGAATGTAAGACGTAGTTGCAATGAGGTCTGATACAGTGAATATGGTTGCAAGTACGACTAAAGCGGCAGTCTCTGTAAGGACAGGCTTCGTTCTTCATGTACTTCTTGAAGCCATCTTTGGAAAGAGCCTCGTCTTTGATGTGGTAGGTCTTATGTTTTTCTGTAACAAAATTATATACATTGAAAATATTAAGTGTACCATATAACTTCGCTTTTTAAGTTGTGTAGACTTTAATAGATCTTGCAAAATGTATTTCTATAAAAAGAAAACAAAATGATTCAGTATTAATACCTATCAGAAGCAACACTATACATCAGGTGCAAAATTAGCCGACAAGTATTTTATTTCAGATTGTAAAGCAAAGAAATGTTTATGATAAAACTATTACTTAAGGTAGAAGAGCTAATATAGCGTATTTATATAGAAACAATACTCAAACAGTTTAGTTCACAAAAAAATATATTGCTACTTTATTTTATTTTATTGATAACTTAGACGCAGGTATTTCTACAAAACCGATACATTTTTCTCTCAAAATATGAAAGGTTTATGAATAAAAACCTAAGGTTTTTAAACTTTTTATGCGTAATATTTTTCACCGTCTATAGTAAAATTTAAATGAGATTCATATTGAATCATTATGATCATTGCAATGATTTGCAATTTTCCTTCTGCATTGTCATCCATAGTTCAAGAACGAACGCTAATTTCAGTAGTACTTCACAATTAAGTTTCATTGGTAACTGAATTTATGAAAATTTATTACGCATTACATAAATCAAAGGTTTTTATATTTTAAATTTACTCTACTTCTATGAATGGATTCAAGAATAGTTTAGATTGAAACTATGCGGATGATACCAGCTCGGTTACCAGTATAAAAAACAGTATTGATATTAAAGATCCCTAATGGCTTTGCTGGTGTAATGGTACGACTAATCGCAGAGGTCAAATCTCAGTGGAACTAATTTAGGAAATTATACTGTCAAATTTACCACCCTAGTAGCGTAGAAGCAAAAAACTTAGTAAAGTTAGCGCTTCACCAACTTAGACTGTGTTCGTGCCATCTATCGTCGCAAAGGGGGCGTCAAATGCGCCATCTACTCGATATTGACGACACTTTATCGCCAACGACAGATGATATTTAGGTTTAATCCCCTTGTTACCCAATACCGACGACAGGAGAGATCGTTTCCCATTAGTTAAAGTAAGTAGCAAATTTGCGTGGCAAAAATATAATACCTATTCTTTATCATAAAATCAATAAAACATATAAAACAAAAACCTCACAAACTACAAATTAAAAGAAAAGGCTAAAACATAGTTAAAACAACTTAATTATGAAGAGGTAGTGGAGCTTTTTATTATGCGCATCTAAGCAAAATAACTTAAACAGATGTTATCACCCCATTCATCACATCATGATACATACATTACACATACGCGCAAACACACACACACACGCACACACACACACACACACACACACACACACACACACACACACACACACACACACCCACCCACACCCGCACACTCATACACACCCCTACAGACACGTGATTACACAGGTGCATACACTAGCTTTTTATACGGTTTGGATTGTATTTTGTTTGTTTTTATTATTATTATTACTATTTCTAAACACCAGTATTTAGTACCCGTAAGGGAAGGAACTGACTTCTAATGTACGGTTAACACTAGTTCAGAAGTCAGAACTCCACCTCACCAACACTTATGTAATTGTTTCCATTAAAATTTTTTTATTTATTTATTTATTTAAATCATTTTCGCGCTTCAAATAGCCTTGTATGCTTTCAATAAACGAAATTAGCAACGGCTGCTCTGGTAAGGTGTTGGGTCTTCTACCCAATATACGCATATACCCAACAGACTGTATCATCACGTATTATCAGATGCGACCAAACTTAAACGTTAAACTGTACTCTAAAATAATCTGTAATTCTTACCCATATCGGCTTTATTCTTAAATGTGTATGTACATCCAGTTCTTCTGCAATGGAAATGCGTGGTTCTTTGTCCAGCGAAGATGCAGTGTGGTGCTGCGCAACTTTCAGTCGCTCTGAATCTTTGAAAACCTTCTTGTAATATCGCAGAGTCTTTGCGATGATAATTGGCGTGCATCTGGACGTCCGATGTTGATATATAAACCTGAAAAACGTAATTTATAATACACAATGTTAGTATAAGAAAAAGAAACAAACTTATTATATCATTAAGGTCAAAAAGGACTTTAAAAAAACTCTCACATTCTTTCTGTATTTTTACTTGTATAAATACCTGTTATTTATCTATTCAAGTTAAAATATATTGTTTAACCTTACACTTGATGTTAATACATTTTGTTTTAATATTAATACAAGAGTTAAAATTATTTTGCAAACAAAAAATATACAGTTCCCTTTATTGAAAGCTCACATTTAGGTTTTATGTAATGCGTTTAAAAAATTCACGCTGAATGGCGTAGAACTTGATTTTAATTATTTATTGAAATATATGAAAATCAATATGTTACCTTATCACAGCCATCCTGGATGCAATGGTAGTGGGTTTGACTCCTGTTGTGAGGACAGTCAGAGAATCTCTCTGAACAGTCGTCTAGAGGAGAATAACGCATGAAACCATGTGCTAACGATTCGTCGCGTTTCTTGTGCCACTGAAAATAAAGATTAAAATTACTATATAAGTATAATTTGTTTGAATTATCAAAATATAATTTCATATGTCACTTTTAAGAAAAATAGTCAATTTTTTGCTGTGTGTTTGTTCTGGCTTCTTTTCAAATAACTTCACTGTTTTTATTAGAACATTCACTGTCTAATAGTCTATATTATAAAGAATAATAGTGGCTATTGAAACTTGGAAAGTGGAAACTCTAAGGATATAAGCAATATAGAGCCGCTGAGAATCGTGACCGAAATTTGTTATTATTAGTGTACCGTAATCTTTTTTATACTTTGCCGTATATTACTCCATTAAACTTTAGGAATTTACCTTAAAATGTCTTATCATCTCCTCCTTCTTGCAGAAGACCCTGGCAGTGCAATCCATGCAATGAAAATGCTCCCGATAACCTAAGTCTTTGCAATACGACGAACCACATTCTAAGGTTGAACTGTACCTGTAAGTATTTTCAACAAATAAGGTCAGGTCTAATGTTAAAATACAATAATATATATTTCGTAACGAAATAGTATTGCTTTGATTCCAGAATCGTTCGATTTTATACTTCGCTGGCTCTGTACAGTTTTAGTTTTAATAATTTTCTAGAATAGTAGGGGGTGATAGCTACCACCTTACCAGTAAAACTAGGAAAAATCTGTAGAAAATACCCGCTAATATGTGCATAATTTTTTTCAATACAAGTGCGACCCAATCCTGAACTCAGAAGAACGAAATAAAAAGTCTACCTTCTATCCTATCAACAAACAACCTTAAAGTTTAAGTGGTTAGATCGTAGAGCCGCGTGATCGTATCTTTGACAGACCTTTAAGTTATTTTATATGTTTTACCATGGATTAAAATACATTATTCATTTCGCGGTAAAGGAAAACTTCATAATATAACCTCTAAGTTCCTTACGCAAGTTTACTTACTTTAGTTATGTAAAAGAGGTAAGTTTTTTGTCTTCTAATGCTAGGATTTCAACACGTATCTATAATTTTGTTACTTTCTCTATGCGAATCCAATAATTTAGTAACGTTCCAAGAAACAGTTAGAAAGTGAACTTTTACAAGTATATACTAAGTTAAGTGTATATACTTTTTGTCATTCTCATTTTTATAAGAAGGCATAATATTATATTAAACTATTCGATTCAACCTATTAACTCTTGGCGAAATAATACGAGGATTATGTTAATGTAATAAAGAGTCATTTTAATACTATAAGATGAGATTATCTTTGACATTAAATCTTTACCTTTTGACATATCTAGAGTAATCCACGGTCGTTTGCATAGAGTTCTTGCGAGCCTGATCCAAATGATTCAAGGCTGACAGCAGACCTATAAGAAAAACGGAATACGTTGTTACAAAAAAATACGTATTATGCTAATACTCAAAACAACAATGAGCGAGACGCTCAACCATTCCTTTTCCTCAAAACTTATTCTTTTGTTTGGAACAGCCAAATCACCTCCATGCATCATATTCAAAACGAACAATGTACTGTTTTCATCGTGTAGGAAATATTTAATAACTCCCGAGTCACTATCATTCAAATCGCAGCCGTTCGCGTTAGTCTTAAGCGGCGAACGTTTTTAGTTCAAAAGGAACTTAAACTAGCTCGTGAAACCGGCCCCTCCCCACATCAAGTTTTGGAGTATCAAATAAATTATTATGGTAATTAATCAATGTTTTCTCCTAGTCACTCTGGGCTATGCCATTGTGAGTGATCGTTGACTCGTCTACATACATTACATCACAAATCTGTTTTTGTAAATCAACTTTTTTGAAATGGCCATAGATTATATCAGTTAATAAAAAATCTGTATCTGTTACTATTGATACGATTATAATTTTATCGACCGTTTTAAACTATACCTTTCCATTCGTTTCTAAACAGTCATTGCAAAATAAATTAATAGATTTGGAAGGCTTCTTGGAAATTGTATTGTTTAGAGTTCGTACAATGGGATTTAACCAACTCAAGTATTACTTAATCTTTTAAAAACTTATAAGACAATAATTGTACTTAAGATCTTAGCATGATAAAGCTATTATATATAGCTATTATATTATATATAACACGTAAGTAATGTATAGCCGGTTGCAGATATTGCGTCTAGCTCGCTAGCCTTTCAGACAATACTCAGTAATAGAGACACAATTTTAAATTTAATATTATATATATGTTTTTCTGCAGTATTTCGTCTATAAGTTTAAAAAAATAATCGTGATTCAAACCATATAGATAAATATATTAAATTCACTTTGTTTTTCTGAGAATTGAAAGCATCACCCATTATTTATAATTATGTCATTTCCTTATTCATCTCCTAGAACAACCGTTTCATTCCGGAGATTGATATTTTTAATAAATAGATAAGCTAAAAATTACAGTCCGTTGTGTTCAGTGCAAAATTGGTAACATCGTCTCACATTTGTGTATCGTTCTCCTACTAGAATTTAAACACAACTGTGGGTAGGGCGTTTGTTGTCCCATCTGTATACAGCCTTTGATTTTTATTGTTGTAACACTTATTGTATTGAAAATTTGAATTATTCGCTTTAATACAATTGAAACCTGTATATGTCGAAACACCACCTTCGTCTTTTTTTAACGGAACAGTTTTGTAAGACGAATTAATACCTATACTTATGTATGTAGATTAGTGTTCACAACACAATGGATGTTAACATACAGCCTGATAATTTGGTGTGTTACATAAGACGTGCATGAATACTCGTTGTAATAATAGACAAGGGACTAGAGAGCAGGTTATTATAAATGAGGGAGAGATCTCTTGTTCTTAAGTTTCTCGTTTCGAACGTTAATAGCTCACGATTTTGTAAGTGATTGTGCGAAAACGATATAGAAATGTGTATTGTTACGTCGATACGTGTGTGAAGCGGATTTATTGCCTCTAATTCGTGGATTTGATTAGAATGATATGATATATATATGCATTTTTTAACAATGGGGGCTTTGTTTCGAATCTTTACATAGCTTGGGTAAATTACGCTTCCGCTCACAAAACAGGTCATTTATAATTGTACAATCACTATAGTTAAGTGTCCACAGTAGGCTCTCGTTCGAAAAGTTTAACTTATATTTTACAATCAGGAAACTGTATACTTCTAACGTGGTTAATTATCTTGCCAATATCGTACAGTTTTTTTCATTTCCAATTGAATACTTTATTACGATCATCATTGGGAAAATGATTTTATTTAGGTAACCTAACTGCGGTTATATATTTTATGATACGATTTCTAAACTAAGGTCCAAATTGTTTGAAATCGTAAAACCTAAATTACCCATTGCAAGATAAGAGCATTAAAATTTAAAATAAAATTTCGAGACAATCATAAACGAAATCCATCAAGCGTTAAAAAATTCCGGCAACTTTAAACCAATTCCGACGTTACGAACATCTAATTTTCTCAAATGTAAATTCACATCATCTCATTTGACGGCTGCCACGATATAAAATAAGATTGCTTTCAGATAGACAACTGAGCCGTGCGATTCAGTTGCGTTAAATTGTCTCAAATGTAATTTAATCATGCTAGAAAATATTTTTAAATTTGCATATTTAATCATCGTGCTTTCTTTAATTTGATTGCTTTAACCTTATAACGAGAGTTAATACTTTAGGTAATATGTAAGGTTTTTGTGGAACTAAATTTAGATGTGGCTAAAGGCGAATTTTTTAGAACCACAATGCGAAATTTCGTCAATGATACCTTTACATCTATTGTTACTGCAGTTTTCGTTCTATAATACGCCCATCGTTCAATTATTCACAAATTTACGTCTTACATATAACGTATATTTAATCAGGATTATTTTAATGAAATAATATGCGATATTAAATTCAGTTATATATATATATATATATATAGGTTCATTACTAACCAACTGGACGACTCAAACAAATGAGATTAAGACTGTCTTATTAAAGAATACTTAGATTTTGACTTTAACTATGCTGATATTAATGAGTACAATCGCATAAAAAAATTATCAATCTGAATGCAGTCTTAGCCGATGGGGAAAACAAAAAAGACAATGGTGAATGCGAGACCACATCAGATAATGTTGGACATAATAAACATTTATACTAAGGTGGTTTTTTAGGAAATTTCGTAAGATATTGTGCCGGTTCATTCAACCGAGACAATGGGGTCCTCATAATGTACAACATAATGGGTTTTTGAATTCACTCAGTGGAACCATACGTTGTGATCGAAAATTTTTAGGCTCATCGTACATCGTAATATTAAATATTTTTTTAATGTCTGACTCATAGTTTAAACAAGAAACCGTGTTCGATTACATATAATACATGGATCAACTTTTCTACCAATTATGACAAATTCATGAATGGATTAATGATGGAGTCCTTTTTATGGATAAAGTGCAAAGATTTTCACCTCTTTTGGGCACGCGTAAAAGAATTTCACTTTGCTATATGGACTACCAAAAACCTTAGGTACGACTTACTTTCTTTTTATATTTAATGGATCTTTATTTATTTGCTCTAAAACTTCATAATAACAAAAATATGTTCTATAGGTTTTTGTTGCAACTGCTTAAACCTTACCTACTTGTATATTTATATCTATCTTATGTAATATTTTACTATGTACTTGTATATGCTTGTAAACTTTTTTGCACAACAAAATGTTTCATGTATAAGATTTAATTATGTTTTTATACAACATGCTTCAGGTACTGCATTTATCTGAAGTCGTATGTTTAAATTGAATTTATTGCGAATATTTGAAATGAATATAACAATTGGATCACCTCGTTGCCAGATTAATGGGAATAATTGTGTAAATTTAGGAAACTGTATTTTCTAATTTATGTGCGCCTGGACTAGGGGGAGGCTTCGAGCACCATCCTTCCGGAATCCAACTACCAAGCAAAATATTTGCATCCCTGCATAGAACTATAAATGCTAAATAATCTCTGACCAAGTTAGCGCGTCTACATCTTAGACTGCATCATCACTTGAAGGTAAGGTCACAGTTAAGCGCCAACTTTTCCACAAGCAAAAAATCACTTTGAGCTTCTATGCAGTATTGGAAATATGGCTACTAGTTCTAATTTGTGAATGTACAGTGCCCCTTAAGTTTGCATCTGATTCGAAGAAACGGGTGTGTCCCCAAACATCCAATCGATACTTTTCTAAACGGCTACCGGTTTCAAAGTCTTTATTTTAATACAATGCTTCAATCAATATCCGATTGAAAGTAACAAATGATTTCGTCTGACCCGCTTGAACCTTACGTTTTGGCGTTCCGTGATGAAATTCAAGACAACTACATCCTGTTATTACGCACTGTTAAATTTATCGTAAAGCAGCGATTGAAAATTCTGTCAATCATTACAAAAACTGATTTCTTCAAAAATTAATAATAATCCACCTATAGAACTCATTTTACAAAGTAAGATAAAATCAATCTGAAGTTAGTTAATGCAATTGCAAAATTTTTTGATGATACAGAATTTTGTGGTACTTCATTATTTTAACTTGAAACAATTGACAAATTTCAATCTGTATTTTATTTAGGATATGTATCCCTGTATGTTGAGTAAGTAAAGGTAAGTAAAACGGAATTGCGCTTTTTGACAAGAAAAAACAAGCAATAGCGATAAGTTGCAACATTTTTGAAAGGAAATTAAGCATTGCATATTAAAAGCACTAATAATCTTGAAAATATAAATTATACAGAATAGTTCTGTGTTCTACTATAATGAAATCTTACACATAGTATATTTCCGATGATATTGGACTTAGCAATAAAAATCTTTATGCAGTATTGCCCAATAACCAATTTGAAATAGAGTATGCGATCGAATCGGTGATAAACGTTTGATGGATTTACTGGGCCCGTTCTAATCAGTTCAAGATAATTTGTCAGACTGATTTTTTTTTGTTTCGTGAACATAGCTCCTGTTTGAGTCTCTATAATTACTAAAGTAATTATTTACTATATCACGAAAGCCTATTTATAATACGATACTTGAAATATTTACTGCAATAAATAATTGATAGATAATTTACAGTTAAAATTTAGAATGCTAACAAACTCGCCTAATCAGTGGTTTCTACTTATGCTTCGAAGGTTGACTTTAGTTTTTATACAAATATAATAGACCTGTTACCTATGAGTTATGATCATAAAATGACCATAAAATGTAAATCTTTAGACTATTAATGTCAACTAAACATTAAGTCTATAATGACAAAAAAGTGCAGTTATTTTGCTTTCTTTACAAGTCTCGACCAATGTTTAGTACAAACTTTTTGGATTAAATAAGCCGTTGATGTATTTTTAAAATACCTATTGGACCGTATTAAGAAATCTCTAAAAATATCACATTCCCACGTCACTTCGCGATATGACACAAAAATTACTATCTATAATCCATTTCTGACATTCGCCGAAGTGAAAAATGAATAAATGTCAGTACCGTTGAAACATCTTGAGCTAAATCTCTTATTCTTTTTGTAACTGTATTTTAGATAAACACATTTTAAAGGTCGCATTACACGTGAACGCCACTTTTTATTAGAAAACTAATCAGTAGCTAAAATCGACCATGCAGATGTTAGCTGTAAAGCAACTTATACTTTGGATGACCTCTATTCAATTTTTAATACTTCTTAAATAACAATGACTTTTTTTAATGATCTTAAGCCATTATCTGCGATTACAATGAAGTATACAGTTCTAATAAGAGCACGTATATTTTCCCCTTGCCCATTTAAAATCTGATTATTATCAACGAGTTCAATAACTGCATCATCAATTCTTCGCATCCGCGCTCGGTCTTCCATCTCAATTGACATTTATTCCCTGCAAGTATCTCTAAAATGTAAATGCGGTTATACGCACCAACCCACAACTACCTATTTTTACTATCCCTAAAATCAAATCTCGTCTTTATACCGTTGGGCTAAGGAGTCGTTTCGAAATTTTCAACTGTAACACCATTATGTCTTTCGCCACGCACGTCTGATGTAACTTGATACATTGTATTGATTGGTTTATTAAGATCATGTATAGACTCGAGGGTTCTTAGTACATTGGTGGGATGTTATAGTAAATTTCATAGCGCTATGAAAGAGGCAATGAGGCGGGGCGATAGGTGTACGTACGGACAAAGATCTGGCTATTGACACACACTATAACCACCTACTTTAGGTTTATTAATGAACTAGTGCGAGTATGTTAATAACTTCGTTTCAATTGTGTGCTGACTCGTTCATAATTTTGCTGTTATTATAATTGGAGAGCACAGTGAACTAATACACAAAGATGGAACTAAACGTTATATTTTTAGTATACATCATATTATGTTAACCATATAAGGTAAGGAGTCACATAAGAAGTTAACAAAACAAACAGATCCATAGGGTTCGCTTATTATAAATTTAAAACAATTACTGCGCCGACTTAATTCAATTGACATTAATAAAACAAAAATGGAATCCACTTGAGACTGAACAGCATATCAAGAATCTTAAACTACACGAAACAAAACAAAAGAAACAAAAATACCCGCAGATATTATTGATGATAAAGATACCAAAGGAAAATGAGTAAAAAAATACGCGACTCTTTTACTAAACATATTTCTGAGTACGAAAACGTTTATGGAAGTTCCTGGATAACTAATTGAATTAAAATAGAATCTCGAGCCCGTTTTGTACGAAATAAACTAGATGAATCATAATATTCCATATCGATTGCGTCAATGTGTGATAACTATAATATTATGCTGTTAGTTATTCCATGACTATTAGTATTTTACGCCTTAAATCTTCACTAAGAACGTTGATGAGAAAAGTAGGTTTTTGTTGCTTACATATTGGCAATATAAAGTTTAACTTTTATTAAAATATTTCGTCTTGAGATCAAATGATAAAAGGCGGTGTATTTATTTCTATCGGTTGAAGTATTGTTGATTTGAGATTGGGAATAATATTACGTTTTCCTGTATAGATAAAAATACTCATATCTCATTGTTATTTCGCACCGTGAGATCTTTTTGTGTTCGAATGCCGAGATTGGTAATAATTCAAATTTATGCCAATCCTTTTTTGTTCATTTATTTTGTTGTTTTTTGCTTACCTTCTTAATTCATATTATTTTCGTAGCAGAATATCACTTTTCTGATAAAGGTTTGTTTGCTTATATTAAAAAATAGTAATTCTATTCATTCCAATCTACTTGATTTATTACTTTTGATCGAAGTTGGATAATTTATTACTTTGCTATAGATTCATAGTATTTTTACGTTATATTGTAATGATTTTAGTTTTATTCACCTGGCTTATCTTATCTATGACAAAGATTACTTATGCTTTTTTTATTAATTCTCTAAAATAAAGTTAGATCACAAGTGCCAATCTTGCTTTTTAAAGTGGTAATTTTGTATTATTCACCTTCCTCATGTTTTTACTACAAATGGTATTTCTTTTTGCTCGTAGCAAAAACCGAAAGCCGTAGCCTCCCAGGTTAAAGAGAGACGTTTCAATGAATAAATCTAAACTTATCTTCAGTGCCTTAAAGTAAAGACTATAAATAATGCTGTAGGAGGATCATTGCAGAATATGGTCATCAAAGTAGCTGAATATTATTAACTTCATCATCCATTAATTGTATTCACGGATGCTATATTTATGGTATTAAGTAAAGACAATTAATTACTTGGCAATATGAAGGGTGACGTTTACACAGTATGGACGGTCATAAACTCTGGTCGGCGGATGAAAGGGAAGATAATTATGAACGTACGCATGCGTAGATCAAATCGGGATCTGTTGATCGATAAAAGATCTAGATATGCAGGAATCGAGTCCTTGTTTCATTTTATAGCAATTGAATAAAAAAGTGCAGATACTGTACTAGATGAATGAATAAATTCAAAGTTGTTTCAATTTATTCTTTGTTTATCTTTATGACTTCCCTACAAATACAGGTTTTAGGCTTATTTCATACTCCAATTTAAAGTAGTAGTCTTAAATGCATTTGATCATAAGTGTAGTAATCCGTTTATGACTTTAATAAAAATTACTCTAGCAAAAGTGGTAGAGACAAATAACTGAAATATTTTTTTACTCAGACCCATTATGGCTAAATTTCAATTATATTTGCCAAAGTTTTTTGTCAACTATACCGATAACTTTAATGTGAGTTTTACTTTTTCTGCATCATTAGGTTTCCAATTTGCAACTTAAGGAAAACTTAATGCTATTTACAACAAGTTCCTATGTTTCTAAATCTCTTTTCCTTAAGTTTTACAAGTAGATGCAAATTGTTCAGAGATAATAAATAATTTCTATCAATACACAATAGATTCCACCGGTAAATCTTTAGCTTTGTAAGAACGTCTCCGGTCTGCGCGGTGATTGGAGTAAATGAGTCCGTATCATCTTGTTTAGTTTTTGCTCTGTTTACTTTGTCGTCTACTGATGCTTTGAGTTTTTCGTTTGTTTTTACAATCGCAATCGGAATGGTAGTCAATTAGAGCTTTGAGCGAAACCAGCCTTTTTTGTCTAATTCTTCCCGATATGTATCGGAATCTCGAACGACGTAAGTGTTTTAATTGATGACGAACCGATGTCAGCTTTTAAGATAATTATTGAAGCGTTTACTATATTTTTTTTTATTTTGTCGTTTCAAATTGTTATCTTTTTTAATTACTTTAAAATATTTAAAAGTATTTGGTACCTCCGTGTAGAGAATCTTTGTAAAAGAGAATATTATTTTCTTAGATCTGTTAAATTTTTTGCCGACTTTTAATATTGTTTAATTATAAAGAAAGTCTAAGTTCCTTTTATGTTCGTTGTTATCAGCTTGTGCTGTTTTAAAAGAAGAATTCAATAGTTTATTGTTAGGTTAATTTAAAATCGATTAACCGATATGATCGCAACCCTTTCGATCAACGTCCTTAGATCTTTTCTTTTAGAATGTGTCGTTCGGCTAAGGCTAATTGGCATGCAGATTTATTATCAATTGTGAGCTTATTCTGTTGGTGATTGCCATTGAATTTGTCCTATGAAATAGTACACCCCTTTAGTACTTAAAGAGCTAGCACCTGATCATAAGATATAATATTGCTGGAAGATTGAGTCGCATAGCCTGGAAAACTTAGGCTTATATATGCATTAACGACACAATGTTCTACATGCAAGAACGTATTTAATATACTTATAAAATCTTCTAAATAAATTGGCTTATTTTTTAGAAACTTTTAACAGAAAATCTTTATGAAGTTGCGAACTTTCTACTAAAAACAGAAGTAGTCAAGAGTTTTGATCATTAAATATGAAGACTATTAAATCATTACTCAAAAATTCCAATGCAAATAATGCTTTATAAAGAGGCTTACCTAATTGTACACTAGTTTTTAATTTGCTTTTACCACGAAGAAAGTGGGTATTTTCTTTATATATTTAACACTGTATTCTTACGTAGGAATTAATAGTTAAGAGCTTTTACTTACCATAACTTCAATACATAATCAGTTTAGTTTAATTTTGTAAAATAAATATCTTTTTACATATATGGAACGACTATCGTCTTTGGATTTATCGCTATTCGATATTCCAGCAAGCGATAATCGATATGTGTTTTAGATTAAGTCTAAGTAATTACTAAAACTTTATAACCGAAATATCAACGTTTTACTACATATGTAAAGGTACTATTTGTTTACATATTGTTATGTCTAAGACAAGTAAGAATTTATGGTAAATGCTTATTTATAATATAGTATAAATATAAGCTCGGGCATTATTTGATGGATTAAAATTCAAGCCATCATTAAACCGATAGAAACACTTCAAAATTATTTACTACATTTAAAAATAAAGTATTTTCTGTAAATCTAAATGTCTAAGAACAGCAATTGATTGATATAATCTATAATCAGCAAGCCAAACAATGGCCGGCAATTTCTTATAAATCCACAAACGGTTATACTAAAACGAGCAACACGTTTGAAATATAAAATTTACATAATAAACTTTTAAAATTCAAACGCGTGTGTCTTTTTACGTGTGAATCTTTTGACACATTTATTTGAAATGTGTATTTAATGAAATATGAATGCAATTTATTCAGAGAATCAATTTTGAATATTAATAAAAAATTAAAGGCAAAAGAATATGTTTTACTTATTTTTTGATTGCTGGCGGGTTAGTGCTAGACTGTGAATTCACCTGGTGATAAGTGATGTATCTAATAAATACTAGCTCACTAAAATCGGTCGTGTCGCTATTTTTATACTTAAAAATATGCTTAATTATATAATATCAAAATTAAAATACTCTTTTATCAAATAAGCTCAAAAAAACACTTTTGAAACGTCAATAGTCTGTCCCCTGGTAACAAATCTAACACTACTTCGGAAAGTTGATTTTGCTAAGAAGAAACTGTCAAGAAATTAAGCGGTTACTCTTTTTATTATAGTTTAGTAGATAATATTTTGCTTCCGTGTGCAACTAGAATCAAATCCAAACATTTTCATCGCGTAATTAAGGTTCTAATATGTCTTTTTTAATAAGATGTTGTTGATATGTGTCTTAAAATCAGGTGGAGGCAAATCGAAAACTGATTGTATGCTCAACCTGGTAAATGATTTCTGAACGTATTTCTTTCTAAAATAAGGCATAACATTTTGTTTTTAATTCTTGTATTAAAGTTATGTATTTGACTTGTTATAGTTTTGTAAAGCCCAAGTATTTCGATAAATGTAACGATCATAAATTTCTGAAAGCTCTCAGACGTTACTAGGCTTTTTATAATAAAAGGACGACGCGTTGCCGGGTCACATAATGCATTATAATTTTATACCGAGATACAAACTGCGAGTCAAATGAATATGCAAAAGATGTGTGTACGATTGACTTATTGTGATAATGTTGTAGTGTGCGTTAGCTTTTGTGTTGACGTGTAGCTTTCACATTAGGGAGGATGACTTGACGACCTATTCACTTCTATGAATACTATATACGTATTTCTCTTGCTATTCTTATGTTTTCTAAGATAAAAGTTTACATTTTGTCTCATTATCCTAAGTTAGCAATGATAATTTCGGTTAAGTAAAATATACACTAGTTTTATAGGAAAAAGAAAAAAATATAGCATTACACATTGTAAAATTTTAATTGTATTAGTAGTAAAAGTTAAAAAATATGGTTTGTGGCTGTGTCATGGACACGACCGTTTGTTGTATCTGAATACGTCTCGTAACGGGTATTAGTTTCTACTTAAAATATTTGTTATACTCTGATGCTTTAGCTATCCAGTGGTGTAATAAAATTTCAGATGGAGGTGATAGATATGTAGCTACACTACTAAACTGTATCCCCCTATTTTATTATCATTCGTTATTTTACCTCCATATGGATGCCATTTTAAAGACGTATTCATGTTAAAACATTCCCCTCCAATGTACGAAGTGAAAACAGTGACCTGGAGAGGTAAATGGTATAAAACCTATATTTTAAGACAAGACTAAGCTTCGGAATTACCAGGAATTGAGGATCCCCAATTATCTCGTGTACCGTCGCGGAGATCTCTCCTAGAGGCCTTTCCTTCCGAGGCACAGCAGCGTTGGTACGGAGACTTGTCTTAATACCTTTAAAGTCCTGTTTTATGCTCTATTGATATTTGTTCGGAACATTTTAACCGAAAACATTATTTGTTAACAACTATACAGTATTCCTTAACGTGGAATGGGCGTGGTTTTAAAAGTTAACTCATTGTAAAATATCTCCGAATATTTCTTTAATACAAATAAAGCAAAATAAATTAATTGTAAAAACGTAAGGGAAATAGCGGGTTTTTAATATCCTACTGTTGACGTCCATCTTTTTATATATAGCCAAGAATTGCTTCCAGGATATGTAAGTTTTCTCACGATTTTGTCCTTCAATAAATAAATTAATTTTTACAAACTCTTAATTAGAATTCACGTGAATATCCATTGTGCTATCATGGTTTATCTATAATAAATTGTAAACGGTTTCAGTTTTATTTGCCTTTCATTCACTTATAATTTCTTTATTTCCATTTAGATATATAAAGGTCAGTTATAATGAACGCATCAATAAAACAAAAAGTACACCGGGCGATGTTAAAAGACCTTTTTGCCTTGTACGAGTGTGACGCGTACACTATAAAGAACTTAAATGCGCGTGAGTGCGTCACGCGTGCTAAAAGACTTATTATGTATGTGTGTGATACATATGATAAAGGAACTAATGTATAGAATAATATGGACTTGTGTGTCTGTGTGTATCACAAACACATGGTAATATAGGAAGAAATGCAAACTTTATGATGTCTGCGCACATTCTCGCGGTGCCACAAAGAAATTATACGCGTATTAAATCCGTGGAGGTGTGATGTTTTTTATTATCTTTTATCATGCCTACACGTATACAATAACTAGTGTATCCTGGATTTGTTCGATATCACTGTAAGGCCCATTATTTATTCTGGTATTCAAACCGAGGAGAGCACGGATTTGGTTCTGTTTTTTATGTTCCCACTTTTGCAAGTGCCCACGATAAACGGAATATTACAATTAAATTACTAAGGCATATACAAATCCTGTCACTGTAATAGAAATAGTTTTCTATTTTAAAAATTTATGTATGTATTTTGTTAAGGTATGGAAAAATTGACCGCCTTTTTATACATTTATTATATCGAAGTGAAACTTCCGTAGGCACATGACTGTAAAAATTTTAGGCATGAAACGCGCAATTAGCGTCACGAAGATGTGCAGCGGTTTTTAAGCTGCTTCGTATGAAGGTTAAGTAGTTTTAATATTTACAAATAACGTGGCATTTTAACTCGTAATTTAATTAACTATTTTTTATAAAATATAAATATTTCATAAATTATCTTTTCTAAATTTTAAATTAAAGAACAAAATTTAAATAATATTGTCAAAAAACAATTTGCAATTGCAATTGGCATTTTTATTTGGCATTGTCCTTTGAGACTTTTTTGTTAGTTTTAATATTTCAATGACAATTAAGTTCGTGAAGTTCCTAACATATCTTGCTTTTTTCTCCCTCTAAGTCTCGGAAATCTAAAGTTTTAGATATGTATAAATAAAAACTAGACTTAAGAAATTTGGCTTCTGACGCACTTTTAATTCATATATTATAATACCACACAAAAAAAAAATTGAAAGGACACTTAAGCTAAGTCAATTAGTGACAGACAAAAGGCGGTCTTATCGCTTTAAAGCGATTTCTTCCAGTCAACCTTACTGATGGAAACCTAATTAAGAGTAAGAGTAAACATTTAAAGTTTGTGTTTCTTCTGTCTGTGTTATTTATATTATTGTACAATAAAGTGTATTCTCTCTTTCTACTTTATTTGGACACAAATGTGAACAGATTTTTTATGCCATAGCAAATCGGTAAAGCTTTTTATAAAAAAAAACCTGATTGTATAAAAAAGCAAAACTGTTTTTAATGGATTAACTCGATTTAAACAGCTGTACTTTGGATAGCGGAAAAGGAAATTATTTCTAACCTCTTCTGCATTAACTAGTACCGGTTTTAGTAATCAATATTAATTTGCTACAAATATTTCACATGATATAGTAATTTAACGATTTCCAAATCAATTGATAGAAACCTAATCAAAGATATTAATCTTTTGGCACTTTAAAACTAAAACTTTCCATGCTCCATGTTAAATAAAATCAAAGTATAATGTTTTAGCACTGTTAAAATCTAAATATCATACATAAAATTAAAAGTATAAATTGTTTTCCATCTCTACTCATTTCATATTCCATGGCAAGAGGATACGATGTTAATTAACAAAGACTAACACATGTTTCTGAATGAACCTTGTTTCCTTTAACGGAATAGAGATGTAGGCAGTTTATGAAATGTAATACCTCGATTATTAGGCAGCCGATTAATAATTATCAATAAAATATAAAAGAACAATTGTCGTCAAATATTTTCGTAAGTGGAAATAGAAATATAACTAAAATGATTTCGTTGAATGTTTTATATCATAGTATTGTATTATATTACATAAATTAATTATGAGAACTTTGTTGTATAAAAGTAGTGACTAAAATTGAGAAGTCAAGAGTCAATGGGAAAGTTGGAAGCGGAAGACCGAGACGAACATTCCAGAACAAAATCAAGGACATTTTAAATAAGGGCCAGGTCAGGAGTACGCTTAACCGACGAACTTATAAGAAAGGTTTAATGAGAATGAAAGAAGCGAAGGAGATATGCAAGGATCGTGGTAAGTGAAAGACCGTCGTCGTCGCCTCAACCGATGGACGTCCACTGCTAGACATAGGTCTCACGAAATGATGCCCACAAGGCCCGATCTTGTGCCGCCTGGCTCCAGCGGCTACCGGCGATCCTCCTTATATCGTCGGTCCACCTTGTGGGGGGTCTTCCTACACTGCGTCGTCCAGTGCGGGGTCGCCATTCCAGCACTTTCCGACCCCAACGTCCATCGGTTCGTCGGACTATGTGCCCCGCCCATTGCCACTTCAGGTTCGCGATTCGTAGGGCTATGTCGGTGACTTTGGTTCTGCTACGGATCTCCTCATTTCTGATTTGATCGCGTAGAGAAACTCCGAGCATAGTCCACTCCATCGCACGCTGAGTGACGCTGAGCTTTCTAATAAGATCCGTAGTCAGCGACCACGTTTCCGATCCGTAGGTAAGCAAGGACGTGATCTCTGCCTACCCCTATGGGAATGATGCGTGATATATATATATATTGGATTTTAAAAGCGGTTAAAGCCCAGTAGTTATTGACTCAAACCAAAAAATCCTCATTCAGGTAGACTTTCACAGCTTTTCCGATTGTTCAAATATAGTTCCCCTAATGTTTCTAATGTACGATTGTTGATAATCCTAAAGATTGAATTAGTCTTACGAAACGAGGGTTTTTTCAGTGCTGAGAAGAACCTACAATATACTCAGCTCGATACCATATTCTTAAAGAATACCAACGACAACGAAACGTTGTTTAGATTGGGATGGGATAAAAATAATGATCCAAAGGTAACACGCGGAAATCTGTACATGTGATCCTCTGTATTGCGAAAGGAGTTCATTTGTTCAATTTCAAGTGTATCGCGAGAAATTTTAAACATCAGTTTCTTTGTAATGCCTGGTTCAGAGCATATTAACTAAATGACATCGAAGTTTATAACGAGCGTAGGTAGAAACAATTTTGGTGGTGCTACGACACCATTTATGCCAATTTCAGTATGAAATTTTCATCTGGATTTCACAGTGCATTTAAAGTTTAGTGTCGATAGTTAGAAATGTCGTACACGCAATTTCAGCAATCTCTCCTAAGCTTTATGTGACTGTATAGTACCAGTATAGGGACCAGTTAAGGGGATAGTTTCTTTAGCTATGGGGTCCTAGATACTTTTTGAAATATTAACGTTAAATGTATTTGTTTTTTAACTTATTTTGATAAAGTTACAAGCAAATGATGACCAATAACTTAAGTGGTTTTCACCTGCTTTTATTGCTCATTTGCGAGATTAACAATAGTAATTAAGTTTTTATTACCCGATACACTGATCTAAACGATAGATTATTATAACCGATAACTAATTAAAAGCTTAATCGATTGATTAATCGATTATTTTCTGCTATATCGATTGTAAACTTAAATTACAAATGATGTTACTTATATTATTTAGTCTATTTCAAAGACGTTGCTTTAAACACTAATAAAATACTAACTGTCCTCGCGTATTTCATGATCCCGTGGAGATGTGGGTAATTTCGGTATTTATCAGAGCGAATTGTCAATCTAAACGAATTTTGAATCCACCTAAAGACACATAATTTGAACAACATTGGTCCAACCGTTTAGAAGTTCCGTGACATACACGCATAATAATCATATATGAAGATAGTTTGCTACATTTTTTATGTTGAACTAGGTGTTCCTTCCAGTGGCACCTGTAATTATTGAAATATGTCGCAGAAACGGGAAAACTTATTTCATCTGACTTTTAAACTCATACTCAGTATAACCATTATTATATTAAACATATTAGTTCTCTCTCTTATATAAGGAGAAGAAGTTTCGAGGAGCAGCTTTGTATACACAAATTTGAAGTGTTTGTTATTTCGATATAACTGATAATATATTTTTATAGCAAATTTAGTAAAATTAATAATGTAACCGACTCAAAATATTATATAATTTGAAGTTATTATTTTACTGACATTTTACGTTATTTTATAAATTTAGTTTTCTTTTGACATATTGATTTGTTCTATATATTTTATTTTAAGTATTAAATGAAAAATGATTATATGACAAACTTAGATGTGACAAAAAAAATAAAATCCAATTATGATTAAGTGGAAATAAAAGGCTATATTATTATTATTAATATCTTTTACGGATTTTATCAATTTAAACATGCTTTCAAAGTATTAAAATAATATTTAAATGTAGTTTTAGAGACATCTATTTAGATATTAATTTCCTTCTGAATTATAAAATAAACGATTAATGCTACGAATTTATATCACTATAGATTCTGATATAAATGCGTGATTATTATGAAAACCAACATTTTATGATGGAATATTGAATGAGATTCCACAGACATAACTTATTTTTGTAAAAAGAATTGACATTTTATAAAAGCTCCGATGAATTATAAGAAATCAGACGGACGATCTTATGAGCTTATACCAGGCTTGTATTATAAGTTCGTGTTTATTAAGGAAACCAATATTTTATGAATATTCAAAAACTAATAATCAGTATGTGATAGAAGCAGTGTTTTAATAACAGTAATTAAAGATTTTTACCAAATGACTTATGGCTTCATCGCCTCGGGATTAATCCAAAGCATGTTAGAAAAAGACAACGTTATATAAAATAGATAGAGAAATGTGGGAATATCGTTATTCAGACGTGTTATTTTGTTTAATGTCTCACAGTTATGTTTTAGCTCGTTTTAATCAATATCATCTCTTTTATAAATAACCAATTGCTTGGATTTTAAATCGCTTAATCTTGGTTATATTTAAGGTTATTATTTTCTTTGGATCTAGAATAGAAATAGGAACTTTGGCCATAATTCAAAGAACTATTCACAGTACTATTGCAATATATATTGAATAACATTTACATATACCCCTAATAATATTCATTTTTATAGCAAAAAGAGCGAAACACACAATTTTAACAGAAGAAATAAAAACAAACTTGTAATGCCACATTTTAGAGTGAAGGTTCAGAAATAATTTGACACATATTCACATACTTTTAAGAAATATATTAAAAAGGTCCCATTACAAAAGGCATATTATAATGTTGAAGATTATATAAGCGACAAAGATGTTTGGACTTGATTCCAGTTGCACATGTTAGCTAAACACATTGTAAGCTACAAAAACTATTGGAAAAGGAGTAACTATTGAGTTTTTTGTCGGTTTCTTCTCGGTGGAATCAACTTTCCGACCCAGTTGTAGATTTGTTATCGACGGACAGACTATTGACGATATTTTGTTAACGAGACTTATTACTAACAAACAGGTACACTTTATACACAGTATGATAATCTATTTATAAAAATGAATCCCTATTTCCCTTGGACACGTCATAAATAGAAAACGAAATCACCGATTTAAACTTTTTATTACAAGCTTTCTAAAGCTTCGTAAAAGGTTTTTACTAATTGAAATAAGAGAGTCTCACAAAATCTTGACAATTATTGATTTAAATATAAAAATGCTAATTAATCGCTTGATTTATGAACAAAAGTGGAATACATTTCCTTTTCGCGAGGCGAACGCTCACTAAGATTTGATTTCTCTATATTGCCATGAGATATTTGTCCCATCGAATAGAAATTCAGCATACATGTTCTGTTCATTGTGTAGTTGCTCACTAAAATGGTTTTTCCTATATTCCCACTAGAGATGGATATAAGGACACTAGATCTCTAAAACCAATTTGCCCTATTACCTTTAAATGCCTGTCAATGTTTTAAAAACCTTCTTCCTTATAAGTGACAAGGCATTTGCCCAGCAGTGGGACATTAATGGGTTGCTACCTACTTACTTACCTTTAAAATCGACATACATGTTTATTTCGCTGTATAAACGTTCACTAAAAATGTTTTTTTCATGGATACGAGGGTAACATCGCGAACTACTAATAGTTTAATATTTATATATATAATATAAGTAAATCCTAAACTATACGTAATAAAAAAATATAATATGCATCTGAATGTCATATGCATATTTAACCATAGAATATTATAGTTAATTTACAATGAATTTATACCGAAACGATAGTCCAGATTGCAGATTACATAAACCACAAGCTTTGAATACATAATATCAGATAATACGGTACTGAATATTCAGTCATTAGGCTCATTTGCATGTTAGTTCTAGACCTAACCCGTTTGTGCTTTCAATTATATTAATGTCAAGTTACAATGTCACTGCGAGAATTGCTTAAATTTTTGCACTATCGGATCTATACACATAACTTTTCTTTATTTTTTGCGTTCCTATACATATTCTTATCGTACTGGAATCATTTTTTTTATTTAAATTTTTTTATCCTAAATCGAACTTAATTGTCTGTAAAAATGTGATGTATATATTTCTAATGTCAAAATATCAGCTTTATACCTAATACATATCATAATTGTTTAATTATATCAAAAAGAACAATTGTATTTGTCTGTTTGTTATATCAAGTCTTCCAAAGTAACGATTAACTTCACAAGTAGATATCAAATCGAAAGATTATTATATTGATTCGATCGAATATTTCGAATATACGACAGAAAATTGTAAGTTATAAGGGTCACTTTGCGTCCTATTCCTAAATAACCCATAATAATCAGTGCCCTATCTATAACAAAATGTGTCCTATCTATAACAATATATATCTACTAACAAAATGTGATCAAGTTTGTTAGTTTTATATATAATTAAGGTAGTTAAGGTTCCACTGCTGGGCTCAGGCTTCCTCACTCATACCAGAGAGGCTTTTAAAGCAATGACCCACCACGCTGCTCCACTACGAATTGACATGCTAAACATACCCCAGAAATAATCCTGAGATAAGGAGGCTTCCTCACCTCCCAAAGCGTGTCAGTTTCATTTTTATACAGAGAAACTTAAGTATGCCTACCCAGGATTCGAATCTACGAGTCTTCTAAATGAGATCCACGAGTCTAGCCATTAAGCCATCATGGCTTTTATTTAAGGACGCTATTTTAAATTAGACTTTAAAGGATATCTCAGCGTTTTTATTCTGTATAAGGAAAGTACAACTAACATTTATCCTATTGGCGTAATTTCGGCTGATACAAACAGACGTAACTAGTTTGTTTATTTAAATCGATGGTCTTCTCAATTGTAGTTTATAGATCGTGTACTTTAGTAAGTCGCACGGCTCTAAACAGCCTAATCCAGTTTCCGAGGACGATGGGGCACGCAATAGGCAAATAGTTTCCCATTTAATGTAATAGTACCGCGTCCGGTGCTCGCCGATTTGCTTTATTGTCGTGCGACTGCCACGATGCAGTGTGGTGGGTCACCTGGATATGTCATCAAATAGTCCTTTTATACAATGTAACATTTTATCAATTTAATCATTAACTAGCGGTTATTTGGCACGATTCAGGACAATTTTGTATCGGAAAAGTAATATCGAAAGCTTCTGTAGTCTAAAACCATCTTCTAATTATCGCCTTTCCAATAAAAATGGTTTGGAGTTGAAAAATAAATATCTTTATACATATAACTTTTATGAATATGTCACTGAACTCCTCTTAAAGGGCTGGACCGATTTTGTTAAAATATTTTGTGTCTTTACGACGAACCATAACGAATTTACCAATATCTCCACCGGGTAATAAATTTCTTTAGTAATTTTAAAGTTTTCATATTAATTGTGATATAAATCCCTTATTGAAATCCTCGACGCGGAATTGTCAATATGTATTTTTCACTAAAAACAAATTGAGACAAAAACATTCCCAATTGCTATATTAAACACATGCAATTTTATACTTTAATATTTAATTTATGTAATAAATGTCCCGACAGAATAACTATATTATTAATAGTCAATTCAAATCAGAAAAAAATAACGCTAAAGCGATAAAAGTTTATGTCATTGGTTGATTTTAACAGTTTGTGTAATTTTCAAACGACTTTCCTGTAAAATTATCTTTCTTGAATTGTGTCACTATTCTTCCTAAACAGATATTTGTTTTATAATATATATACGTTGAAACGAAATAGATTTTTCTCGCTCTATTTTTTTAAACATTGAATACCTAAAAGTAATAATATTTCATTTATTGAATTTTCAAATGGATCTCTTATAAAATTTGATTTATATACATATTTCCGTATAATTTCTAAGCTGCGTTTTAGTTTCTATCTATATAGGATGTAATAGATTTTCTCGCTCTATTTTTTTCAATCTTGAATACTTAAAAGCAACAATAGGACTCATGTGCGCAATTCCGACGACTACACACTAACAAAAGGCCCATTATAAATCTGGTTCAACAATGAAAAAAGACCAATTGACTTGTTTTAGGTCCTTCCTCCATGGCCCCTAGCAGTTATTGTGGAAACCTCAGCTAATCTCCTCAATAGAGCGAATTCACTCAATTGACTCCGTTGGGAGCAACCTAATATACTCCTATTTCGTAATGCTTTTATATGACACAGTATTCTGTTTGGAAGATGTGACAAAATATGTTAGTATTTTTTGGTCTTTGAGTGTTCATTTACAACACTTCTGATATTTTTGGATATGTCTACATTTATGTTAACATACAATAAATGAAAATTAAATATAACTATATACGTTTCTATAATAAACTCCCACAAGGCGATCTAAAGATGTCAATTAATAAATTCAAAGTCTTTGTTAAAAGAAAGTTGATAGAAAAATCGTATTATAAGTTGCAAGATTACTTAGACGATAGAAACACGTGGGAGTGAACGAATTGCTCTAATTTTAATTAAACTATAGTAAACTTATATGATATTGTAATGATGATGGTAACAAAAAAAAATACGCGACTGAGCTTGTTGTGGGTTCTTCTCGGATCAGGGCGCGAAGGAACCCTCGTAACTTTAGATTTTAAGCCGTTATTGAGTACCATCATCAGACGTATATTAGAATCAGAGTGTGGAAAAAAATATATAATTTGACGATTCAAAAGTGCTGTAATTAGATTCGATTTGATATATATTATTTATAAATATCGCTGTCTAAAAGTGCTAATGCTGATTACCTTTTGAGTATCCATTGGATACCTATGGAGGCTTTAAGTTTTTGCAATATTTATATTATTTTACATAATAGGATTTAAATATTTATTCTATTTATTTATTCTTATTGCACACATAGGTATATACAAAGTTTGAAAGAATTACAATATTATAGATATAGATGTACAAACACGGTCTTATCGTTCAGAGCGATTTCCACCAGTACCTTGGATATAGTAGCCCATGACAGTGCTGGGTAAGTGCAATAGAACAATTATTATTACTACTACTACTACTACAAAAGTACTAAAGTAGATACATACAAAATGAATATAGATAATATACACATACATATATGTAAATAGATTGATATATATTTATATACTCAATAAATTACATAACTCAATAATTATATATGGGTATATAGATATATATATATATATATATATATATATATACCCATATATAATTTAATAAACGTACACACACTTCTAAATATACAAAAATAATTAATGTGCCCTAAATATAAAAAAAGAAATGTCTCTTGCTAAGTTTAAGCGAATTATGCAATATAATTTTTATATTATATTATTTGAATTGATAAATCAATGAAATTTCATCAGTTTTTCTCAAATTTCATAAATGTTTTCACTTTATATAACACACAGATTTATTTAATTGTTTTAGTTCGTAACCCATGTAGTTTTTAACGGTATATATTACGGCTTCTCTTAAATTCTCAATTTTTTTCCATCCATATCCTTTCATCTAGAGAACATACCCGAACATTGATATATATATATATATATATATATATAGACAATTTTTATTAAACGTTTTCTCTCTATACAAAATACTCCTTCTTTATTACATCCTTTTCCCCTTTTAAAGTGAAATCCAGTATTTACAAGGAAGCTACCTTCAATCGTTGTAAATCGTAAAGTAGTAAGTAGCAGTCCATTAACGATCCACTGCTGGGCACAGGCCTCCTCACTCCGAGGAGCGAGGGTTTTTTAGCGCATAGACCCACCATGCTGCACTATCTATACCTTCACTCTCATAGTCCGATGTGACGGGAATCCGACACGACCGGAGAGAGATCAGGCGCAGGACCGACGGCTTAACGTGCTCTCCGAAGCACGGGGGTTGATCACACCGCCAACTTCCCAACTTCGGGCAAATATTGAGGAAATCTGAATAGAAAACTCAATATTGATATTTGAATTGGCCCGACCCCGGACTCGAACCCAGGACCCAATGTATGTAGTCGAACATACTAACCACTAGACCAATGAGGCAGTCGTAGTTTTAAATCGTAATCCATATAAATTCTCGATTATCGAATCGCTGTTAATCGATTTTATCGAGATAATATCGTCGATAGATAAAACATATAATACTTATTTATAAAAATGTGTACATTTTACTGTTATTTCTAAAATAAATATGTGTAGTTATCCTTCGTTATATTTAATGAAATGTCAAATACTTAATCAGGTGTTATTTTAGAGTTCATTGCACACATAATCAAATATTTGTGTGCGTGTACTGTATTGATAATTGTAAGGAAACCGAAACATTGAATAAATTAGTGGCATGTCACTTTTCGCGGTTGACTGTAAAATATTCACGGTTTTTGAAAAATGTCTTAAAGCTGTGTCGGTTTCTGAGATATTTTAATTTTGTTTGATGTGCATATCATTATTGCGACAGTTATTTTTTAGTGTGCTAGTCTGTGTAAGGTGAGAAAGTATCGTTATTACTCTGTGATTCTTAATAACTGTTTGCGTTTGGTTATATTTGTTGGTTGCTTAAATAAGTTAATTCATATAATTCTATTTTGCGTTCTAACCATTTATTCTCAATTATTATATTATGGAAAGGTTTTAGTTTTCTTTATAAGAGTTAAAAGTAGAGTCTCTGAGAACGAAAACTGTATGTCGAAAAACGTGGGAAGAAAAAACATTTTTTAAACGAATTACACGCATGTTGCGTGTAATTCGTTTAAAAATAATTAAATTTGCAAATATTTACGACAATTACATAGTTTTATAACAAGATTATTTGAAAAAATTATTGATAAAGTCTAATATATGTTAAAGTAACTGTTTCATATCGTGTATATTGTTACTATATTTTTGAAGTAAAGCTTCATAACATAGGCTTGACTTGGGGAGTAAGCTGGTGAATGCGTGACGAGAACGTTACGAAACGTGTGTTAGCACGAGGCGAATGGACGGCGAACATAACAAATTGAAATATTTTTATCAAACCAATATAGACACGTGTATTATACAGGTTTTATTTTAGTTGTGTGGTCTAAAATACATGCGCTTGTTTTTATTGTTTGTAATTTATTCACTTTTTTATATATGATAACTTTCATGCTTTCATAGTTGCTGATCTTCCTGGTCTAAGTTCACATATAATAGAAAAAAGTTAAAAGTACGTGCGTACAAAGTACACATGTCAGAAGTGAAGCTTCTTTGGCGTTATTGTTTATATTTATAGAAGTTTGATTGAAGAGACTTAGATTGAGGGAAAAGGATGATATGTTAGGAATTTATTTGTCATTGAAATTGTCTCAAATGACGAATTGTAAATCAAAATTCCACGTGTTTGTTTTAAATATTAAAACTTCCTAACCTTCAAACGAATTAACATAAAAAAGGCTGCAAATTTTCGTGACGCACTTAAAGAAGTTTCACTTCAAAAACCTAATGACTGTTATAAATAAATATATATATATATACAACGATCGAAAGTAACACCAAAGTTACAAATGTACAGAAGTTTTCCATAACAAAGTAAAACGAGTGCTAATTTACCTCCTTTACACTAATTATTGTGGAGATGAGAATATGTTTAATTAACACTAAATATATGTCACGCGACACTAAAAGACAGTTTCTAGTGTTTACACAATACATGCTCTTTCATTACACACTTTTGCAGCACTTCTAGTTGAATATAGGTTTTTTTCACGCATTAATACCTAATGTACGATGTTATAAACGACTTATGTAAAGTTACAAGGATTCCTACTCGCCCTGTCCTGAGAAGAGCCCACAACAAACTCCCTCGGATATCCTTTTTTTTTACTATAATCATTACAATATTATATTAATATATTATGTTACGATTATAACAATAATGGATTCCCAAGCTTTTTTTCTCATTTAAGTTTATCAAATTATAGAAAGAATTTTGTTTTCGTATTTGTTTTCGTATATATTAAAATAAAATAATAAAGAAATGACAGAAAAAACAAGTGGTTAAAGGAAAAGCTTACATATCTTGTTGGTTTGGTATTTAATGGTTTGATAAAATACGTTATTATTCGTTCAGTCAAATTCAAATACATTTTTTTTAATTATTTCATCAATAAATGTATTTTTCGAAAAATTTAAAAGAGCAAATCTATTGAAAGAAATCTATGTAATGAGTTTGAAAACATTAAACAATTTAATAACTGCTTTTATTTTCCTAACACCTTAAATAAAAGGTAAGTAGCAGCCCACTGTTGAGAACAGGCCTACTCACTCATATGAGAGAGGGTTTTCAGAGCATAGATCCACCACGCTGCTCCACTGCGGATTGGCAGGCATAGTACACAAGTGTACTCTATGTCCGACGTGACGGCAATTCGACACACGCGGAGGCAGATCAGGCGCAGGACCGACAGCTTAAAGTGATCTTCGAGGCACCGGGGTGGATCACACCGCCAAATTTTTCCCAACTTCGGGCAAATATTGAGAAAATCTTAATAGAAAACTCAATATCAATTTAGATTTGGCCCGACCCAGGATCGAACCCAGGACCTCATGTCTGTAGTCGAACATGCTAACCACTAGACCAATGCAACAGTAACCTAACACCCAAGTAGATTCTAATCCCATGAAAGTAGGGAAAAATTCGTTAGTAGTGACCATCTACAATGCTAAATCACTTTGCTAAATTTCAAGTCAATCGTGAAAAGTTATGAAGTTCTCGTGATAAATGAATGAGTGAAAACTCATTGTTTTGTTTACCCCCTTCATGTTAATCTTTGGCGAAAGAATATAGCCTATGTCCCTTTCCCAGGTTACCTTTTTCTATATACCAGAAGACACAGAAATTGATTTTAGATAAACAGACAAAAATTCGAAAAATAAAACTACTTACCACTCGCTTGCAGTTTCCTTTCTTGTGAATCCTCAGCGTCCATCATTGACTGTTTTTGAAAAAAACTCTGTCGACAAGGATTTTCATATAAATTTACACTGTCAAAAATATTTACGAAAACCACTTAAATTTTGGATAAATTAGTCATGAATATTTCAAAAAAGTGCGTGCGTACAAAGTGCAAGACAGAAGTGAAACTTCTTTGGCAAACTAATTCTTAAGTCTTGTTTATATTTATACAAATCACTAACTTTAGATTTCCGAGGATGGAGGGAAAAACTTAAATATGTTACGAATTCTATTGCCATTAACATATTAGTTTCGAAAATAAAATAAATACAAATAATTTATTGAAATCTCAAATGACGAATTGTATAAAAAATGCCACTTGTTTTTGTCAATATTAGAAATTATTAATTTATATTTTTTATTATGTATTTTACGAACTAGTGGCAAATTAAAATGCCACATGTTATTTGTAAATATTAAAACTACCTAACCTTCAAAAGAATTAGCATAAAAAATGCTGCACGTCTTCGTGACGCTAATTACGCGTTTCATCCGTAAAAATTTTACCGTAAAGAAGTTTCACTTCAATAAACAAAACAAATACTTTTGCAATATTATTTCGTAAGTTATACATGTCTATTAGAAATTGAATATTTACCTGCATTTGTAAATTGGATAAATCTTCCAAGTTCTTCCTCATCATCATGTTCTGATCGAACTCTGAGACGCTGTTTCCTGCACTCGAAGTGGTCGACTGTTCCTATATGAGAAATTACATTTTACTTCCCTTTTAAAGTAATACTAAAGCAATATAATTAAAAACTGTATTATAAAATTCATGTTATATTCATATGTAGATACAATACAAACCTGTCCGTCTGCATCTTTGGACACGCTGAGGTCTAAGGTTTGCTCTCCATCATCTGAGCTTCCCTCCTCGTCTTTACTTAACAGCCTCATTATATTAAGCGTTCTTTGCCTGTGTATAATAATATAAAAAAGGTAACATTACTCATTAACGTTTCGTTTTTGTGAAAAAGCCTCCTTACGGACACGAGAGAGGGTTTTTTAGAGCATAGACCCACCACGATACCCCATTGTCGGTTGACAGGCATTTACTACCGGATAATGCAGGTTACCTCACAATGTTCTTTTCCACTGTAAAGGCATAATGATTGATTGAAAAGAACAATCAAGCACATAAGCTTCATTTTTTATGAAGATAAACGTAACAGAGCGTGATATAGACACAAACTCGTGACTTTTCTAAAGAAGACACTACTGATTTTACCATTAAACCATCATGGCTCTGATATATAATAATATTATTATATAAGAATATTTATAGTTGCCTGCCCAGGCTTCCAGCATGCATCTCTCTTAGCAAGGATTTATATGTGTAACCACTAGACTATCATGATTTGATTCAATATGTTGACACTAAATTCAAGTAAATATTTATAAAACAATTATATTATTAGCTCTTTCCAACAGTTTTACACACGTTATATCCGATCCCTTGGAAATATGGATAAACCCGTTATTCAATGGAACAACTGTCAATTTAAACCTATTTTACCGAATGCATCCAGTTTCTCTAAAAGTTTCTTTAAGAAAACTTCAGAAGGATGTGCAGGAAGTTGGAAATAATCAGTAAAATTAATGACATATTCAATTGCGCATGTTAAACAATTGACGCGTCGCAAAAGCCGTTTTTCATATTTTACAGAGAATTAGACAGGGAAGAAATGGATGGATGAATGGTTTATTGTGCAACTAAAATAAATCAAATTAAATTACAGGAAAACTTATACTGTCGTTGTGAAGTCACAGCGTGTAAAGGCGGTCTTATTGCAAACGCAATGACTTAACAGACAACATAGATAAAGGAAACTGCCAGCAATTACATTACATTATTAAATACAATACATAAATGATAAACAAACATATAAGAATTAAAAATATAGAAAAACTAACTTATTGTTTTATAAATAATGACTGTTACATATATTACAATTAAAAATACGGATGATTAAGAATGATAGGTCAGGCAAGTGTCTAGTAATATGAAATATACTATACATACATTGTTGACTTAATATAGTTGTCAGGTGTTTTCGGTGGAGTGATGTTTGTAGAGCCTTCATCTTCTGTAGCTGAGGAGGACCTTCGCAGACTCCTGTCTGTTCCATCTCCGGAGTCATGTCGTCGCTTCAGGCTTCGAGGCAGTTCAGTGAAGGGCTTGGGAACTAATATAAAGGAGTTATTCATTATTTAAAGGACGTGATATCGACGTAGAATTTTAAAGGTAGTTTTGTAGTGAAATGTAATCATTGAAATTAAAAAAATATTACTTTAATAGAATTAATAAGAAAAGTTACTCGTTTTTTGATAATATTATTTCTCTAAAGTACTTTATGAGGTACCTAAAAGAATTATAGAATGAACATATGCATATGTATTTTTATTACGAAAATTTGAAAGAAGATTTAGACACGTACCTTGAAGTGCTTGCAATGCCAATATTTGTCCACTTATGGCGTCAGCAACTTCATTCGATGATAAACCATAGATACCTAGGAACTCTTTCACCGTATTCATTGCGTAGTCCCTTAAAATTTTATTGGTAGCGTTAGACGCATCCCCATTTTGTTGAGGTTCATTTGCCTCCAAAATTTGTGCGTTTTCTAATCTCGCATTTGTATTTACATCCTGGTCTCTCACTTCATCGTCTGAATCTGAATCCCTTCTTCTAGGTGGCGAATTCGTTTTTATTAACTGAGATATAGCAAAAGGATTTTTGGCACAGAAAGTTTTATGTTGTAAATTACTAAAATTTAATACAGTACGATCTCTGTCAGCGTTCTGATTCATTTGTAAGCTGTGAATGTAAGAACGCTGAAACGAGTCCACTTTCTTGTCATCGGACAAGTTATTTTGGTAATTCGTTTCTATGTTTTCATTGGAGTCGGTGCTCAATCTTCGACTAAGGTCGACTGCACCACTTTTTAATAGACTAAAGTTTTTAACACCTATTTTTGCATAATTCGGTTCGTCAGCTTCGTCTTCAGCCTGCTCAGGGGTAGTTCTGTCATTCCCATTTACAGGACTAGCGGATTCACAATTGCCACTATTAGACTCATCGGAGAATGTAGTGGCATTTGGAGCACATCTCGGTTTAAAGTTCTTTCTTTTATTCCTTTTTGGCATATTGTAGTATGACGACATATCAGTGCTGTGCTCCTCTTGATGGTCAGAGTTGTCCGTATTCCAAGACGCTGCATGATGCAGATATAATGGTTCCTCCGGTCCAGCTTGAAGTCTTTCGTGTATAGATTCCTGGTGAGCTGCCATCGCAGTAGTCATTGCTCTTGGACTCCGATCACCACGACTTGAAGCAAGTCCGACCTGAAACAATACAAAGTCAGTTACTTTCATAAGATTACAAACAATCAAATTTGAATTCAACACATTTTAGTGTCCAATAATAACAGTGATTCATTTTCGTTCGTTTTAAATGAAGACAATGTGTCGAGAAGAGACAATAGCCCTTTGTTGACAGTGAGATTAGCTGAATACTGTAGAATGTTTTGAATTCAATTTAAAATTTTCTCGCTGTTGTTTGAAAATAATAAAACTGTATCGATTTTGGTTTTAAGGGCCCTTGTGACCCGATGGACATTAACCTTTGACCTTATTTATTAAATATTCTATACTCACCGAGGAGTTTGTTTGTTAAATGTTACATCCTTGTTGGCGTAGTAAATAATTGTTCAGTCTTTTAAAATCAGCCAACGTAGAAGTCTGAAACAAAGAGAAGAAAATCAGCTTTACGTATTTAAAGAAATTTACTGATAACATCGTATGTAATCGTTATTTTTATGAAATAACTCAAAAAATATATAGTAAGTCCTTACAGTTGCACGAAAGTATAAAAATTAGGGAGCCATGTGTTTAGAAACTTTTCACGAGAGATTTTATAATTTCGTAATCTCTAATAATAAAAAAACCTGTAGGTAGATAATTACTCTAGTTTGGTAATTCTATATTATTATAAAACAAGATTGTTGCTTTGATTAAACGTATAGAAGTGGCCAAGGTATTTGGTGCTGTAAAAAAATCAACGAACATGCTAAAATCGCGTAAACCGATAGCGGACAAAAACCCCTTTCCGTTTTCTAGGCGAATTGACGTAATACACTGTAATTTATAGATAATGATACAAAAAAATGGCTACGGCAAGTATTCGGGTATCACGCATCGATCAACTCGCTATGAAATTAATTATATTCAACATATTAGATCTATTTTCGAGAAAACGAGATTGCTTTAAGCGGGCGTAGAAAAAAATAACGTGTATTGGTGTTGAAATTGGTAACATTGGCGTACAATTGCTTATTAAAAACTCACAGAGCCACGGCCTTCGGCGTCAGACTCCGTTATAGCTAAACTCGCTTGACTGCCTGACGCTGCTCTTACCAAAAGCTTCAAATAAAACTAATACTATGTACTGGATAGACAACAGTAACTATTTTGAGAAATTACATAAAAAAACAAGTATTTTTTGGAAGACAGATTTCGGAACTTTGAAACTCGTGTCTTATTTTCCAAATCTCAGGACAAATTAGAAAGGATATCTACTATTAGACCACACTTTCTCTATATGTAGTTTTCTTTCAAGTTGTTATCAAGATCTAAATACAGAGTTTACATGCAAGTAGTAAAATTAAATATTACAGCTTAATGAAAGCTCACCTGAAAAGCTTAAAGATTTCTTACTATGTGATTAGTACGACGGCCTCGCTGGCGCAGTGGTGCCAGTGCTAGCTTTGCTAGCAGAGGCCCCAGGTTAAATCCCCGGTAGGGCTAATTTAGGAGATTGTATTTTCTAATTCGTCTGAGTCTGGTCTGGCTTCGGTCGTGGCTAGTTAATTCTACAAGCACAGACGTACCGCCAAAACAAAAAGATTTGTGTTCCGGTACGATGCTATGAAGTAACTGTAAGGGGTATATCGCCTCATACCCAGGTTAGAGCGCTTCCATTTTAGACTGTATCATCACTTACCACCAGGTCAGCTCACAGTCAAGCGCTAAATTGTCAGCAATAAAAAAATGTGTTTAAGAAATTTCTACAAGAAGATGTTCATAAGAAGTGACTTTATTGATGCGTAACATCTATCGTATCAATAACGGTGTGTCAGACTGACATATGCTATGGCGAAGCGTCGCCACGTCGCCGCTTTTCCCACCGGAATTGCTATCTCTCTCATCACATCTGTGTCTTACTATAAATGTTGATGAGTCACATTTCCTAAGCGTCCAAAGACAGGTAAGTTTTTTTTATATCCCTTGCTTTATATGTGAGTTTACTTGCCATTAAAATAATCTGAATATACTATATTTCTTTAAAGCTACTTAGAAGTAGAATCCTTCTAAACTTCAATGAGATATAGTAAACTTGTTTCCTTACGCACTTAAAATGTGCGTAACGATAGATAAAAAACGGCAACAAATCGCACAATTACATCATATACCAGTATTATCGAGAAACCTTCTTGTAAAAATGGTTACATTCTAATGAATAAATTTAATTTCATTCTATTTGACCTCTAATAATGGCGAAAATGAAAATGTAACGTAATTAATAATTTAACACTGACATATTTCAAGGAAATCAAGACACGCAAAAGAGTCCTTCACCTAATCAATTCCTACGCCATCTAGTACGATTTTCTTAAAGCCATTATATATAAAGAAACCTTTAAACTTTTTACGTAAGATTTCAATAGATAGCGTTGTACAATTTTTCTGCAAAACAAAAATAAAATTCTTCCACAGCAAGTATAAAAAAATGTAATTGAACTTGAGAAAATCAACGAGCAACTATTATATATACATTTAGGTATTTATTGGTGACTGGTTAGCGCTTGACTGTAATCTTATCTAATGGTAAGTGATGATATAAAATAGAAACGCGGTAACCTGGTAAGAGATATTGTACCTTTTATGGTTTCTAATTAAAATCGAAGCCTATCTTAACCCAGACTTAGAAAAATTAGAAATATTAAACAAAACACTCACACACATACACAGAGAGAGAGAGAAACCTCCAAATAAACAATTTTCTCAACGATTGTAACGTTTTAAAGTTTGTAAGTCTTTTAGTGAATATATTTTAAAGAAACACCATCAGAATATTCACTATTATCTATAAATCTACACGTATAAATAAATTGAAGTGTCTGATATAATATACAAAGGTAATCAGTTTCATTGAATGCAAATTTTGTTATGCAAATTCACGTTGTTTTTTTGTTTACTTCGAAATATGTTTAACATCCAAATAATAGGTACAAGTATACATAAGTGACGAAGGAAAAACTTGAAGTTTTTTGTTTGGCGTTCGTTAAATTTGTAATAAATCATTTTTCCAGGTAAAGAATAAATTGGTGGCGGAAAAAATTGCTTGCTTCTTGATGTGTGTTTTTAGTAAAAAACATAAGTGTCTAATTTTAATGTTTTTGAACGTTAACGGCATTATTAAAGATTGCGTCAGATAATTTTTATAGAGTAGAATCTTATAGAGATGGTATTTTTAGGAGTATTTTTTAAAGTATTGGATATTTTTATTTGTTTTTCATTAAATAAAGAATGAAAATATAGTAGGGTGCGTTGATTATGTCTGTCTCGCTCTTTTAATCGACAAGAGTCGACTTTAGACTACCGAACGTTACACAGCAGAGCGTGACGGCTCAGTCTCACTCAATACCCACAAAATAGAACGGGTATGAATTAGTTTATTAGTTACTCTTTTATATACAACTAGCTTAGACATGCAATTTCATCTGCGTCAAATTAGGAAAACAAATTTGATTACGGTAAAGAATGCTATAGTGAGTAAACCTTAATAGATAGAATTATGCCCTCGTAGACTTTATTTTTAAAGTTTTTGAGAAGAACAATTCTTTAATACATAATATTAACGTAACGCACGCAATGGAAACTATCAAAAAGATTCTGCGTCCCATTAGTTGCAATGTGTTATATAGCTCAAAGCTTCCTCAATAAATAGGCTATCCAATGCTAAAATAATGTTCAAATAAACAAATTCATCAGCCTTATCATATTAGTATAGATTATGCGTATTAACTTTCTATTTATTATATAAAATACCGTTGTCAGTTAAAATATCAACGTTAATAGCTTCTAAAACAAATCATAGATAACAAAACAAATGCTCATTAGTTAGTTTATAAATCATTATGTGGCATTATGTTGCCTCATATTTATTAAGGCTAAATCTTATCAAAACGGGTTCCGAAAAAATGCCGATTGACACATATCGATAATATCCCGGCTCTAGTTGTCACATCACAAGGTATTTGACGTCGACGTCGAATGTCAACGTGTCGCGTCACTACTTTATGAGACAATAGATGATTTGTAAGGTTCATCAATATGGATTCTTAAAGCTTATTGAAATGAGAGTATTGTACAACTAAAATATAAAGGTAAGTAGCCTATTAATGTCCCACTGTTGGGCTCAGGCCTCCTCACTATTAAGAGAGATGGGTTTAGAGTGTAGATCCACCACGCTGGTCCACTGTTCTTGGGATTCAGGTTTCCTTTACCGAAAAGCACAACGATCGATTGATAAAAACAACGGCTTTGACGACAATATTTGAAATTAAGTAATATTTCGATAAAAAACAACAACTATTTGAATTATACGCTATATTAAAACTACCTAATTATTTTTATTGTGGATTTTTCCTGGAAGAGATCGCAAACTACTTGTCCTTCTGTATTTAAAGTCGTTCTTTAATATCATCATCAGTTGTACTTTATGAGCTTTTAAAAGATTTTTTGACAAATCTAAATTTCTGTAAAAACCTACTTGTATATTTATGTAATAAGTTTTGTTATAAATTTTAATTTTATTATATTTAGACAAGACTTATACAAACAAATACCAAGCCTTGCAAGGCATTTTCTAAATTAAACCATTAATAAAATATCCGTTTTGTTAAATTGAATGTCAAGTAAAAGAAAACAAGCAATTGAAGTCTTAAAATCTAACAAAATATTTCTGTTATCTAGACTGTTTTCAGTTTGTGTTGTTGTGTTTAAAAGCTTTTAAGACATAAAGAAAATCGTTTCCTAAATAGACAATGTACCTATGCCCAATTAAATTTAAGTCCAGTAATGAGCTAGTTTTGCGTAACCTCTTCCACATTCTCTAATCCAAAACGTGATAAGCTCAAAGCTGTCAGTCCATGTTCATCACGGATTTCTGATAACAATCAAGTAGTCACTTGGTAGGCGATTAATACAATTTAACGTGTTACGTCCCGTTCGTAGTTAGTATAGATGTTATGTTAGCAGAGGTCAGATGGCAATCTCACATAAAAGAACTGCTAACCTCATATTTAGGTTGTGAAATATCTTAATAATGATTACGGTATCGCAAAGCTGTACATTAAATCATTAGTTTTAATACCTAACATATAAAGTAATAGAGTAATTTGTGTTTCATTGTCTTGATAATAGGAGAATATCACTGAATATACGTGCATGTAACAAGTAAACTTTCTTTCTTAAACCTCTGAAACAGAAAGCATAAAACGTATTAACGGAGCTTTCAATTAATAGGAAAATTTACGCCTAAATCAGACTAATTGCCTAATATTTGGAAAAATCTGAAATAACATTAAAGTTTAAATTATATTTTTTTGTATTTTATGATACTTGATGTTGATACATTTTTGTCAAATATTAATCCATTAATTTAGTTTATATTGCCAAAACCATGTATATAAAGCTCACTAAAAAGCTTTAATGGAGAAGTGTTTCTAATAAGTTTGAAAAGTTCGTAAGTATTGGCTTTACTTTTTTATATATTACTTGTTTCGTAAGACGAATGAAAATCTCGGAATTTGATCTCGTTAAATATACTACAAGATTAAAAAACTGCTTTATATGATATCGAAGTGAACATGATAATATGATTAACTGTAGAACAAAAAGGCTTAGCCAATTTCATTGTCTCGGACAGTTTAACTTTTTCATCAGATTAAGTGCAGAGGTCATTGATAATAGTGATTGCTATTAATGAATAACGTTCGCAAAATTGTTACGAAATAAAGTTTTTTACTGTGTACTTTTTCATTTTACTGAATGAGACTGAGTTGAAACTATTGCCAATGTAACGCTCATTTCAGTAAAGTCGGCTATTGTTAAATAAGTAAGCAAGAAGCACAGTCGCGTCACTGCTATATTTAAATTCATTATTTTACATAACACAAGCCTCTTTTGTATTAAAAAGGAGCCTATCCTTTCTCATGCTATAGTACCAAATTTCATTAACAGACTGACAGAGTTATTTTATAATATTAGTAAGGATTACTGGACATTGACTGATATTGAGTTTTCTATTAATAAATATTCTGATCTCACTCCGGTCATCTCGGATTGTCATCACATCCGACTATGAGAGTGAAGGAATAGAGAGTGCACTTGTATTAACAACAAACACTTGTGTTCTATGTCTGCCAACCCGCAGTGGAGCAGCGTAGTGGGTCTATGCTCTAAAACCCATCTCTCCTATGAGCGAGAAGACCTATGCCCTATAGTGGAACGTTAGCAGTCTGCTACCAACCTTATCTTAGTGAACATGATTATTTCATCAAATATTATGATCGAAACCACATCCAGAAACTAGTTTTCCAATAAAGTCATAATATTATAATGAAACGTCATCATATAGGTGCACGAGTCTAACACAAAAGGGCCACATTATCGTCAACACGTCCAAACTAAATCCATAAATGTGTTAACCGTCGCCATAAATGTTAAACACGCCTTATTTGCGCCAACCTTGGCCCAAACAATATCCAATAATAACAATAAAATAGTCACAATTACGCGCGAACGCATTATTAATATTGATCGAGACAATCATGGCGGCCAATGATGTGCGTTACTACTTTTGTGAAACATACAAAATTAATACCCCGATGGAAGAATTTCTTCAATTGGGAATGTGGGAGTCATTCATATGAGAATATCCACTTGAACTCAGCAGATCCCTCCTCATCCATAAGTGAGATCACTAAGCATTAACAATGTATGTCGTTGGGTTGCTCACGCTCCGACACTCCACCAGAGTATGGTGCAACGTATCTACAGGAGCACCACACTCGTGACAGGAGGCCGTTTCCTCACGGCCAACGACCCGGTGCAGGTAAATGCTGAAGCAAACGTAGCCGGTCAGCATCAGAAAAGAGATCCGTGCCCCATGGTGAGCCAATTGTCCAGGTGAGGTCGGATCGCTTCCACTGTGAGTGTACTCGTTCTGTCGGCGAGGGCCCTGATTCTCCGGACCTGGTCATCATTTCATGTCATTGACAATGTCATGATACCAAAAAGACATAATTAAGGAAGCGTACAAAATCAACAAAATTCTCATGTATTGACAATTAACACTAAGCACATACACCTTTGCCTTTTTTTTAATGCTCTAATTTTAAAGGCGTAAACGTAAAGTAATAATCAAGATTTGTCAGGCTAACAGTAAATGTGCCTTAGTTTATTTATATGGAAAATAATATTGTTTTTCTTAATTAAACACTTTCATCTAAAGCATTACGTAACATGAAAACTTAAAATACAGTTTTCAGTAACAATAAAAAGCTTGCAAAGGGACACCTGCGTGCAGTCGTGCAAAAACTGTACCTATTTCACAGCTACAAAGTAATTGCCATACGAATTTGAGCTCTACAGTGATGCAATAAAGTTCATATGTAATTTAATGAAGTGTAAATAAATATTTGTAAACGCACGCGTTCCAATTTCTAACATTTCCACTTAAATTTAAATCTTTATTACGACAAAGTACTATTTGCTTTGAAATTAAATGTAATTTAACCTTATTTCTTATTACGTAGAGTTTAATTTCCTTAGGCAATTATTCAAATAATGTCGCGCCTAAGGTGGTTCATATGTTTTGATATGGAGAATGGTTCTGAGAAGAAACTAAGGTCCTCTTTATAACAATAACAGTTTTGTTTATATCTCGGGTGTTAAGTTACGTTTGATTAGTGTCGATTCGCGGATTTGTGCGTAGGTTTTTGTTTGGAGACGTGGTAGGTCTCCGGCTAAGCTTTGGAAGCAGCTTTTTATCTAAATGACATCCTAAGTACTAACTCTCAAGCACAACTTCGTCTGCGTAATACAATAACAGTAAAGGGATAGAGTGAAAACAAATTTGATAACAAAACTCAATAAAAACTATCTTTATTTGTCCTAATTTTTCGGTAAATTCAATACACAGATGAAACCAAAATATCTCTTTTTATACAAAGTTTCCTTTTGTGATAATTGAGATAGCGTTTGGTAATGAAACGTCACATCGTTATTGTAGTCGTTGGAAAGTATTTGAAGTAAAAGTTCTTTACGCACACTTTACTTTAGTAGTAAGCTGGTGAATGCGTGACGAGAGCGTTATGAAAGTCTGATTACTAAATTAATAAAGATAGTAATACAGAAAGAGGCGCTTCACTTGAGTCGTGTGGTCTAAAGCACCCAAAAAAACCTGTATTACCAAAATTTTATACTTTAAAGTTAAAATCAAATTTTATGTCGATTGTTATTATAAAAAAGATATATATAGTAAGCAAATCTTAAAAAATATCCAAAATTACATGTCAAAATAATGAGATATGTCTCTGTATATGTATATATAGAAAAAACGTGATTAAAATGAGGGTGGGAAGGTGAAAAATACTTTATGACCTATTCTTAACATATATAGACATATTTGTTTTGTCCTTATAAAGGTAAATAGGCTAAAAAGGCTTCCTCGCTCATAGGAGAGAGGGTTTTCAAAGCGTGTACCCACCATGCGGTATTAATGCGTTGGTAGGCTAAGCAATTAGATAGAGTTTATTATCTCCTATAATCACATAAAATCATAGCTAAAAAGTTTAATACAATCTAATTTGATCCCATTTGATTGCACAGCATTAAAAACCCTGGCTGATAATTCTTAAATTTCCTACTTACATTGTTTGTTTACACAAACTCTTTTACAAAGACGCTGAGACTGTAATATATTGTTTATGTAATGTAACACTTATAATATTTGTGTGGTGATGAATTCCTCTGAGTGGAATTTGTCGAGTTTGTTATTGTAAACTAATATGCAGCTTTAAAACTGTTCTGCTGAATAAGAGTCTCGTTTTATATCAAAAATTCTTCAGTCAAGTAGGCTTTTATAGCAATTTAAAGAATCATATCATAGATTAAGTTGGTATGTTATATTATGTTTAATATACGAATTATTTAATAATAATTACAAATCTTCTAAGAAGAATCCACAACAAACTCAGTCAGTGCATATATCATAGGTTTGTTCAAGTTAGTACAATGGATGTGGCCCGAGGGTTTTTCATCGAATAATAATCCTTGAAATTACAACATGATATCTACATTAGTTATAAAAGTACGGAGTTATAATTATATCAAGATCATTATTATGTTAAGGCAACGAATAATAATAATAATTATTATTTATTTATTTACCAAAAATACAATATTTTGTTACAAAATTGTTTTCTTAAAATTAGTTTTCTTTACTAAAGAGTTAAATTTCTTATTTAAAGATACATTGGCAACGCTCAAATATCACTTCTCTTTATTAATTCAATCCAATATTGGTTAAAATACTAGGAAATAATACGTAAAGGTACTTCTTGCTCTGATGGTCTCAATACGTTATATAAATTGAACAAATTGAAACATAAAAATATTGATATAATTTTTGTTTTAAATTGTAAAATACGTTTCCAAACACTTTCTTTTATTTTAATGTAAATCTACGGCTACAGATGGGTAGACTAGCAGAACTGTCAATACGTTAAAGTGAAAAGCACTCTTTCTTAGTCCTAACATTTTGCTCGAAGAGACAGGTTAATTACGAGCTCCAGTGAATGACTCTACCAGAATTTACATATATTTTTTCCATGTAGATACAAGATTGCATAAGAATCAGAGGTATTAAAAATGTAATGAACAATATTAATCCAACATCAAAAAATTTAATCACCGAAGCCTTTAAGAGTCCACGCCCGAACGCGCGTTCATATCTAATAAATCTTATAAAAAAACTGAATCCTGATTCCTGACCGAAAATGATTAAAAGGAAAAGAATTAAAAGCGGTAGTCGACAATAAAAAAGGAATTAAAAATTCAAATAAAAGAATGGATTCCATAAGATAATGCTTATTCATTCCACATTTAAAATCAAATTTTCAAATAAAGGCGCGGCGACCGATCGAGCGCGACCGAGCGAGATAAACGTATAACGGGACATGTAACAGAGCGAGATAGATAGCGTGTTATGATTGACAGTTGAGAACGGTTAGCCTTGAAATATTTGAAACATTATATTATTATGAAGTACACTATCTTCGTTATACACACGGACGGAACAGCCGTTTGTATATTTAAATAAAAGCTCGATAACGAGCTTTTTATTATCACATCTGGGCGTACGTCTTAACTTTGATTTATTTAATGTTTAAACATTGTTTATTATTCTGATCAATAAAAATCAATATTTTATTAGGGTATTGATATATTTATCTGTAAACAGAAATACATTTTTGAAATGAAAACTTCTGTAGATGTGCTTTGCACTATATTTTATGGGGACGAAACGGACTAAAATTGAGCGAGGTATGCTTAAATGGTTTGTGTACATAGAGAGAATGAATGAAAGAGAGAAGAAAAAAGGGTCAAGAGTGAATGGGAAAGTCGGAAGGGAGAGACTAAGGCGAACTAAATGAGTTTAGGTATTTATTTTATAAACTGTAGGCGAAGTCAGAGAAATCAGGCATGTAACGCTGTTTTGAGACAAGTCAGCTCTCTCTGACCTAGGGATTTACAGTAATTCATTATTTAATATTATATTATTGATTATACCTTATTGACAATAATTTGGACACAATTACTGTTATATATATTGCAAATGTTATTACTTTAATTATAATTCGTATTATTAACATCGCCTTGATGTAGCTTTCTGTATTATAGACTTAAGCACTTATCAAGGTTTTGTTTGGATAGTGAATTACAGCGTAACCAAAAGAGGATTTTAGTGGATATATCATAAAGTTTTGTTAAAATATTTTGCCGGTTACTGCTTATTTGCTTTCTGGAGTCAATATGTACATACAAGGGTGGCTTTTCAGTTTCTTCGTGGTAGAATCCACATTGTCGAACCATTGCTTGATTTAGTACCAGCCTGGTGATTATTCAAAAGAGCTTTATTATTGATAAATATAGAATATTTTGTTTTTGATTTTGAATGAACAACAAATTGATTTTTTAATTGTCTGGGAATTATATTATTACGTTGTTTTTTTTAAATGTCCGCATCAGCCGCAAGTCAATCTCTCATTACCCGTATGTATAATGACGGCGGTCGTCGCCGCTAGATGTTCGTTTTTAGAAACGTCGAGTTTCTCCGGAACACGTTTTAAATCATAATTCGAACGCCATTTTTGAATTAGAACGTTGACTTTTTAAATCTTACTCTGTAATCTATGGACAGTAATGTTTGTGTTTTTTTTATTGCGGAAGGGTTAGAGATTGACTGTGATGGTAAGCTATGGTAAGTGACGAATGATAGTACAGTCTAAAAAAGCAGGCTAACTTGTAAGAGGTTATTTACCTCTTAATTTTCGTCTTTGCTGGTAATTTAGTGACTAGCCATGATTGAAGCCTCATCAAATCCATATTTAGATAACTTAGCAAATATTATTTCCAAAATTTACAGGGAGTTGAACTAAGAAAGTCTGCCACCGTAATGAGTTCTGGTACTATTACACCAGAAAGGGTGTGAAAATTTAATCAAAGTATTTTTAGTTATAATTATACCATTATAAATATTAGCCATAAAGGAAATACTGTTGTTTGATATAACTGAGTATTCTTTATTTCGAATTTTTGTCCATAGGTTTTCGGTCTTGGATTCTAGCCCTTTAGAACTCCTATGTATATTTTAATTAAAAATTAATATATTACAAATCTAAAATTAATTATTATTTTTATCTGCATGTTTTTCCTCATGTGACTTTTGGCTGAAAAAAAGGTGACGGGAATATTGTTTTTTAAATCAGAATTTATATAAAGGATATTATCCATTTAATTGCATTATATGTAATTTTGGAATTTTGTTAAGCTAATAGAGAATTTAGACGTTGGCAAATCGAGGTTTTAATTATCGATAATTGCCAACAACATGTACAGATATCAAATCTCAATAAATTATATTAGACACATCGAGTAATAGCGCTATAATAATTAGCGTAGCGTAACAGAGCAAACACGAGTCGCGTTTTTTATTATATTTTTTATCTGTGTACGTGTTTTTTGAGAATACAGACGAGGAATACTTAGTTCTTCGTTTTGAGTTGACAGCATTTAATAGATTAGCTTCGGTATGGGCAGTTAACCACTTAGAAATGGAGGAGCTACGTAACGTCTATTATTAAGCTAACACGTTTAATTGGGCTAGATTTTTAATCGTTTTAGTTCCCCAATTACGTAATAGTGAATCATAGACAATATTACGATAGCTTTTAAGATTTTTGCTATTATTTGATACAGCATAGAGGTTCAGACGAGCGATTTATTTTCTAGTTTTATTGTCTACCTACTATTTTCAATTATCTTTAGAAAGCCTTTCTTGTAGTTTTATTAAACACTAGCTGCTCGCAACTTTTTTGTGTAACATATAAGAGAACAAATTTGATTACCATAAAAAAGTTATGCCTCTCTATTTTTTAAGGTTAAGAGATTCCTTACGAAGGGTACGAAACATAAGCTGTCAATAGGTATCAATTTTTTTATAGTTTTCCGTGATATATAAGCTATCCAACAACAAAACAATATTTCAAGTCGAACCAGTAGTTATTGAGATAAGTGCATTTAATTAAACAATCAAACTTTCTTTAATTTTATAACATTAATATAGATTTATTAGACATCAGTTTATTTTGAGAGGGTATATACATATCTCAGAAGTATATGGAACACAATAAAGCAGCGTTTTTTAGAGTTTCTAAGTTGTTTAAGCTTTATCTCGTTTTAGAATTCGTAGTATTAGCTTACATACTGCCTATACATTTTAAATCTCTAATAAAATACCGTTTTATTCACTTTTTAAAAACTCATGGTAAATAACATTTAATATTAATAAAGTTTTTTTATACGTGATTACATAAATATGTTTATTTTGTGACAAATTTGTAAGGCGTTAACTATCGAAAGCTCACTTGAAAAGCTTAAAGTTCTTTTCTATGTAATGAGTTTAAGAATTGGTTTGCTTTTGTTGTCTTTTATGTTATATTACTTGTATAATGTGATGTTAGTTCAGTAGAACTACGTTAGTTGTACAATTAAAATGGAATATAGTACAGTTGTTAACGAGAGGAGGCGATCAAAAAACCGCTGTTAATGTCTGCGCTATTAAGCCTGTTTAAAAAGTTAATCGCGGTTGTTTTGAAGGCCTATTTATTGTTCGAGGTTAATATATATACGCTTGTCTTCAAAGAGCCACTTTATCACACTGATTTGATGTTTTATCATTTGCTTTAACGACCCCCCTATTATTGTATAACGGTAATTTTGTTCTCACAAGATATTATGTCTCTAGTTCGATTCCATGTTAGCTACAACTTTTTTAACGGAAGTTGGAAGGGAGATATACGTTAGTAAAGAAAGAAAGAGAGCTACGCTTTGTATATAATTGTAGGGGCAAATATTTTATATTATGTTGTGATGTTAACTATACAAAGGCGTCTAGACATAGGCTTCCTCAATCATAAGAACAGGGGAGTTTTAAAACATAGACCCACCACGCTGCTCAATTGCGGGTTGGCAGGTTGCAAATACTTCAGAATAGCACCCGAGTTATCCAGCAATTCCCATGTTTTCCTTTACCGAAAAGCAAAATGATTAATTTTAAACTACAGTATATATTCTTTATGTATTAAAAAAATATATATAATTTGGGCTGAACATTACTTTTTAAGACTAAGTATATATAAAATGTCTCATTGGTCTAGTGGTTAGCATGTTCGACTACAGCCATGAGGTCCTGGATTCGAGTCCCGGGTCGGGCCAATTCAAAAATCAATATTGAGTTTTCTATTAAGATTTTCTCAATATTTGCCCGAAGTTGGGAAGTTGGCGGTGTGATCCACCCCCGTGCCTCGGAGAGCACGTTAAGCCGTCGGTCCTGCGCCTGATCTCTCTCCGGTCGTGTCGGATTCCCGTCACATCGGACTATGAGAGTGAAGGAATAGAGAGTACACTTGTGTACTATGCCTGCCAATCCGCAGTGGAGCAGCGTGGTGGGTCTATGCTCTAAAAACCCTCTCTCGTATGAGTGAGGAGGCTTGTGCCCAGCAGTGGGACGTTAATGGGCTGCTACTTACTTTTACTTACTATATATAATATGTACTAAAAAATAGCTACATCACTAGAGAAATTATACTTGCGATAAACAGGACATACCTATCGATTTTAATATAATATTTTCCAATTGTTCAGATAAATACACGTATTCGATAAATATATTTAATATATAAAGTTGAAGATTATTTAACAGTTGCACACAGAAGCAAAATATTACAAATTGTAACCTACAAAACTATATTTTAAAGAGTAACCGCTGAGTTTCTTGACGGTTTCAGCAGAATCAACTTTCCGATAGTAGATTTGTTACTAAAGGCCAGACTACTGACGATTCAAAAGTGCGTCATGAGCCTAATTGAAAAATTTATTTTAAAATGATAATACTTCGTCACTCGTCACAAGTCCATCAACGTCGCCATATTTGACGTAAATGTTACAGATGGCTCGAATCCATTGTGATATTAAAAACATCATTACTTATATAGTGACATACGGGCTCGTCAAAAAACTGTGACCGTTTTCGACAAGGTTTTAATAACAATATTACAAATATATGCAAATACGATTCAAATATAACCGATAACAGGTTTTTTGATACCTACATGGTGTCGATTTCGCGGAAATATTGTTTGCATGCCTAGAAGCTCAACATCCGCTTCCGTGTTATGTTTGTTGGGACGGAGAGCTACGACTCTCGTAGACGCTACGACATCATATTTTTTTTTCATTACCTTATTTAATTTAAAGTTACTATTTTATTTAATTAAAACGATTTTAATTTATCCATTGCTTTTCGTGAGTAAGACTATATCATACAAAGATATTTGTGCGGGCCCAAAATGTTATAAGACCACTGGTGCTGGTCACAAATGTTATAAGGATATTTGTGTGAGTCACAAATGTTATAACTTATTGGAATATTGGTGCTTACAATAAATGTAATAAGGATATTCGTGTGTCACAAATGTTATAAGAATATTGGTGCGGTCCACAAATGTGATTAGGATATTGGTGCTTGCCAAAAATACAATAAGAACATTGGCGCGGGCCACAAATGTTATAACTGAACTGGTTCTTGCCAAAAATGTTAACTGGACTTTACTGCGGGTCACAAATGGTATAAGGACATTGGTGCGAACCACAAATATTATAACAATATTGGTGTATGCCAAAAATGTTAAAAGGATATTGATGCTTGCCAAAAATATAATATGGAAATTGGCGCGGGCCACAAATGTAACAAGGATATTCGTGTGTCACAAATGTTATAAGAATATTGGTGCTTCCCACAAATGTTATAACCATACTGGTTCTTGCCAAAAATGATAACTGGACTTTACTGCGGCTCACAAATGGTATAAGGACATTGGTGCTAACCACAAATATTATAAAGATATTGGTGTATGCCAAAAATGTTACAAGGATATTGTTGCTTGCCAAAAATATAATAAGGACATTGGCAGGGGCCACAAATGTTATAACTATACTGGTTCTTGCCAAAAATGTTAAAAGGCTATTGATGCTTGCCAAAAATATAATATGGACATTGGCAGGGGCCACAAATGTAATAAGGATATTCATGTGTCATAAATGTTATAAGAATATTGGTGCGGTCCACAAATGTTATAAGGATATTGGTGCTTGCCAAAAATGTCAAAAGGATATTGATGCTTGCCAAAAATCTTATAAGGATATTGATCCTTGCCAAAAATATAATAAGGATATTCGTGTGTCACAAATGTTATAAGAATATTGGCGCGGTCCACAAATGTTATAAGGATATTGGTGCAAGCCACAAATATTATAAGGACATAGATGCGAGCTACAACTGTTATGAGAATATTAGTGCGAAGCAAATTTTTATATTTATCGTTAGTCTCAATTGAATGGCTTTTACTCGCCTGGACCAAACGGTAGCTTACGGGCCGCTGGTTGTCATCACCTGATCTGAGTAATCGTTCTAATTATTAAGCCGATTTTGTCAATTAGCTATCTTATGATAAAGGGTTTAAATTTATAGTCACTTCTCTAGTATGTGATGTATATAAAATAATAAAATCCGCCGCTGTCAGCCCTAAATTAACACATCAACAATTTTATTCACAAGTCCGTGGCATTAAGTGTTTGAATATTCAAACAACGCTAATCTGTTTTATCGGCGACTTTACGGCCTATAATGATCACTTGTGGATCGGCCGCTGACTTATAACCGTGCCCTGAATACGACATTCCGTTTTAAAACAGTATCAAATAATATGCGTTTCGTTTTAATTATTAAAAAAAACGTAAAGGGAACATCGGCTGTTATTTCGTTTTACGAAAGGAATAAAATACGTCGCATATTAAGGACCTTTTTTAATGAATGATTCATCGTTTGTAATTACATTTCTTTATCAAAAGTTGATATATCTTAATAGATTCCTTTAAACAAGTGTATTTGGAATACAGAAAACTGAGATAACATAATCATTTGCCGCTGCGCCTAAGATATCATTAACGAAAATTGGTTAAGCATTTAATTCTATAATAAATAATACTGTATTGTATAAAACAGCTTGGTAAATAACACATACATTTCTGTTATGTGTAAAAGATAAAAATAGTTACTGTGGATTATCATTAGAGATAAATATATACCATCGCGGACGTTTTCATCGATAGTTTTAAGATATACAATAAGATGAAATTTTCGTCTTTTCTGTCCTATTATATATATAAACCTTCCTCTTGAATTACGCTATCTTTTGCTGAAAACTGCATTTAAATCTGTTAATTACTTTAAAAGATCTAAGGTAACAAAGCGAACAAGTAAAGAAGTTTCTCTTCCTCCAATTGATATACGCTCACATTTTTTAAAATAGAAATGATTCTTAAGCAAAAGCTGTATAAATAATGCCAATGCCTTTTTATGCAAATTATTAAAAGTTACTTTTGTATTTAAATTTTTTTATAATAGTATACCATAAATAGTGAAGGCAAATGATAAACAAAATTTACTTTTCTCATTTAAGACGATGCTATTTGAATAAAATGAGCTTATTCATGAATAATGGACGCCCAATATAACCAAATATAATCTGTACAGATTCGTAATCAATGACTATGTAATTTAATTAGTTCGCTGCGCGTAGGCTGATCACGTTAGCTGTTTACCATTTGTTATTAATTCTAAAACGCTCAGTTTTCGGTTGTTATTTATTGGTAGCTATCGGCGGTCTCTTGTAAACTATATCTATCGCTTTTTTATTCGGTTTTACTTCGTTGAAAAATAACACCTTATAACATTGTCGTTGAAACCATTTAAATAATGAATTGTAGATAGGTAATGCGTTTTTTGAAATGAAACTCCTTTAGGCGCATGAGGGTAAAATTTTTACGGATGAAACACGCGATTAGCGTCACGAAGATGTGCAGCGTTTGAAGTTTAGGTAGTTTTAATATTTACAAATAAGATTTGACATTTTAATTTGCCACATGTCATATTTGAATTCTATTTTCTAAATTTTGAATTAAAAACAAAATTAATAATATTGACAAAAAAAACGTGGCATCTTTATTTAAATTCTTAACATATCTTCCTTTTTCCCTCACTCTAAGTCTCAGATATATAAAGTTTTAGATTTGTATAAATGTAAACAAGACTCAAAAATTAGTTTGCCAAAGAAGTTTCAGTTTTTATATATCAAAATATTCTTTATTTGTTGGCTCAAAAACCACTTTTGAATCGTTAGCGGTTCTCCGTTGGTAAAAAAACTACCACCAGTTCGTAAAGTTGATTCCGCTAAGAAACTGTTAGGAAACTCAGCGTTTACTCTTTTAAATATAGATTTGTAGGTTATGTATATGATTCTTATGTGCGTGTGTATGTTGAACCGATTTTGTTGAGTTAATTTGTGTTTTAGGTGGATTCGAGAATAGTTTAGATTGACAATTCAATCAGGAATTCCTTGATAATTCCGCGAGATCGGGAACTACGCAGGTAACACCACCGGGAAGAATTATGTAATGGTAAAATAAAGTGGTATTTATGTATCCCACTATGGCTATGTAAATGAAACAACTGCTTTTTGTTGCGATGTGTAGAAACTTTAAGAGGTAAATAACCTCTTAGCAAGTAAACGCGTTTCCTTCTTAGACTGCATCATCATTTACCATCAGGTGACACCATAAATAAGCACTAACTTATCTGCCAAAAAACCATTCTTGAATCCAGCAGAAGACGTACTAAAAGGGTTATCCAAGTACGGAATTCCCCATAATTCCATGGACAGGGAACTACGCAGCTAGCACTCGGGAAACAGCTAGTTATATATATAATGTGGAATAATTTTGTGACATATGGACAGTCGTATTAACATCTTTTATAATACTTAATAGATAAGTATGCATCAATTATGTAGATAGCCCATGTAGGTAGGCAGAGAAATTAGTTATACGGTTATGATAGCCGAAAGAAATTAATGAGCTTACATTATTAAATTAACATCTCGTATATGTTTATTGGATCCATTTTGATAGGTTGCTTCCAAATACGTCGTTTGACTGTTGAACTCTTTCCACTGTTTCATTTGAATTATATTTGACTCAAAACAATATAAAAATCAATTCCTGTTCGTTACTCTCGCTAAATCTAGAGAACGGCTGGCATGATTTGAATTATTCTCGAATTATTTGTGGAAATCCAGGGAAGGTTTAAAAGGTGTGTAAATATGAAAAAAAAACCTTGGAATATAGTAAAAATAACAATGTCTCTTTCCCTTATAAACTGTTCCTACCTGTCAAACACTTGATGTTCTTCAGTCGTTTAGAAATCGAGTTACATTTAAATGAATACATTTGTTTTTGACATTTGACATTGATAACTAACAATTTTTGATCGCAACTATAACTTATATTTTACGGACTTTGGCCGTAATCTGAACATTTTTTTAATTAGGAACTCTTTTAAATTAAAACTCTTTCTTTGTGTAAATAAAGGTAAAAGGTAAGTAGCAGCCCATTAACATATCATCCTATCGGTCGACGCTGGGGTGGCTTCCAATCCGCGAAAGGAGATGCCTGAGAATTCTTTGTCTGCTCTTCACCATTCTCACCAATCCAGCTGCTCCCGAATACCTTCAAGGAAGGTTCAGCTTCTGCTCAAACGTGCATGAAAGAGAGCTGCGATCTGCTGGAAATCTGCTACTGACTGTACCCGCTCACCGCACAGGTTTTAAACATGACTCGTTTACAGTCAGTGCAGTTCGTCTGTGGAATGAGCTGCCGCAAGAGATAAGAAAAGCCACCTCAATACATTCATTTAAAGCCCAACTAAAAAGGCATTTTCTTAAGAAGTACATCACTGCTTGAATGACCTCAACTACAACTATTATCGCTTTTTTTTTTTTTTTTTTTTTTTTTTCCAATCAATTATGGTGTTGCTACCACTGCTGCTTATGTTATAGTTTACACCTAGCTTTAATTATTATTAATTTTTTTTTTTTTTTTATCTTATTTTTCTTTATTTCTGTCTATCTCTGTATTCTTTCTTTAACACTGTAATGCACATCTACCAACGACTTTTCTAACATAAGAAGGGTTGGCTGGTAGATAAAGCTTTGTAGCTTTAAGCCCGCCGTTTGCACTCTGTGCAATAAAGTTTATAAATAAATAAATAAATAAACATCCCATTGATGGGCACAGGCCTGCTCAGCCACGCTGCCTCACTGCTGATTGGGAGGCATAGTACTCAAGGGCACTCTATTCTTTCACTCTCATAGTCTGATGTGACGGACATCCGGCTTAACTTGCTCTCAGAGGCACGGAGTTAAACACACCGCCAACTTCCCAAATTCGGGGAAATCTTAAGAAAATCTCTATATCGATTTTTGAATTTGCCCGACCCGGTATTCGAATCCTCATGTCTGAAACCGAACACAATAACCAAGGAGGTATATATATAAATAAATAGTTTCATTTAACCAGATTATGGTGCTATAAAATCTTTATAATAAAGGTAGGTAAGATGTATTTCAACGCAGAAATAAATAGGATTGTAATCAGCAGGTTTCACTGTATCATCTGAATTTACAGGACCTTCAAGGATGCCTAACTATATCTACAGTTTGTAATCTCAAGTTTGGTTTTTGCGATAACAAAAGCAGGTAAGTACATTTAATAAATATGTTAATTTTCCATCAAATGATCGCCATTTTCCTGCCATCGAAGGCCGTGACGGACGTTTAGAATGCGTTCGTCTACGCATGTTGTGTCCGGAATGCATAATTGTTGACATCACGATGAGTTATTGCAATAACGCCTAAGCCTGCTTGCATATAAGAGAATATACCGTTGCGTTTACACTTATGTACTTTTATTCTTGCTTTACTTGTATTTAGCTCTTTACTGCGATCTAACCTGATGCTAAAAGACGATACAATCTAAAACTGAAGCGCATTAACTTGGTAAGAGATACTTTACCTCTTTTAGTTCCTACATAGCCTCGTACCTGTGTAATGTTATGTGTTAAACCCTCACAAAAGTGGGATAAAGTGTAAAACATTTCAGTTTAAAAATATGTTTCAATTATATACATGTATATATTAATACGTGAAGCAAAAACTTTGTTTTCAGATTTACAAAAATGGTCACACTTATCGTTTATTTAAGAAAGAAGTGCAGAATGCAGGCTTTTCTAGATTTTTGAGGTCTGTGGTCAAATTGAGAATAGATTTATACTGTTTTTAAGGACCTTCAGCAAACGATCTAAGAGTTTTTATAAAAAACATCGTTTACAGAGAAATTTTGTATCATTAATTAATTATTTTATCACATGGCTTTTTGTTTCAATAGAAAGAAATACAGAAAAACGATATTTTTTATTTCAAACATTAGATGAAAGAAAATAGGTAAAAAATTCACAGTGAAGCCTTTGAGTAATCTGTGGTTATAGAAGTATAACTTTAACAATAGAACCTTAATAATATTTAAATAAATAATAGTCGAATTGCGACGACTGGATGACTACTAGTTTGTTTTTAATAAACATTTAACAAGACGCTAGTAAAGTCTAAATAATCGTTGCGATAATTTCACCAGTGCACACTATACTTTAATGCAATAAATGTTCGCAAGGTGTTATATGTATAATAATAAGCAGATATTGTGCCGTTGCGCACATACATTCATTTTTAATTAATACTTCTGTCGTTTTATATTTTTTGGTGACCGATGCCATCCATTTTAAAATTAGCCTGGAGTTATTGTTCACATATTTCATTCATGTCTCATTAGTCATTTATATGTGGGTCTATAAATAAGTATTTAATAAAACCTTGGAATTTCAAATTTACATTTGTTGCCGATTTGTTGAGGGCAATAATAGAAAAATTATCTCCTACATATATCAATGTGTGTTAATAATTATGGTTTAATATTAAACAAGATCAAGTTTTTATACATTAACACAATACGTGTCTATCTATGTACATGTAGGACGTTTCGACGAGCCTTTTTCTTGGCAAATAAATGAAATTAGGACAAGTAATTTTGATTTTAAGTAATAAGACCTTTTAATTGGGACATCTGTTTAACCAAAAGNGAGAGATCAGGCGCAGGACCGACGGCTTAACGTGCTCTCCGAGGCACGGGGGTGGATCACACCGCCAACTTCCCAACTTCGGGCAAATATTGAGAAAATCTTAATAGAAAACTCAATATCGATTTTGAATTGGCCCGACCCGGGACTCGAACCCAGGACCTCATGTCTGTAGTCGAACATGCTAACCACTAGACCAATGAGGCAATCTTTACTGGGAGGGTGGTAACTAACAACGACCGAAGCCTCCCACCAGTCCAGAACCATCGTAACATTACGCGAACAAGGCCTTTGTAAGTATATGTTAAGTAATGAATTAAAACCTTTGGTAGATGTGGAACAAGTGAAAAATGTGAAAGAATTTGTATACTTGGGATCCAAATTTACAAAAGATGGAACATGTGAAAGTGATATTGAAAGAAGAGTGAATGCAGCGAATATGCTGCATGCTTTATGAATAGCCTGAAAGTGTCTCAAAGTGCCAGGCTGGTTGTGCATGCAGGAGTGTGCTAACACTTATGTATGGTAGTGATAGTTGGGTATGGCAGAAGAATCACATAAGTAAAATAAATGCGGTAGAGATGAGAGCGTTGAGAAGTATGAGTTGAAAAGGGAAGAGCAAAGCGAGCGTTCCTGGACCAAATCCAGGACATTTTAAATAAGGGCCAGGTCAAGAGTACTCTAAACCGACGACCTTGTATGAAAGGTTTAATGAGAACGAAAGAAGCGAAGGTGATATGCAAGGATCATGGCAAGAAGAAGGACGTGGTCTCTGTTTACTCCTACGGGAATGAGGCGGGATGCTATGCATCTATGTATGTAATTAAAACAAGTTGTCTGTAAGTCTCGCTTTCTTACTCGATGAGAGCTCTTTTTACTCGTAGGAGCGTTACATCGTTGACCGTTTCAGCTCAATCTCATTTAATACACACAAAATAAAGTACAAAGAACATCTAAAGAAGTTTTGATTTCGATAATAAATAAGGAAACTTGGGGCCCCTGATTTCCGAGGCGAGTGTGCTACCGTTTCTCTATAGAGGTCACCTAATAACCTTTCTAGTCGCAAAAAATACTTTCAAAACCGAAATAAAAAGCGCGCTTTTGAATATTTTTCTGAGAAGATAAATAGATTAAACATTCAAGTAACGCCAAACCGGATGTGCTTTGGCAATGAACCAGTTATTTGACAGCTCGTGTAACCGAATTAACCGGATATAGGAGTTTTACGAACACGCAACTTTTTTTTTGACAAATTATAATCGCGTTCTAAAATGGTGACAAGGAATTTGTCGGAAGACATCAGTTAAGTTTTTTCTTTCTTTATAATTACTTGAACGTTTTTTTTTAATAATTGCCTATTATCTTGAAATACTTCTTGCGTAATTAAACGTTTTATAGAGCTTTTAAAACCGACACCAGTTATCATATAAACAGTAAAGAGTTACAATATGGTATAAGGTTTAATGATGATAACACGTTTATAATACAAATTTCTGATTTAAGCTATTATCATTTAACAATCTTTAATAAGTTTTAATTCTGAACTTAATTTGATTTGTAATTCGATGTAGTATTGTTCCTATCTATTATTATGGACATTCACCAGCGTATTCTATTATTTCTTATAATATAAAGTTCTCTTTAAAATATACTCGTCTATTAAAGTGCTTCTTTACTTCAATAATTCTTTACCTACAAGTGAGTGAATGATTTTTATTGCCAATTTGTAATTGAATGAACTACAGACTTTTCCAGATCGTGTAAATTATAAACAAAAAAATAACCTATTACTTTAATTTCACATATATTACACTACAAGAAAGGTTGTTTGCTACAATAATATATATTATCAGACCAGTATTTTCTAATATAACAATATTTAAACAATTTCATTTACATTAAGTTAATCTTAAAATAAAACAAATAAAAAATTAAAAGTGTCACAAAGTACTCATATCAGAAGTGAAACATCTTTGGCAATCGCATTTTTAAGTCTTGTTTATATTTATACAAATCTAAAACTTTGGATTTCCAAGACTTAGAGCGAGGGAAAAAGGAAGATAAGTTAGGAATTTTATTGTCATTAAAATATTAAAAGTGTCGAGAATTAATACGAATAATTTATTGTAATCTCAAATGATGAAATGTAATAAAAATGGCAAGTGTTTTTGTCAATATTAGAAATTATGAAATATTGTTATTTTATATTCTATGAAAAATAGTAAGTGGAATTATTAAATGACAAGTCGCAATTAAAATGCCACATGTTATTTGTAAACATTAAAACTAGCTAATCTACAAACGATTTAGCATAAAAGAAGCTGCACATCATAACATTGTTATAGTAGAAGATAAGGACGTAAGCTATATAAATTTTCTTTAAAATTAATGCGAAAATATTGAGCTCTATGGTTTTTCGTAATAATTTTCACAACAATATACTGAATAGTCAAACGCATTCCTAATTGGGCTACATATGACATTTACAAGGCGTGGCGCATATTCGTAACATAAGCTGTGACACACGGACGCACGGACGGTAATTCTCCTTTGTATGCTAATAGAGAATTATCTAGCCCCTCGAAATTGTAATCTTGTAACTTGCTTGGAATTTCTTCATCGCTTAAGGCTTTACCGGTGTTTAGTTGTTAAAAAATTGCCCTTCTGTCAAATTTAGAGTTTAATTTAGAGACGATTTTATACAGTCCTCACCCTTTTTTATCACAATTTAAACAGTCAACACAAAGCCATTTAAAACGGCTATATAATCGTTGTGGTATAAAAGAAGATATAATGACCAAAATTGAAAAAGGTATGCTTTGATTAGATGGTTTTGGCACGTAGAGAGAATAAATGAAAGAAGACTGATAAAAAGGATTTATTAGTCAAGAGTGAATGGGAAAGTTAGAAGGGGAAGACCAAGACGGACAATCCAGGACAAAATCTAGGACATTTTAAATAAAGATCAGGTCAAGAGTACTCTAAACCGAACTTCTATGAAAGATTTAAAGAAAATAAAAGAAGCGAAGGAGATATGCAAGGATCGTAGCAAGTGGATGGATGTGGTTTCTGCCTACCCCGAAGGGAATGAAGCGTGATGCTATGTTTGTATGGAAAAAAATTACATAGTCTTATAGATCTTGATAAGGTTATAACAGAGGTAATATGATAAACCTCTGCTTCTAAAAATTAGGAAGAATATTTATGAAAGCTTTGATGATTGTCTTTTTCTTTGCTCTGGGGAAATGCATTTTACGAACGTCGGATGGAGTATATAGCTCCATCCAGGAGTAGTGGACGCTAGATGTTCGCTAATGTATTCAGCTCTGACGCCTCGGCGGAATCCGGCTCAATGGTTCAAGATAGGGGAAGCAGGTGGACAATATTGCGCCGTCTGACACCTCCATTTTTCTGGCGGGAGGGAGGAGCATCGAACGCTAACTAAAAGGTAGCCTCTCTAATTCTTCCTACTGCAAGATAAAGACTTCATAGAAGGAGGCAACTGCCCTTCAGACTCTGGCCATTTTAAATTCTGAGGAGTCCATTACTAACTAAATCAATCAATCAATCGTAAATGTCAATTCATCTGTTATATATATTGTTTTTCTCTATTCAGCTCTCTGTAGCATAAATCTTCTTTATAACAGGATTATCGCTTATTACACGTAGGAGAGAAGGTAATAGGGAATTTATTTATTGTACTAAATAATCCTGATCATGTATAATCGTGGCTAAGCCTTCAGTTACTTATTACAAACTGTAATCATAATTGACACCAATACTTACGTTTTAACGGTTTGCATATGATATGGAGTGTGCCTGCAACAAGAAAAATGATCGGATTAATTAAAATATTACTTTATAAATATAATATATTCTTTCTAACCCAAAGGTTGCCTGGAAGAAATGGTTACCTAACGATAAGACCGCCTTATTGTACTGTTTCGTCTTTTATTTTAAGTGTACATTTCTTGTGGTCTACAATTAAAGTTTTATCTATTTATCTTTCTTAAAATAATCGTATTTCCCACGATACGTAGATCTACATACTGTACATCGCACATTAAAATATTTTTTTGTATTTTTGTGTTTATAAAAAGTTAATAAATAATAGTCATGTGGGCATTTATTCGTACTCATATATATTATTAGAAGCAATGTTTCACCAGAACTAATATTCAATATATACGTTAGAAATTAACAATAGATCATTATGAAACGTATCTACTTCAATCTAAAAGAATCAATAATACAAAAAGGAAACGGTGACAGTTAAGTTGAGAAAATTGTCTATGCGACGTCGAGCGACCATAAACAATGAAACTATTCAATATTTATATAATAGAGCACCAGGAAGACATGGCGCGGTTTACTTCGAACTCTGTCATTAAATTCCTAACACTTTTCTCATTTAAATTCATAAATTTCCGGTGTTAGTGAATTGTGATTGTAACACGCGTCACGTTCGACCGATTGCACACACACATTCCTACAGACATACATTTTGTTTGCCTAGCGACTCAATTAACTTGCGAGGCAAAGCTTTGAAATTAATTGACTATTTTGTTTTGTTCATTATTTCTAGGCCAAAGTTGAGTAATGTACATTTTACGTAAATTCTATTGCGTAATCCAATACGTATTTTTTATCAGTGTCGATCTCTATTAAACATTTTTGCAAAAGTAAAGTTTTGTATTGTTGTATCCAGTTAATAAAGATCTTTTATACTGAAGTTTGTATACGTATGTATATCTCTATTTATAATGGTTACGAAGTTTAAGTAACAGAGTACGCAACGAGAATTTCATTTGCTACACAATAGAGCACACACGATTCCAAATTCAAACTTTTAAAAAAAGAACGTAGATACGCGGCCACGCGAATTTCAAATATGGAACGCATTCTATTCTAAATTCGTATTCTTAATTCGAATTCAATTATTATTTTCAATTACTGCGGTGTAGTCGTGAGGCGAGCGCTGTGTACTATTGTCCCAGTTATTGTTTATTTGTTTACTTATTCAATATGAAACAATGTTTCTTTTTATTTAAATATAAAGCGCGTAGTATTGTAATCAACTCGAAATGTGAAATTCTTAATCATTTTAACTCTTTACACTCCTATGTGGAGTGTAGTTCGAAATCGTATTTCTCACATGAACTCCTATGCTGAACTGGACTCGACATTATAATGAAGCAATTTTGAAAGTAATTAAATTTTTTACGGATGAAACCCTAAATTAGCGTCACGAAGATGTGGAGCGTTTTTTATGCTAATTCGTTTGAACGTTAGGTAGTTTTAATATTTACAAATAACGTGAGTCATTTTAATTTGCCACTTCTCATTTAATATACAATTATTTATGAAATGTAAAATAAAAATATTTCATAAATAGTCTCTTCTAAATTTTAAATTGAAAACAAAATTTAATTAAGAATTTCTTATATTGACAAAAAACACGTGGCATTTTTATTTATTTAATTCGTCATTTGAGATTTCAATAAATTATTTGTATTAATTCGTTTTTCGAAACTTCCTTTTTCGTGCCCTTTAAGTCTCGGAAATCTAAAGTTTTAGATTTGTATAAACATGATTTAAAAAATTTGTTTGCCAAAGAAGTTTCACTTCTGACATGTGTACTTTGTATGCACGCACATATATTTTTTCTTTTAAATGCTAAAAGTACCTTATTCTAAATACACTGTATTCGCAAATTTGTAATGATCTGAATTCTTGGAAATGCCTTAAAATAAGGAGTATAATTTAAAAGAGCGCAAAGGGTTAAAAGATTATTTTTCATTTGTATTGCTTAGCTGGTTTATAGGCGCGGGCCGCTGTGCTTTTGATTTTTAAATCTTTAATATCTTCTAAGATTTTATTTCCATTTTAATGTAACATTTAAGAACGGTGAAACATTGGAAAAATGGTTGTATAATTGTATTCATTATTCAAGATACGATATGACATTACCTTTTTACCGTACATAATCTCTGTAAACCTAAGGTTGCCTGGTATGTACTATAAAGATTAAACTATCTATGTATCTATCACAATACAAATCTTTGAATTATATATATATTATACCTATAAAACTTCCTGGTGAATTACTCTCTTTTCCTGAAATGTGCATTAAAATCCCTTGAATAGTATTAAAGACTTTATATACTATGTAATTATTATAGGAAGAAATTTTTGACGTCAAATAGAAAGAAACATTTGACGTGAGTTCAATAAATCTATATATTTTTTTGTAAAAAAAATTATGCAAAAACTCTATAAGTTGTAGAAATATTTCAACTTGAGTGGTTAAATAAAAGGGTATTAAATTACAATTGAAAATTTAAAAAATATATTACGACAATATAAACTAATAAATGAAGACTTTTTAGGATGTACGTACCTTTTTCCTTTTTTCAAAATATGTTCTAGTCCATTTTATGTCTCCCCCATTTAAAAAACCAATATAGCAAATCATTATACCATTGATGATTTTTTATTATTTGTTTGAATGTAAACAAACGGTCAGTGAGAGGTCACGTAATATCATAAAAAATATTGAAGGCGTCTTTTCTATTGGTATATTAGTTCATTAGTACAGTAAATAAGTTATTTTAAAACTTATTATCAGAATGAAAGAGAAAACTTTTTGTTGTTTTAAATATATAAATTAAAATTACAACGAAGTTTTACTTGATAATTAACGCAAACTTAATTTGTATTTTTAATTGAGGGTAGGTCAACTATAGTTTAGTAACAAAAACTACATTATTTTTATATTTTTTGGAGGATAAGTTTAGTTTTCTTTAACAAATTGTTTGCTTATCCTGTTCCAATATTTGTGAATTAACTCCTTTGCTTATACAACTTGCTATTATATCTTGGATTGGCTTAACACTTTTAGTGCTGAGGTAATTATTATGTTACATAAATTGCGGAAAAGTTTTTGAAAAAAATACCTTATTTATTGTGTGTACAGAATTTATTTATTTTTGGGAAACAAACAATTTACTTATAAACTAACATAGGTTTTCACTTAAAAACTAACACATACGTCAGTAAAGTTTCCACTATCAACTAAAACATGGCGTTATTGTGTACATTTTTTCTTATTTCTAACAGGTATTATATTGTATCGGATTGTATTGTATAATATTAATAATATTTACAAATATAACGCTACCTCAAGATTTCGGGAAGGTTGTTATCAAAAGGGTTGCCTTGAAGAGATCACTACGCAGTGATAAGGCCTGTTGCATTCTTTATTTTATTTATATATTTTTTTGTTACTTAATTTGTTTTTGTTATGTGTGTGTTTTGTTTTAGAGTATAACTAACGTATTGTTTAATGTAGAATGCAATAAAGAGTTCTATCTATCTAAAATGTAATATTTTTTTTGACTTTCCATTGTTTAATATGTCTATAACACGTATAATAAATGAGTTTTTAGCATAATTCGTATTACAAAAAGTAACACTAAATATTTTTTGCAACATTCATTATTATTTCCTCAAATGTAAATTGATTTTCTTAATTCTTTCTATCGTAAATCATATCAAGCTACGCACTTTAAGTGCATTCATAAAGCGACGATATATCGACGGTACGCACTCTAAGGGTTAAAGTAAAAAGAATGTTTCTGAACGAACTGTAAGCTTATCTAAGATACAATATATATAAATAATAATCGATTTTGATCATTCGTTTTGGATTTCTTTTTAATTTACAATCATTTTATGAAATAAATGGCACTTCGAGTTCCATGTTTAAGTGTACACAGAAGTTGTATCGGTCATTTTGTAATGATACAATTTAACTGTGACTGAAGTACGATATAAGGTGCTTTTAAAGCCTACATTAACTCATCAATAACAATGTCAGACATGCTCAAATAAAAACAAATATATTTCTATGTGCTAGGCTATTTTTTTTGCCTTTTACGACGTCACCGGGGCCAAGTTTCATGTACATTTTCAAATAAACAGACAGTTTCGGATCACGCCAGATTAATGACCCCGCTAACCGTTCAAATTTCGCAACATTCACTCATTCGACCGGTTCGTTAGTTCGGTAATAAACAATTTTTTTTCACATTGTACCGTTTAATTTTTATCATTAGAAAAACATGTGTACAGATTCACAATTAACAATGTGCGATAAAAATTACAATATCTTTGTTTTATTTCTGAAATCCGAGTAACGTAATTGGTTGTTTTTATCCACGTTTCCTGTATCTTTTTATATAGTACGATAACAAGAAGATTTATAGAGTACCTCAGCATTTTTATAAGCTAATTAAAACTGTGGCATGTTGTGCGATATTTGTATTTCAACAAATCAACAAGCAACAATTCCTATACCATTTAGCATGAACTATTTAATCTATTTACGCAGTAAGAATCTTTTAAACCTTTAAATGAGCTTTCAATAGACGTTGCTGTACAGTTTATCTCAAAATGAAATTAATTAATGAATAACGTGTATTAACAACAAATATCCTTTACATTACTATATAATATACAAAATTCTTGTGTCACAGTTTTATTGTTTATATATACCGTAACAACTTGACCGATTTTGATGACATTTTATATGTAAATTCAATAGATATGAAAATAGGTTTACAACAAATTTTTAAACCTATAAGTGTTAAGATGTCACCCCGAAAATGTTATTTTATGGATAATTTTTTTAAATGGTGTGGCATTAAAAAATACATTAAACCCTGAATTTTCACCCTTCTATCACCAACCCCTATTTTTTAATAGCGATAGTAGATATTTTATGACAATATAAATATAATTATAGTAATGTAAAAATAAGTAAGAAGTAAGCCATTAAAGTCTTACTATTGGGCACATGCCTGTTAATCACAGGTGAGAGGGTTTGTAGAAAAAAGAACCATCACGCTACACCACTGTGGTTTGGCACTATTTCCTCACGATGTTTTCTTTCCCCAAAAAGTACAATAATGTATTGGAAATAACATTTAAGCATTTAATTCGTTAACAAAATCGACGGGTCTCATCACTAAACCATCACAGCTTTTATATTTAAAGCATAGTAGAAAAGATTCTATACATAAAATCTAATATCTTAAATATGTTAAAACATGTAATGATGCTGTCAGTCGCACCAAGCAATATTTATAATAAAAATAAATGAATCAAACATTTCAAATAAGGCCAGGCTAGTAAACAGTAGGGAAAAAAACGAGGTCATCAACCCATGAGTGTTCCCAGCCACTCGAGTTTTATGAAGAAAACACTTCAAAACGCATACAACTATTTCCATACTTTAATTACATACGCACCCACATCGATATAAAGACACACACTGCCGTCTTATTAGGGCTGCCATATGTTTTTAAGATAACTTGAAATCGTGATTACGATAAGGAATGTAATTGTTTATTAAAATATTTTAGGTTAGAAGGTTTGAACACTTCAAAATGTAAAGCATCAGCAGTAGAAATACATAAGAAGTAGAAACTATTAGAAGATTAAGTAAACAAATTTGTAATCCCATATTTTAGATTGAAGAAGGTTTAGAAATCATTTGTCGGTTTGAGCATACGCATTTTTAATAAGATACCGCAAAGAATTTTAAATATACTTTTGCAAAACTCATATTTTCATGTTGAAGATTATCTGAGCGATAGAAATGTTTGAACTTGTTTCCAGTTGCACACAGAAGCAAAATATTACTCATTGTAACATAGACAACTATCTAAAAGAAACTATCTAAAAGAGTAACCGTTGAGTTTCTTGCCGGTTTCTTATCGTCGGATTCAACTTTTCGCACCGGTGGTAGATTTGTTACCATCGGACAGACTACTGACGATTCAAGGGCTAAAAAGGCAACATTAACGACGATTTTAAAGCGTTAAAAATTCAATTTATAGTTAATGCTTGATTATAATAACAGATCAAGAGACAGTACTAAATATAATAGTTTTACAATAATTGATCTTCAAATTTTATTTTTATTTACTTAATAAATATTAAGTAAATAAACATAAAAATACATTCAAGAAAAACGTGATTGAATCACATTTAATATAAGAATTAAAAACTAAATTGATATAAACTCTTTTAGCCACAATTAGATTAACAATAAATTTCAAGGGCTATATGTTTATGTAATAAAGTCCCAGATGACTTATGTAGTAACAGTTATATTTGAAGTGAAACTTCTTTAATCGCATGAGGGTAAAATTGTTATGGATGAAACACGTAACTAACGCGTTTTAATATTTAGAAATAACATGTGGCATTTTAATTTGCCACTCGTCATTTATTAATTTCATATATTATTTTTCATAAAACATAAAAGTAAACATTTAATAATTCTCTTTTGTAATTTTTTTTTTTTTTTAATTTTGAATTTAATAATTTTTATTTACAATTCGTCATTTGAGATTTCAAATAATTATTTGTAATAGTTTACGACACTTTTAAATTTTTTAATGACAATTAAATTCCACACATATCTTCCTCTTTCCTTCCCTCTAAGTCTCGGAAATCTAAAGGGTTAGATTTTTATTAATATAACTTAAAAATTACTTTGCCACAGACTCTTCACATCTTTTTTATTTATGGGAATTCCCTTAAATGGGGAATCCAAAACCTATTCACAGACCCATTAGAATAGCATTGTTTTCATTTTGAATTGTCTCATTCTACTTACGCATATACATTTAAATGGCAAGGGTTAAATTTATAGACTGCTACGGATATACTCATTAGACGCCACTAAAATATTTCAGTGCCATCAAGTAATTTAGAAAGTATAATGGTCGTTTGCTATTGAGACCTATTCATCACACGTGAACGTCCTAATGAACTTTATAAAAACCTTATTACTTCAAACAATAGGCGTCCAATGAGTGAAAAAAAAGTAATTGCTTATTGTATTATCTATGGTAACGTTACTGGCAACACGCGCCAACAGGAAAAAAGAACTCGTTCGACATTTAAATTGGTTAGGAATTTGAATACGCGATTGTCATTGGTTGACAATCAATCATTATATAGTTTTTTGAAATTCGAATTCCATCGCGTTTGATTCGATCAATAAGTGTGTACTGCGTAAGAAATATTTTTTTATACTCATATGTCTTATATTCCGTTAACGGTTACTTACATGAATGATGAGTTTTATATTTGTGTTTATTGTAATAGTATTACCTTTTTCATGTGAAACTTTTTAATACGTGAAGACAAATTTTCGTTTACTCTGTGTGAATATGTATAAATGTCTCTTGGACCTTAAATTCGCCCATATTCAGAAAAGTTACGATAAAATACAAGGCACTATTATCTTTTATATGGACCCAATTTATCGTTAAACGACATTCACCGGCATTCTTTTATATATTTAGAACTTTTTCGTCCTCATGAAATTTTTGTAGCAAAAATCTTGTCAAAATCAGTTCTTTCGTTTCCGTAATAAATACAAACTAAGTCGTTTTCCGATCGTATGGAAATACTTATATAAAAATAGCATATTTAGTAAATACGAACTATTAATGCACATTCCCCTATATATTCTTGGTGTTAATACAGTTTTTTCCTATATAATTCAATTTATTTTACGAAAAATTACACAAAGTCATCTATGGAAACCTTAGGTAAATGGTTGAAAGGTTTCTTGAATTCCTTTTATTTTATTTATACTCATACGTCTTTAGTGTCATTCCGTTAACGGCTATTAACTTGAATAATGAGTCATTTTATGTTTACTGTAGTAGAATTTCCTTTTTATTCCATTTTTATAGAATATCTGTCGAAGCCGTTTCGCAATTTGTATTTCTTGTTATTTCACATATTTTTCACTTTTTACGCAAATGCACTAATTGCATATAAAGAATTCCAGTACACTTTAAATGCATTATGCTAAAATTTTATTTATGGTAACGTTTTTTGCTCATCGCAGTAAACAATAATAAAGCCATAATGTCATACTTGGTCATTTGATACTTAGTAATGAACTGTGGGCCTCTACTGATTAATTAATATTAATTCTATGATTCAAATAATAACCAGTAGCCTATCAAAGTTCCACTGTTGGACACAGGGATCTTTATTCATTAAAAAGAAGGATTTCAGAACACAAACACACTACTACACACTACTGCATCATGTTGGATACATCCAGGTTAACCGCACGATGTTTTTCTCCACTGAAAATCAATATGATAATTTGCAGACAACAATTAACCATACAACTTTAACAAAGAGAACTTAGGGATGCTTCAAAATATTGAAACCTGTGAATCTTAACAAGACTCCACGTGTCTATCCTATAAGTCATCATGGTCTTATCTTCCAGGAAAACATTTAAAATTCAAATTTTGAAACACATTGTTTCAAAGATCAATTATATATTATAGTACATTTTCTATAATTGATATATTTTAAGAGCTTTATGATAATTTAACCTGATAAATGGTGGTGATATAACCATCCAAATTACAAATACGTTAAAAGGTCTTAAATGCAAGTTGACCGTTAATACCTACGTATTGACGTTCACCTTGTATCGAAATATAAACCTTTCCTCAGATAGGTCTTCAATAAAAGAAAAGTGTGTTTATATTCTAAACACAGCCGTAAAATAAATGTAGAGGCGTCTATCTGTTTGCATTTCACCCAAATCTTTGTGTCAATACTCAGAAAACGAGAAAATGTAAGTTTTTTCAAGTATTTGTTAACGTGCTTGTATCCGGGCTTTGAATTTTTGAAACAACATCATTAAGGGTGCTTCGTTTGTTTATTTTTACTAAAGATTTTTATGAAGATACAAGTATGGGCTTTAAATGGACAACTTGGTTCAATAGTTTTTTTCTTTACCATGTATACGAATAAATAAAATTGAAATGTCTTGTATTTAGTTTGATTCCGATTATATTTTCAAATTTTTGAGTGAGTAAGCGTGAAGCCAATAGTGGGACGTTATTGGCTAATACTTGCCTTAAAAAACGCTTAAACTTCTTTTAAACGGCTAGACTGATTTGGATAAAAGTTGTGTGTATTCAGGTAGAGCACGTTTACATTCATTATTCAGTTTCCCCATTTTTCAAAAGCATCAAGTACTTTGCGAATTACTACGACGCAAACAGCTAGTATAATTATAATATGAAATAGATTAAAATAATGTATTATATAATAAATGTTAGGGTATATGTAACAAACGGTTAAAGCAATGCCAGTTTTTTGATTTCACAATACGAAACAATCATTAAATTAACCACAGTTGTCTATTTTTCTCTGTCTTTACATTAAATACACAAATACACTTTAACTTTGATAATGAAATTTAAAGATAATTATGGAATAAAACTATGTGAAATGCAAGATTGTTTGTATTGAAATTGAATTATTGCTTCCATAATACTTTTTAACTACGAAATAATTCCACATCAAAATGATAAAACAAAGATGGGTCTTACTCCTTATGATTACTACGTAAATACACTTAAAAAAAATCTCGATCGCTATAAGAACAACAAAATTAATACCTACATACGCAATAAAAATCCGTAAATGTCGGTAATTATGAATTGTTTCACACGAAATGTGTTATCTGAGCCCACTGATGGTTATCTTGTGTCTAAGCCACGTTTAAATTACATCGGAACGATATCGGAGGAATCATGGTGTTTTATTCTCAATATACGCAATATTTTGTTTTTTTTCCCTGACAGAGTGTAATGGCGCATAACTGTAAACTCACCTAATGATAAGAGATGATACAGTCTAATTAAAGGTCAAAACATCTTATGCTTTTTATACATTATCGTACTGGAACGCAATATTTTTGAATGATCTTTTGATACTTGGGAAATAGATTAAACGGATGATTATAGTTTTGAGGAAAGTAAATGTGTGCTCGTGACTCTCTCTTGCTTTCTTCACTAACTATTTATCTCGTTCAACTTGCTTTTCGTAACGATATCGTCACGCATTTACCAGCAGTAGGCTGGTGTCTAAGTCAGTGTGCGTAAAGGAGTTTTATTTTAAAAACCTCAAACTTAATAAAGCCCCCGTATTTTACTGGATGATATCGTATCACGATTTAAAAAAAGTGTTTGTGTACTTAGGTACACGCTTTAGAAGTTATAGATGAAAATCTTTTCAAAAAATTTATCTTTCGCCTTATTCTACGTTTTTACAAAAAACAACACTAACAATAGTTAAACGTAAAGTAACTTTCATTGGACATTAATAGTTTATACTCTGTTTTCTATAGTTAAGTTTGAAAGATATAATTTTGATAAAAATGTCACGTTAATATTATCAATGTCACAATACATCTAACAAAATAATTAAGGTATTATATAATTATAAAATATTAAATAAACTAAAATATTGACTATACCTAACTTCAGAGTGTCGGTTTTTTGTGACGGTGTGCGCGCGCATCGTAAAAATTTACTGTCATCATTTTCCCCTAATGCGGCAAAAGAAGCATAACTTCAAAATTGGGGAGTAAGGTTGTAAAGTATTTTCACCCTTCTAACCCTAATTAATATTGCTATAATAATATTTGTGAAATAATTCTTTAAACATCTAATTCGGTAATTCACTAGGACTCAATTTTGTAAACGTGCTAAAGTTTTACTTCGAAGAAAAATTTGATATAGGTCCCCAAAACAATAATTGTTTTTTTTTTCTATAATATTGTAAACGGGCCACAGTTTTCCATCAAAACGAAATTTCTAATCGGATTCTGACATAAGAATTTAGAGCGAAGTTTTGTACCGTAATCGCCTCAGGCGGGCAATGCAACAAGTAACGTGTTTACACTTACTTAACTTTTTATGAAGTTGGTATTGATGATTGTAATTTAAGTGGATAATATCGAAATTGCGTTTTGTATTACAAGCATGTTTGGAAAGTTAATATATCTAAGTTATTTTATATTGCAAACTCATAATTAAATTCAAGGCATTTTGTAGAAGAGTATAACTTTTGAAATGATTACAAAAATGCAAATCTTGTCTTATATTGTTAGCAGAAATTTAGGATTTTACCTAGCAATATAATATTAAAATGGTATTGAGAAAAATATTGATTTTGACTAATTTCGGTCTTGGTTAGTTACCATCTTATCAGCAAAAGTTTTCAAAAAGATTCGATGGATTCGTGTTACACTGTTTAGAAAATAGAGCGTTCAATTTTTAAACATAAAATGAATTAGATTTTGTGGTTCTCCGATATAAACAAATCCTCAAATCGTTTATTCTTTTTATAGAAAGTTGTACAAGTAAAATATATCCGTAACACAGCGAGTCTGATCACGGTAGGAGCGATCCGTCCCCACCTGGATAGTTGGATATCTAAGGAGCACAGGTCTCACTTACAGGCTGGTGCTGACCGGACATGGTTGTTTCGGCAAGTATATGCATCAGATTGTTCGCAGGGAGGAAACGCCTGCCTGTCATTAATGTGATGCACCTGTGGATTCAATGCTGCACACTCTGACAGAATGCCCGGCGTGGGGATCCCAGCGACATCTATTGACTTCGTTGGTCGGAGGAAACCTTTCGCTGGAGGGCGATTTTCAAAATACTCACCGGTGATAGAGAGCGGAGGGCACTGGTTTCTTTCTGTGATTGTGTTATTTCGCTGAAGGAGGCAGTATATAAGGCAATAAGGAATATTTAACTTGGCTTTAAGCTCTAAAAACCCTCTCTTCTGTGCACAGCGCGTTAAAAAGCGACTTACGTTTGCTACTCCACATTTTCTACAACAACTATTTGTCATCAAATAAAAACAGAATGGCGAATTATAAATATATCAAATATGAATAGACGGTACAAACGTTTTTAGCAATAAAGATAACACGGTAACCATTGCTTCTTTAGATGGCTCTAATCTACTCATTTGCATTTATTAGTAGATACCGATTTGTACGGACGTTGACATAAAAGTCATTTTTGATGGCCGCATATATATTTATTGCCATTGTGTTCATATAAATGAAATGGAACCATGAATAATTAAACGGTTAATACTTTTTATTTGTGTTTAATGATTTGATTCTATTTCTGTTTTATTGGATGATGTTTTACACTTTTATGATATATTTAGTTAGGCCTTTTTAATCATATGCTTTAATTAATATATATAAGTTATGTGGCAGCCTAGACCTTCTCACTCAAGGGAGATAGAATTTTTGGAGAATAGACCCACCATGCTGCTTCACTGCAGGTTAACAGGCTACACATATCCCAGAATGACTACCGAGATATACAGCTCAAAAATGATAGAACAGCTTAATGATTGATTGGAAAGTAGAATCCAGCATATAAGTTTTTTTTTATATAAAGACAAACTTAGTGGTGCCTAACCAGGATTCATTCTATCTCTCCAAAAGATAAGATAATTAACTCCATTAACATCCCACAGCTGGGCAATGACCTCCTCAACCATAGGAGAGAAGAAACCATGAATAATTAAATGATTAATACTTTTTATTTGTGTCTAATGATTTTCTTTTATGATATATTTAGTTAGGCCTTTTTAATTGTATGTTTTAAACAATATATATAACTCAAGTGGCACCCTCTATACTTATAGGAGAGGGGATTTTTGGAGCATAGACCCAGCATGCTGCTCCCCTGTTGGTTGGCAGGTTTCACATTTTCCAGATTTAAAACCGAGTTTCCTCAACAATCATGTAAATTTCCTTTTCTGTAAACGAAAAGATCAGTATGACTTGTTAAGATTCATGACTTTGAATCCCTGCTCAGGGCTCTGTTACTTATATGCCTAACTTTTATATATATTTAATTATTATTCGTCTCGTTGGAAGGAAATATAGTAATGAAAACTGCATATTACGATAGTATTTTTGGGATAATTCTATCCTGCAAAAACGCAGTGGAGCAGCGTGGTGGGTTTATGATTAGAAGCTTCTCCTATAAGAACTGCTAATAATAAACTGTTGTTTTGCTCTATGGATTATATTGTACCCAATCGCAAATTCTACAAGAACACAGCTTTAAATTCGAATTATTTGTATAATTTATTGTTATCGTGGACGGAAAGCTTTACAATAACAAAAATCTGAATATTCGCGTTAGTATACTGCCTTGCTTTGTACACGTGGCAAGTACGGACAGCAAAACGAATTTAATTTACAATTCTATTTGAACTTTTAAATAAATACATTTAATATTTGCACATTTTTTTAAAGTTTAGTTTAATTGCGTCTTTGTTTAATTTAATTGAGATTTGTGAAATAGAAATATTGATTATCAACATGACAATCTGCAGTGGAGCAGTATAGTGGGTTTATGCTCTAAAATACCTCTTTGCAATGATTGAGGCGGACTTTATTAGGTTACTTACCTTATCTATACTTGTCAATATGAAAATCTTTACGGATTATATAATCCAAGAGTACTATGTGTTCATTCTAAGAATCAACTTGTCAAATTATAATTTAAACAATGTACGTGTATCGCTTTTTAAATAACTCACGTTTATCTCAGATTAAAACAATTCACAATGAGAATAATACTGTTCCCCGAATTCTATGATCAATTAGAAACAACAAAAATTCATTCACAGTCGGACAATGAATCGAGATAAATATAATTAATTGCCCTTGAAAATTACGCTTTCGAAATAATGCAAATACACCATTAGAGCGTGGCACATTTTTATCCGTTCGAGATCACGATTTCTGAGTAACGTTGCTTGTCACGTCAACAAACAAACAAACATCTGATCATACGCTAAACCTATGTGATCGATCCGGACACCGCATGAAATTAATTAACTGATGCAACCAGCTTGCGCAAGCCAGCTTAAAAAGAAACCAGCCCAACAATCCGACGGCTTTGGATTTTAACCGTGACAGATAACTGATCTAATTTATATATGAAAAGGCGAAACAATGGCCGAGATAAGACATAAAATTGGACCCAAATCCCGTTGTATAATCTATCTATAATTAGCATTTGAAGTTACAAAACATAATCTTAATACCGGGTAGAAATTATCATACCGGTTGTTTTTTCTTGCGACCCACGCGCGCTTTTTCTAATCCAAATCTTTACTTATTAACCAAAAAACAACATCTATAAATTGAAATGTTCTTATCAATAATACTTGCTCAATAAGTTTTTTAATTTTTCTCACAAGAAATTACAATATCTAGTGTACATGCTCCAGTCTATTGAATTTTAAATCAGACATTACAAAAGATTATAGCGCCGGTCTTTATCAAATGACCTTCGACTTTAATTGTCATTTATTCATAATTATATTAATCCAATCGTATAAATTCGAAACATTTCAATTGAATTTCTATAATTACATATATCAAACTGTTTTATTTAAAGTATTGTTAGCTAAGTAGCAGCCAATTTACGTCCCACTGCTGGGCACAGGCCTCCTCATTCATAGGGGAGAGGGTTTTTAGAACATAGACCCACCGCGCTGCTCCACTACGGTTTGGCAGACAATTATTAGACATACGAATCCCTCGAATCGGTCAGAAAGTTTAATTAAACTAATCTTTCTATATATAATTCTTATGTGTCACTGAACTCCTAAACGGCTGAAATGATTTTGTTGAAATTTTTTTGAGTGTTTTGATGTGGATTCGAAATGATTAAGATTTTCAATTCGATTTAGATTTCTCCATATTTCCACGGGATCGGGAGCTACGCGAATAACAGAGACCAGCCACTATATAGTATGATATATTTAGGAACTTATAAAATTCATCAGTATATATTTTGTAAACTTCAATGGAATTATACGAAGTTTGAACTATTAGAATACGTTTGAATTTTTAATAAATATAATTTTTTAAATTGAATTCCTTAAAAACATTTTAATAAAATCATTCTAATTTACATTACTCATTATTAATAACTAGAATATTATTATTTGAAATTAGAACACCCCGGATTGGAAATTCAATTAAAAGAAAATGGAATCATATATAGAAATAATTTACACACTTTTAAAATAAATTTCAAGTAATATTTTTATAAAAAAAATCCAATAATATTTCTCAAAAAATTATCATATTTACATAATTCATATTACGTAAGACATTTAGGTAAATTGTAATAAATATTTGTGCATTAAAAAGTAGAATAATATTTTTATAAAATTAAAATAGTTTACATAATATAATTGATATTGTATTGAATGTGTTATCTTAAGAAATTTGATCGTTCCTATTTCAAATATTTGAAAATAGAATCATAGGTAAAAATAATTAAAAAAGAAAAGTGTATGTGTAAATATGTATACGAGTTAGAAGTTTTACTTCTTTGGCCTAACATGATAAAAATCTTATCAAAAACTAAGAGCTAACTTCAGGGTGCCGACACTCTCGACATTTTTCCCTAACGCGCCAAAAGAAGTATAACTTCAAAACATTTAAGTAAAATTTCAATAAATACTTAAATCAAACTTGTAGAATAACTTTAATACAATAAAAAGTAGAATAATCTAATATATTTCCCTGTCACAATGTTAGTGACCGTACTCCTTCGAAACGGCTTGACCGATTCTTATGAAATTTTTTAAGCATATTCAGTAGGTCTGAGAATCGGCTACTATCTATTTTTGAAGCCTCTACATGTTAAGGGTGATCTGCCCCAATCTCCCAAAATTTGATTTTTTATTTTTTTGACAAAATATTTTGTTTTTAATTTTTTGTGATAGAGCACAAAAAATAAGAACAACTCTAAATTTCACCTTTCTTTCACCAACCCCTATTTTTTAATAGCAATTATATGAGCAAGCAACGTTTGTTGGGTCAGCTAGTATTTTTATAAAGTTGAACTCGTTTACATAATCGATGTATTATTAAATTGAATGTTATCATTAGAAATTCGAACAATGATCGTTCGAATTTCAAATAATTGAAAATAGAATAGCACAGAATATAATTTTTAATAGAAGACTTTAACGAATCATTTCATAAAGAATCCATGACAATACCTACATCAGAGCTACTGTTAGTTATACGCTGTGGCAGCCGTATCGTGGTAGCTGGCGACCGTACCATACCTTATCACGGTCGTGCATCGCAGTTAGCATTATTTTGAGAAGTAATTATTAATGTGCTGGCGGTTACCGAATTTCAGGTCGTTGCGGACCAAAGGCGGGGAGATGGGGAAGGCGGGGAGGACGGACAATGAGCTAATGAATAATAGAAAAGCGACTGTCCAAGTAGCTGATATTGGCCGCTGATAAATGATGAATGAGTTTTCGGTGGAGATTTTTCTTCTTGAGTAATTATCGATAGTCGGAACGTACTTTCTTCATAGGCTTATATTTGTTTATGTAGTGTAACTTCTTTAGGAGTAAGTAGCAGCCCGTTAACGTCCCACTGCTGGGCACAGGCCTCCTCACTCCGAGGAGCGAGGGTTTTTAGAGCATAGACCCACCACGCTGCTCCACTGCGGATTGGCAGGCATAGTACACAAGTGCACTCTCTATTCCTTCACTCTCATAGTCCGATGTGACGGGAATCCGACACGACCGGAGAGAGATCAGGCGCAGGACCGACGGCTTAACGTGCTCTCCGAGGCACGGGGGTGGATCACACCGCCAACTTCCCAACTTCGGGCAAATATTGATAAAATCTTAATAGAAAACTCAATATTGATTTTTTGAATTGGCCCGACCCGGGACTCGAACCCAGGACCTCATGTCTGTAGTCGAACATGCTAACCACTAGACCAATGAGGCAGTTTAGAGTTAAAGTTCTTTAGGAGTATGAGGGTAAAATTTTTACGGATGAAACGCTTGATTAGCCTCAAGATGTGCAACGTTTTAATTTGCAACTCATATATATATATATTTTTTATTGCTGACAGATTAGCGCTTGACTGTGATCTCACCTGATGGTAAGTGATGATACAGTCTAAGATGGAAGCGCGCTAATCTGTTAATCTGTACCGGAACACAAATCTCTTTGTTTGGCGGTACGTTTTTGTTGGTACGGCAGAAGCCAGTGCCACCAGTCCAGACTCAGACAAATTAGAAAATACAATTTCCTAAATTCGTCCTACCTAACCCGGGACCTCCGCTAGCAAAGCGAGTACTCGCACCGCTGCGCCGGCGAGGCCGTCAAAATTTAATTTACCATTTTTCATTAAAATATAATATAAAAATATTACAGAAATTGTCTTTTCTAAATTATTTACAATTCGTCAGTTTACCAGAATTATAAACGGTAAGTTCACCGGTATTGAAGATGTTCTTTTATAAGTAATGAGAGAAACGATAAAATTTAACGCCGGTGAATACACGCGCTTATACTGGTTCATTAATGAATTGGAAACGTAAATTGAACAGGATTGTTGAAGGCTAATGTTAGTGCAAATTTCGGGAATTTCAAAGCCATATACCTCTAATGGGAACAAGTAAAATGTTTCCATGCGTATACGAGAAAGATAATAACCGGCAGAAAAACACAGTAGACGATGATTTCGGTAAAGAATCCGCCGCTGCTCCGTCCACTTTATTGGGAACTCCGACGTAAATTTGACAAAAGAATTTTATTAACGTATAAATTCAACATGTCGGTGCCCGTCAACCGATCGGTGTACTTTGGTACTTGGCTCAGTTTCGAAGAAACACAGGCTTTTTGCTGCCAAAGATCTCAACTCGTTCAATTACAGACAAAATTAACGATTGAACACATTTTATACTTATGTGGATATGTTGCAGGGAGGTACGAGCATTTAATGTTCTATAAAATTCCTGACATTTTTTCAAACTTGTTGTATCTTATTTAGTTATTTATGCACTATTTAAACTAAAAATAAAAATTGATTGTCTGTAAACTTTGTTTAGTTGTAAGAAAACATTGATTTTTTTAAATCTTACATTAATAGCTACGCACGATAGATATATTTTAAACCGAACGCTTAGGCCGATCACGCCTCTCTATCTCTTGAGTCAGAAGGAACTTGATACAAATCATGTTTTTTCGCGCGGGAAATCGTTGTTTTATAAGATGTTATCACATAAGTATAAATCTAAACTAGTACACAAAGTATACCTTATACGTTACACAATACCTACTCATCCAGGAAACTTAAACATGGGAGAATTTAATAGACAGGTGGCCTAGGTGTTATATCTACAAGCTGTATGATAATGTATTAACATACATATATAAATATTTACAAAAAAAGATATAGAAATACTCAACCAAATTAGCGCAGCGCTTTACCTGATATTATATGAATTCTGTCGCCCATTGACGTTAGTACTATGAGTGGAACTATCAATATATTGCCAGTTAAAAGCTTAAGAATTTTAGTTAGCCATTTCCAATTTCAACCCCTCTAGAGTTTGGTTGCTTCAAAAATGTTACGAATTGCAGCTATTTAATGTTACTACTTTACGCTGCTGGTGAGGGTGTAGTACACCTTTCCGATAGAACCAAGCTAATATATTTGTTTATTTATTTTAAATTTAAAGCCTTGAGAGTTAGATTTACATAAATGTATAAATATTAATATTTGTTTACTAAGTTTTTATTTCCAAAGTAATAGAAATTAAAACCAAAACGTTAATCTACGAGTAAATAAAGGCTATTGCATTCACTCTTTATTTATAATATATTGTAAGGCTGTCTGTACTAATGCAGACTGTGTTTCAGCTACAGATCTGGTTTCACATATATTTTTAAGAAAAAAGATCTATGTATAATAAAAATTTTGGTCGAAATTAATATTTTAATAAATTCCCAGTCGCCCTGCAACATACGCACACGTACATACTATAGGCAGGACTCTACAATAGGATTACATCGCCATAAATGGATCGGAATAACCAGTTATGACCGCTTATGATTCTCCTATAGGATGCTTAACATTTTTGTACCTTTTGTTTCGAATAGAACTTGTGTTCTTGCATTTTAATTTGGGCTTAGGGAGTTATGAATTAAACGCATGCGCCGTAAGCCTTATTTTAGTTTTATGTCAATGCGCGTACTGCTTAAGCCATATGAAGCTATAATTATTGAGTTATTGTAAGAACATTAATAGGTCTCGAACGAATAAAAACATATGCATGTTTTGTAAAAGAAATATTATCGTTATATATACTTTGTTAAGTCCTGTAAGTTACAGTGCAACAGCATGACGGGTCTATGCTCTAAATTCCTGGGACTTGTTTTGGAATTAACTATGGGTGATTTTATGGGAAAAATGTCTAGATTTAAATCCAAATTGATTAAGTTATTAATATATGAGATCTCATTGATAGAAATATTGCTTTTAAAGACTTAACTTCTAAGTCCTGCTAGTTTTGCTCTCGATAGCAAAAATTTGAAGAACGGTAGATTTGTTACCAAGGGCCAAACTTGACGACTTAAAAGAATTTGTTAAACATACTATTAATTATAATATATACTAATTTGTAATGACACTAGTAAAAACCCTCACTGCCATTGTTTAAGTCATATATTTAAAAAAAAAAATAAGAAATGTAGTGATAATTAATTAATTTAAAACTTCATAATTATTTTTTTAAGAGAATAGCGTTTGATTTTTATATTACTATACTAAACTTGTAAGTAGTAAATAATATTTATTGTCTTTTAAAGGGTTGTATGTAACATTGTATTCAATGTATCCCCGAGGGGAATCGAGACCAAAAGTAAGTATGTTTACATGGTACATTTTAATACGGCTTATAATAATTGAAACTATTAACTCCGTCGTCTAATCCAAGCGATGGCAAAAAATATTAAAAAGCACACAAAAACTCCTAATCACGCAGACCAATGACTAACACAAATTGAAAAACCAACGACTATTCATATGGATGTACCAATTTATCATAATCCTTAACATTACAAATATATTCAAAGTTATGCCAGTAACATAAAACCAGACAGATAATAAAAAAAAAACGAAGAATTCTTTAAACGCGATTGAGCGGCGCGATTTTAGTTGGAAGCGAGCTATTATCAATCTTTGTAAAGATATAAAATTACTTAACGATATTTTACAACCATTTATTCCTCTTTTATGGATAACCAGACCATTAAGAACATCAAACGGAAGCCCAATAACAGAATATCTAGCCGATATAAATTTTAATAAAGCGTGTTAAAATAAAAAGACTGGAGTCTGAAGCGAACAGATCAATATTTAAAAATTAAGGAACAATTCAAATCAAATTCGAATTCTTGTTAGAGAAGGACGCTTATAGGGTTGATGACCCATTGAAATGTCAGCACACATCGCTCTCGTTCTTTCCTTACTCCCCTGAATATTGTTATCGCATTCTATGAGATGTTGATCTTGATACGTCACATTTTTAATAAACGAACTCCATATGACATGGCGCACGGAAATTCGTTCCAATGATTAATATGGCCGCCGCTTACGTATACGAAACTAATACTTTGTTTTTAAACGTTATTAGAAATATTGATAGTTTCATGTCATTGCTCGTGTTTGTGATCGTACGATAAACGATTCGAAGATAGAAAGTCTGTCGAGTAGAGAATTGAATGCATGAGAGAATAGACAATAATATGTAGGCAGCGAACTCAAAAAGAAATATAATTCGAACCCGACTATCTCCGTATCTTAAATAGTGATAAATGTCTAAATTATTATTATTTGTTTCAATTTTTTTATTATATCTGTATCTGTTAAGTGCTCGCCTACTACTTTGCACGTACGGCTATTAATTAGGACGTTTCTTGCGGTTGAGCGGGTTTAATAACGTAATAATCTTGTCGCCTTTGGCATTTCGGGCTATTGCTCGGATTCCTATTTTAATTTTGACATTAATAAGTACAGCAGACGGACAGACAAAACAAATGAAAAACGAGCGCCGTGATCCAACAAAAACCTTGTAGATGTGTACTAGGCATCACACTGAGCCGTTTCATTACAACGGAAATAAAAAGTTCATATTTGACGTTTAACAAATTGTTCCTTTTTCAAATCGACCAATGAGACCATTGTATTCGTTCCTAATGGCATGTTCTATTTTCAAATCTCATTCTCTTTTCAAATCTCGCCCGCCTTTCAGATTCATTCGAATTTGGAATGTGTTGCGTTGGATACGTTTTCCCACACGTCTTTTTGAGTTGTTTGTCTTTTAAATGAGTTGATTAATAGGAGGTTGCGTTAGTGCCGATTGTTGTAGCGGCCGCGTTTACATCTAAAGCTTATAGCAATATCTGGAGTACACTCGTCACTTGTAAGAGTTTAGACGTTCGGAACATATATTTGATACAGTTAAACTGGTACACAATCGAGCCGTGGAGTTGTTGGAGCGTGCAACAAAAGTGAAAATGATTTATTATGATCAAATAAATTGTCGACGGCGTATATAAGCACGGGTGGGCAGCGAGTGGCATTAAAGTTTTAATCTAAAATATGCATCAGTAAAATCCTCGAAATGGCCAAATGTCGCGTATCTAGCCGAGCGGGAGATATTGCCAAAATGCATAAACATCAAAGGGGTTTTTTGAAAAAAGATTTAAAATTGAAGGGCGCGTCCCCAGTGTAGTAGGCAAAATGGCGTCCGAGATTATAATAACGATTTTAAAGTCCCCTTCGGTTTTTTATTTTTCGTATTTTTTGGTAGGGTTGTGTAAGTGGACGCGGGGTCCGGTGGAAACTTTGACGCTGATGCAATTTATAAAATGGGGTGAAGTTTAACACATCACAATTTTGGATTGTTCTAAAATTTATTTTATAAGTATAGCACATCAGTTAAAACTGTCAAAGTTTTTATAGCTTTGCTTTAAGTCTATCAATACCATCTTATCCACACCACTGCTTGCGACCAATATGATTTGAATTCATAAATTTCATAACGCTTAAACAGTATTGTAACAAATGAGGTATAAATGGTATCAACCATAAAATGCTGTCAACAGTACAAAGTCCTACATCGTAAGTAAATATATTTCACAATGGCGTTCCCGATTCAGTCAATTCAAGACCAAATCTGTACCAATTGTTGTCGCGACGCTTTACCAATGAAAATAAAAATCTTCGAGGAAGTCACCAATTTGTGCATATAGAGCCATAGGGCGAGCGCAACTTCAATAAGGATCCTATTCTCCGAAACGTGGAGTCCAATTCACGTTATCTATTGTTTCATGGGGGACAATTATTGTTTATGGGACCGTTAGGTTCAATATTAATGTTTTTTCGGACAGATGAAATTGTGAGCTTAAGTTGATTTTTAGGTCCATTGATATGGAGTGACAATTATTGGCTTCGTTCTCGCCATTTCCTTCGTAGCAAAAAAAGGCACGTTTTTATCAGAAGGCAGCTTCACTATCTTAGTCTTTATCTTATACCCTTTATCAATCATCTACACTAAGATTTTTACAAATAGCTTTAGTTACTCCAGGAATCTTCGATACGAACACAATGCCGGACGATTTCTCAAATTTAGATATAACTAATTGTAGAACGGTTTATGCAACGTAATTTGTTCGTAATTAGTTTTGCCGTGTAACGGTAATACCAAAAATGGTCTAGTGGATCAAGTGCCTTTTAGTGCCACACAATGTATTAGGTATCTCGTACTTCCTGCTTTTGACCGACTTGAAATTGTAATGAAGATTATTATTATAGGAGAACTAGCAGTATATTTTGACGTTGCATTAACATTGCAGTAATTTTTTGCACGACAAGAGTTGTATGTCGTAAAGTGCTCCTCTGTAATATTACTAAGATGACTTCAACAGTCCAAATATAGAGCATATAGATCAAATTTTAAAATAATTTAATTCATGTTATTTTTTGTAACCAGTTTCTGTTTTCAAAGCCGTTTCAATTCTTCACTTCTATGTAAGCCGTACGTGATTTTTGTTAAAACACGAATCGATATCATTTGTTATGATATCTATATTAGCTTTAAGACCATTAATGTATTAGTGTACTAATACTTAGAAAGCAATTATTTCTTTTAATTACTAAATTTAGACACGGGCCTCTGAAAAATATATTCATTTAAGTTAAGAATCAGTAATGGTAATTAATTATATTTTTCTATTATCTGTATATTAACAAATCAAAATAATAACCGACTTTTTGATTGGTACTACAATTTAAAAAATTTGTTTTTTTAAAATTGCTGTTCTATTTTATACTTACACCTACTAATACCAAGTTATACCTACACCTAGTTATACCTAGTAATACTTATACCTAGTTGTACTTATTAAACGGATATTGTCATAGCGTTCCAATTTCAAATTAAAAAGAACAATCGGAAAACGCCAGCACGTCGCGGCGATAACGCAACGGATTCGAAATTTTAAATAGTTCCATATTCAAACGCCGATTTCAAATATGGCTGGCCGATTGTTTCCCGTTTTCGCTAGCAGTTTAGTCCGAGCGATGGTTTTTAATATGCGGGCTACGCATTTATTGAAGTTTCACAATGGAGCTATATAGCTACTAGAATTACTGTCCATATAATTGTCCTTTCCTTTCCAGTAACACATTTTTTTCTATGTTTTATATAAAGAATTACTTGTTTGTTCATGTTCCGAAATTAGGCCGAATTTTAAAGACCTTCGAATGACATATCTATATTCTATATTTCTAAGTAGTGGGAAGCTTCAGTCGTTGCTTGTTGACATGGTAAATAAGGTAAGGTAAGTAGCATACCATTAATTTCCCACCACCTGGCACAAGCATCCTTCGTAGGAGAGAGGGTTATTAGAGCAAAAACACAAAGAGGTAAATTACCTCTTACCAGCCTAACGTGCTTGTCTTCGATTGCATCATTCCACTTACCAATACAAATTACAGTCAATTACTAACCTCCGCTGTAAGTTAAAAGTGCGTGCGTACAAAGAATACATATCAGAAGTGAAACTTCTTTGGCAAACAAATTTTTAAGACTTATATATAATTGTACAAATCTAAAGGGAGGGAAAAAGGAAGATTTATTAGGAATTTAATGAATTTAATTGTCATTGAAATCTCAAATGACAAATTGTAAATAAAATTACCTTAATATTGTCAATGTTAGAAATTAAAAATAATATTTATTTATATTTTATGAAAAATAGTATATTAAATTAATAAATAACGAGAGGCAAATTAAAATGCCACATGTAATTTGTAAATATTCAAACTACCTTCAAACGAATTAGCTAAAAAAAAACGCTGCACATCTTCATGACGCTAATCACGCGTTTCATCCGTAAAGAAGACCTACATGCGTCTAAAGAAGTTTCACATCAATAAATTTTGATTGATTTAAATACAAACTTTAATATGAATATACCTAAAAAGTAAGGATATATAACCTTTTTTATGTTATTTAGATTTGTTATCTATCTTATGTGACGCATACGAAGTCACACGGACCAGCTAGTTACTTAAATGTTTTGTCTAAATTCCCTTCTCATAACAGTCACACACTTAAAGCCACTTCAAAGTTATTTACTCAGAAATAATTAATATGTTGTCAATATTTGTATTAGTCACTGACATTTTACATGCATGATCCAAATAGAAATGTCAGTGGCGTTTTTTTTTAATCTGTCATAGGTGCCCTTGCGCAACTCTATCAGCCTTCGTAAATGTTTATTTACTTTATAAAAAGCATTTTCAAGGTTGTTATTTCGTAAAATATAGTTTACTAATCACGATTTTGTGACATATGGCGGGTACTGCATACATTTACAGAAACAAACTTTTAATTACCTTTGTTTTTTAAGTAGGTTGACTAAACTGAACGCGACCGAAGTAAAACAATACTGAATGTGACAGAAATAGTGAAAGAAAATTGTATTATTAATACTTTATTCTTATGTTTTGTAACGTTTTAATTTTTTTTATTCTGCTTTTCTTATTGTCCCGGTTGCCGCAGAAAACCAGGATTTAGACTTTTCGTCGTCCCAACAATCGCAGAGCAGCGTTTCCATTTTCGTCATCACATTTTTATGCGACGACTTTAATTGTTTTATCATAGCATATCTATATTTTTTTTTAGCTGTAGTTAAGTGTGAAGTAAGAAATTAAAGGTTATATATTTATTGATTTTTTTTAAATGCTCCCACTTCTTCCTCCATTCCGTAATATATGAAAAGTAACTCTTTCACTCTATCTTCAGTAACTTAATCTTGTCAACTTCCGTTCGCCTCGTTTTTCGTAACGCTAAAATTATAAATTGTTTGACTATTTATTTAAAACGTTTTGAGCTGGTTTTGCAAAATATTTATTATAAAGTAAGTTATACTATTCATCTATACACGTATATATATTCCCTGTTGTTATACTTGATCAAGTTGATCTCAAAAATTCTATCTAATTTGTAAATTTCGATCTAATCCTTAACTTTTTTCATTATTATAAATATAGCCCGTTTACAAATAGGCCGTTTATGCTTGTTGATAGTAACCTCAAAAATATTCAAAAATATATTCACACAAACAATACACAGCTTTATTTTAAAAACACAACCACTCTTGTTTTTTTAACGTCATTATTGTAATAAATTGAGTTTTTAATTTAAAATGCTTTTGAACCTATTCAGCCGTCATTTTATAAAATAACATAAATTGGTTACGAAAAGCTTTAGATTAATTCAGTAAATTAACTTTCTAAATTAGTTCACGTATTCGTATTATTTATCTTGTGCATTAAATTAAATATTTGAAAGCTTGTTATAGAAAGAAATTGTATATTGCATGAAACTTTGATAACGATCTTTTCAGAGTTTTTTTTTTGCTGAAAAGTTGATTGTGATCCCAAGTGATGATGCAGTCTGAGATGGTAATGTGTCAAACTTCTGAACGGCGTGTCTTTGCCGAAGCCTTCCATCAGTCCAGACCTAGAGTAAGTTAAAAAAAAATGGGGTGTGGCCGTGTTATGGACATATATTGTTGTACGGAAATATGTCATGTATCGGGGCTTCCCACTCCGCTGCGCGTGATGTGTTACAGTCCTTATTTATTGTCACAAATTCTTTGATCTTTTAGCTATCCAGTAGTGTAATTGAATTTCGGATAGAAGTGATAGATATGTAGCTATAACACCTAACTGTATCCCTGGATTTTGTTATCATTCTTTTTTTAAATGCCTCCTTATGGATGTGATTTTAAAGGCGTATAATGAAACAACTCCCACCATTACGACAGAATTATCTTAACAATGTTATACAATATTTTGTTTCAAATTTATTCAAATGGAATTGAACCCAGAAATTATATTAGCGAGAAGTAAACACCCAAATAAGACAGCGAGGTCTTCGAAATTTCTTTTGAAATAAAACTTTTGTGGCGTTACGAAAAGTGTGACCAGATTTACCAACCGGAAGTTTAAAGTAAGTGAGGAAAAAAATAGTAAGATTATGTTTTACTTCAGTCGTGTGGTTCAAAGAACACTTGTTTTACTTTTATTCAACGTAATAGATAATTAAAAAGATTAAAATTGCGTGCGTACAAAGTACACATGTCAGAAGTGAAACTTCTTTGGCAGACTAATTTTTAAGTCGTGTTTATATTAGACAGACGAAAATAGGAAGATTTGCTACGAATTTAATGAATGTAATTAAGATTAAAATATTAAAAGTGTCGAAAATTAATAGAAATAATTTATTGAAATCTCAATAAATTGTAAATGAAAGTGCCAAGTGGTTTTTGTCAATATTAGAAATTACTAATGAAATTTTGTTATATATTTTGCGAAAAATAATATATTACTTATTAAAGGACGAGTGGCTAATTAAAATGCTACATGTTATTTGTAAATATTAACAGTAACCTTCCAACGAATTAGCACGAAAAACGCTGCACATCTTCGTGACTTTATTCACTCATTTCATCCGTAAAAAAATTACCATTATGCGCCTAAAGAAGTGTCACCTCAAAAAAGGTTGAAATGTGTAGTTAAGGTTTTATAGAAACTTGTATAACAGTTCACGTTGTACGGAAAATTCAATGCAATCAGTATGCAGGACCAAGGTTCGATTCCCGCTCACGTCCCGGTGAAATTAAGTATACGGTACATATAATGTGTTATTACGACTTTCTACGCCGTTTTCGGCGTATCAAGTGTCCATTATAGGTCGAAAAATGTATTTTGTTTGCTTTTGCATAATCCGACGTTATGGCGCCCATTGTTGTATCGCTGTGGTCATTGAATACTAAATAAATAGATGTAGGTTATTATTTTAAAACACGTGAAAATGTTTATATACCCTCTATACGATGGCCCGTATAAAGAGTCAAGTACAAAGTCCTAAGTTTGTAAGACATTATTTGAAACAGAAAAAACTTGAGTTAAACCTGTTTACGCGCACTTGACTTGGGGAATAAGCTGGTGAATGCGTGACGAGAACGTTACCCAGGTGTGATCAGATTAGGGAAGTTAAGAGAAAGACAGAGAGTTGCGTTTTACTTTATTCGTGTGGTCTGGAATACATTTATAGATAAAGCTTTAGTAGCTATATGATTTAAAAAAAACCGATATCGTCAGTCTAAAATGCAATTTGACTGGGTATACATAGTTCATTTTTTAATAATGTATATCACAAATAAACTACATCTTTTAGTTTAAACTACGCTAAAAATATAGTAGTATTACTAAGTTTGTATATATACGAGTACTTGGTAAGAAGTTACTTTGATATTTTGGTATTTACAAATTTCATAAAAATGTTATAATTTTTTTTACATAGCTTTATGTAGAAGTAGTTTCTTTAACATTTTATAAAGAAAACGTTGTGTTATTAATTTTTTTCCCGAAAAATAACAACTTTTATTATATGTGTAGAAACTTTAGAGCATAAATTTAATAAAACTAATGACTAAGAAGACATCGAATTAATAAATAATAGACAGCAGACTATTGACATCCAATTGCTGGACATACGCCTCCATACTCACTAAAAAGACGGTTTTAGAGCACAGACCAAGTTGGATATGGCAGAAGTAGTATAAAAGTAAAATAAATGCGGTAGAGATGAGAGCGTTGAGAAGTATGAGTGGATTGAAACTGAGTGACAAAGTAAGAAATAGTGTAATATAAAAGAAGATGTAGTGACTAAAATTGAGAAAGGTATGCTTAGATGGTTTGGGCAGGTAGAAAGAATGAAGGCGAACGTTCCTGATCCAAATTCAGGATATTTTAAATAAAGGTCAGGTCAGGAGTACTCTAATCCGACGAACTAATATGAAAGGTTTAATGAGAATGAAAGAAGCGAAGGAGATATGATAGAGTCGTGGCAAGTGGAAGGATGTGTTATGGGAATAAGGCGTGATGTTGTACACAGGCTACACACACAGAATTTCAGACAAATGTACGATAAAAAACACAATGATGAATTTTAAACATAGTGGTATAAAGTTGCACAAAAAGTTTGAGTGTCTGCTTAGGAATCAATCTTCTTAACGAAAATCCAAGTGTCTAACCAATTGCTCTTGCCTAAAAAGCAGCCCATTAACGTACCACTGCTGGTCACAGGCTTTCTCATAGAAGAGAAGGTTTATCGAGCATAGACCCACCGCACCGCTCACTGTGTGCAACACCAGTTCCTTCGCTAAGCTAAATAAGTAATTAAAACAAAGTAGATGCTCTTTATGCTCTTTATATAAGAATTTCTTGTACTGTAATGTCTAATTTCATAAACGATGTGATATGTACATTATTATAACCTTAATTAGACCCCGAATACAGTTACGGCAACAATCAACGGTGTACAATTCAACAAAGAGATATACCCTGACTTTGTTTATCATGGTATTATGAACATTATACGCTAAATAACAAGAGCTAGAGTTCTTTCAATGTATAATTAAAAATGCATCTAATTTTACACACTATTACAAGAGAGAATCGATACCAATGAATAGAATGTATTGATATTAAAAAATCGTGTTTTTGTCCGTTCAACGTTGAAACAAAGCAGTGGTAACTAATTCGTATGAAGTGACTTGCAATTCTCGGCCTTTGTCTGATCGTATTTAAAAAACGTATCTGTTTTTTTTTTAATCATAGATAATTGTCATTAATAATTGTATTCGGGATGTAATGGAGGTACGATTTCAAAATCTAATACGGAACTGAAATGTTATAAAGCTGAAGAGTTTGCTTGAACGCGCTTATCTCAGAAACTACAGATTCGATTTAAAAAATATATATCAGGTTTAGATAGACCACTTATCGAAGAAGGGTAGAAGGTATATATAATCACGCTAAGACCAAGAAGAGCGATGCAGTAATGAAGAATGTTTCAATATCGGGGTTTTACCTTTCGAGAGCTTCCACTGCGTAAGCTGTGTAAACGGTAAAAGTTTCGCAAAAATCATGTATAACAGAATTGTTCCCATTTAAAAGTTCTAAAAAATCATCTAAGACAGTATATGTCTATCTTTTAGAGTTGACTCACTATTGAGGTTTTTATGCTAATAAACATTATTACTTCTCAGTCCCTCTTATGCGGGAAGAGTTACACGGATCCTGTACATTGATAAAAACTAACCAACACACCCAAAATCATATACACACTCTTTCTCTCTCTCTGCACGCATTTTTTTAATAAAACACAATTAAATATGAAATTCATTGGCTATTAGTATATTTAATAATACAATCTAAATAAGAGATATCCTGGTATCTATTCTCATCACGATATCTCTGGAACCATAAGGCGTAGACTTTGGTAGGACTTTGGTAAGAGGGGTTTCGGGGGTGTTATACGTATGTTTGTTATTTGTAAAACAATTTGCCTAAATTTATGAAAATGCTACTAAAAAAAAACATTCCTCGCAGACGGAGTCGCGGGGTCAGTTAGTATCATATATTTGATTTAGGGGAGGGTGATTAACGTAATGATGCAAGTCCTCTCTACATTAGGAAAGATATTGGCTCCGATTACCAAGGCAATTGTATTTTTAAAAAAGCCTAAATCTGGACTCATGGCCTTCGGTTGTTGCTAGTTACCACCCTAGATACAAAGACGCCAAGCAAGCGTTCTGGTACGATGCTGTGTAGATGACATAAGAGTAAATTGCCTTTTAACAGATTAGCGCGTTTTCCACCTTAGACTGTATCATCACTCACAATCAGGTGAGATTACAGTCAAGCGTTAACCCGTCAACGATAAAAAAAGAATCGGCATCTTTATGTACTGAATTATTTATGAACAACTCACTTCCCGGGCCGGGTAACGTTTTCGGTTATAAATTTATTCGAAAAACGCCTTTTATATCACATCAAGTTTATTTATGTCCAAGAACCAAATGAAGGTAACTTGCATTGCGAATACTTTTTTACAATGTAATCTGGTTGATTTAGTATATTTTAATTTCTGTTTTTTATTATAAAGAGATGCAACTTTTACATTTTGTATACTGGCTTTGTCCGTGGTATCGTCTGCGAAATACCTGATCCCGTAGAAATATGGATCCAGTCGAACACACAACAATTATAAAGTTGAAGCGTTTGGTCGTTTCAACACGATAATACGCGGAACTACTGGTGCGATTTGAAAAATTATTTCAATTCTAGAAAGACTATTTATCGAGGAAGGTTATAAGCTATATATCATCACGCTAAGATAAAAAGAAGCTGTGCAACAATGAAGAATGTTTCTAAATCGATTTTTTCCTTTTAAGAGCTTTTGCTGCGTGCGCTGCGTACACAGTTAAAGTTTCGCAAAAATCATGTATGACAGAATTATTCTCCTTTAAAAGACTTAAAAGATAATTCACCACAGTGTATGTCTATCTTTTAAGGTTGGCTCAATATAACCTTTTTTATCCTAACCAAATTTGTTCTTTCTTTCTCTTTTCTTAAGAGGTGTTGACGGAGTTGCGTGGATCAGCTAGTCATATATATATAAAAATTGAATATAGATGTTCCCCGGAATATCATTCGTGTTCCTGATCCCGTGTTAAAATGGGATAAATCCGTACTTAGGGAACGTTTTCCATCGTGAAAGGAGCCAAATCGAAATCATTCTTAGTATAGTGGTCTAGAACCTTATTTATATTATTGTCTTTGAGATGAAACTACTTTGAGGCACACTGGATGAATAATTAATCTTTTTCCAGACTGCTGATAGGACAATTATCGCTTTATCATGATTCTAGCACATTTTATGTTCCGGTACGAGGTAGAACAGGCATGTAAAACTTGAACGGTAGTTCGTAACGAAGTTTTAAGTTGAACTTCTTATGGCAGACATAGAATTTAATAAAATATACGCCCTCCACGCGTGCTGATACACCCAGATATTTATACATGCAACAAAATATTTTCTAGACGAAGTACCCGAACAGATTTGCCGATGTATTAAATTTTCCGGATCATATTCGAAGTAATATCCACAATATACGAAATGCAATTGTAGTTGAATACGAATAACTCCGCGATTTTCTGAATACCATATTTAGTTTGCGTAAAAAGTTCGAAACGAGTCGAATTCGTATACGAGATGATTGTTCCGTGAGATACTTCGTAACAATGTTATTATTGCCTTTTTAATGGAATAAGCGGATTCCGTTTACTAAGAAATTGGGAAATGTAAATTAACAAAAAAGTTTACGCTGCGATTTATTGCTGAAGCTGCGAGAGTAACAACTACTTATTGACATATAACTAAGTTTATTTCGTGACGTAGACTCTTTAAAAAGAACTGGTTGTCTCTTATTTCCACGGGATCTTTAGCAATCTTTTTTGACTTCCCACAGCTGGGTACAAGCTTCCTCCCTCATAGAAGAGTGGGTTACTAGAACTGCAATGCTGTTCAGGTTTTAACAGGTTGCACACGCCCCAGAATATCTCCTGAAATATACAAGTCACCGAACAATCAAGTACATAAGTTTTTATACTTAATTTAAATATTAATATTTTATGTATTACTGAGCATTGGTTGAAAAGTAATAAATTTGTATTTAATTTTCGTAGTTACTAGGTTGGTAGTTCGTTCAACAGAGTGTCATGGAGGCTCTTTAATCCTAATTAATAAAACTTTAAATTATAAGGAACGTAGGGATATATTGAGTCTATTTTATATCTAGCCTATCTGTTGACGGACAATAAAGCTAGCCTCGAGTGAATTTATCATAGTAACTATGTACAGATCACCCATGTCGATCTTTGAAAAATTTGAAGTACCAAGTACTGTTAATAATTGCAAACACGCATTAAAACCTAATAGTATGTGGTAACTGCCTCATTGGTCTAGTGGTTAGCATGTTCGACTACAGACATGAGGTCCTGGGTTCGAGTCCCGGGTCGGGCCAATTCAAAAATCAATATTGAGTTTTCTATTAAGATTTTCTCAATATTTGCCCGAAGTTGGGAAGTTGGCGGTGTGATCCACCCCCGTGCCTCGGAGAGCACGTTAAGCCGTCGGTCCTGCGCCTGATCTCTCTCCGGTCGTGTCGGATTCCCGTCACATCGGACTATGAGAGTGAAGGAATAGAGAGTGCACTTGTGTACTATGCCTGCCAATCCGCACTGGAGCAGCGTGGTGGGTCTATGCTCTAAAAACCCTCGCTCCTCGGAGTGAGGAGGCCTGTGCCCAGCAGTGGGACGTTAATGGGCTGCTACTTACTTTTTTACTTTTACTAGTATGTGGTATCTATAACATTAATATATTGGAATTCAAGTGGGAAATTATTAAATCTATTCAGTAAACATAAAAATAAACTTATGATGTCTACCTAGGATAGAAGCAATATAGATAGAATAGATAGAATTAAACCCACGCTTTCTTTGAACTAAAATCCATTCGTCTCACCACTAGGCAATCAGGTCTCTTATCACTGTAGATAAGCGAAAAACGATCACTGCAATTTTATAAGATACCTCTGACTAAATGATGAAACAAATAAACACTCAAAAATCTCATTCATACTGTAGTTATCTATGTCCTAACCGTATTGATGCTGCGTAAATAACTCGTGTTAACTCTGTGTGAGTGTCCCTCAGTACGACGAGATTATGAAGGGGTGAGTCCAGTTCCATCATCAATTATTACGTGAATGCGCTCAGCTTTCCATTTTTTAAAATAAACTCAAAGGGGGACTCTAATAAAATTACACATGGGGACCGACTGGTTATAGACATTGTGTATTTTAAAAAATACACGTAGAACTATGGTTTCCAAAATGGCGCTCGCAATTCATCCTATTTTGGATAAATGATATATTTATAATCTATGCAATGGTTTTGTTACTGAATCTAGTAAAATAAAAAAAATGCTATTGTCTTTATTGTAAAAATCTATTAGCGAAATTGTATACAAAAACTCAGGCAAAATTACTGTTAGGACGCAATGTGTCTAACATAGTTTCATAAGAAACTCAAAGAACTTAATAATAAAATGTAAGAAAGCCATAGGTTAATTAAGTATACTTTTTTACACAAACATTTTCTATTGGAAGCTCTGTAGTAAGTAGGTCTCGATCCCTTAGAAATTCGGGAAAATACATTCTTGGTGATCTAAAGGATAAGCTACTAAATTACAAATCAATCCCGCGTATATTTCTGTATATTTCTATTTCAAGGTATACATTGATGTATTCAATTAATATTGTGTTTTTTTTATATCCAACAAAAAAGTTTTGTTCCAATTTGAATTCCACGTACTTCTCAGAAAAGTTCGTGACAATTCGTTTCTTCGTACCTTCCTCGCAATTTTAGGATTTTTACCTGCGAACAAAGAAAAACAAATTTTATAAATGGAATTCTGATACAATTATTTTATAATTTCTCTTGGATGAATATGGGGAATTGTGTCATATATCGTACTATGTAATACTTAAATATATAATACTTAATACTTAGATAGATTTTTTTATTGAATTTTGCACATAATAATTTTAAAATGGCAATTAAGATCGTTTAACTTTTAAATTTGTTTTAATTTGTATAGTCTTTATTTATAATTTTTATCACTATAAAGAAAAAAATAACTGGAATTAACAATTTTATGTCACATTATCTTTATACAATGATATATTACATTATCTAGGTAAAATTTTATATTACATTATCTGTGTACAATTTTATATTACATTATCTGTGTACAATTTTATGTTACATTCTACGTTCGAATTCGAACCCAATCGGAATCGATTCCAAATTTAAAATCTGATAGACGCAACAGCAGCCGTATTGCCGATACAAAGGAATGGAACGAGCATGACTTTTCAAATATTTCTGAAAATGGAATATTAAGTGAAGCTATTATACGATCGAATGATTACTATTGCCTTTGGAAGATGGCGTACTCGACACGTTACACTATTATTAATATCCACTTTTGTATACGAAACATAAATTATTTGTAATATCTTTGGCTGTTACGATTTTACGATGTTTCAATCGATAACGAGACAGGCCCCGTTTGAGATTAATAACGTCATTAATATATCTTTGTATGTAGAAGAAAATAAGATTCTAATCCAAATATAATTTACAAGTGAAATTTTCGAGGTATATCAATATTGACGGTATTTATTTAACATTGTCTTATATATCATAATTATAACACAAGAATCAAAAATAAACCAGTGACTTTCTTATGTCTTAAAGAGTACCTAAGTTCAGTATATTGTGCACAAGAACGAATAAGAAATCAATATTTTAATGAGTAAGAAATGCTTGATTGTTGACAAAAGAGTAGTTTCTTGACGGTATCCTCTCTCCCAGTGGTACGTTACGTTATAATCAGACTTAATAATTCAAAAGAATATAGGATATTTTGACTTTCTTTTAAATGACATGTCAACCTGAAAAATACTGTTATTCCTAACTATAATCTCACCTGATGGCGAATACAGTCTAAGTTAAGAGATTTTTTATCGCTTATGGTTTCTACACAACCGAGGCATCTAACCAGTTCAGATTTAGATAGATTACAAAACGTAATACATATTAATAAAAGACCTAAGTTTACCCTCCCGGGAATCGAAGATACGAATAGAACCTCAGCTAATTATGCGAGTACTCTCACCACTCTGCCAGAGAGGCCTTCGAAAAGTAGTACCGATGTTATGTAACTATAATAGTTGTAACTCTACAACGCCTGCTAGTAGCTTCAATGATGTTCTTAAACGATAAAGTGTCGATTATAGGTGTCATAATAAGAAGTCCCCATTTGCGTATCGGGGTCAACGACTTGCGTATGCTGGCAGCGTATGCTATGCGTCAAGTGACCCCTTAATGCGACTTATTGGTTACTCATAAGAGCAAGAATTGCCACAGAATAATGACTATACATATGTACTCTGTTTAGATACTGCTTTGTTAAGTCCAACTAGAATACACTTCTAAGCTGTGTACACTAGTCTTATTGGTTTCTCATAAGGGCTCATTGTAATACGACGGACGCAATAAACGCCAAATTGCCTGTTGATCGAACGCCGCTTATGAAATTATATCACGGAATACACTCTCTTATTAATGTCAATAAATTTTAAATAACATCACATAATAACCTCGCTTTCATACCACGAGCAATACATCTTTATCATATTTAGACATGGAAACGGCGTTATTGAGATTGACCATAGAAATCCGCCCACGCGTAAAATAAAAACAGATCGCGGAGAGTTCCACAAAACATCATTAAATTCAATATTTCGTTTAAAAAGCACTCCACATATCTCGGCCATTAATCACTAAAACTACCGACCTTCAAGGAGAACATCGGAATAAAATCGGCAATCGAAATAAAGCACTTAAAGCGAAACGTCATTATCGCACAGCATAAAGAAAAAATAAAAACGCGGGAATCCATGGAAAAAAATTGAATATCGGAGTCGATTTAAAACAGAATACCAATTTTAAAAAAATACGAGCACAGTCGAGCAGCATTAATTAAAAATTCTCGGTAGAATATTCAAAAATAGAATTCGCATTCGAACGCTCCTTGTACGGGCTCGAAGTTTGAATTTGGAAGCAACAAAAGAAGGAGAGCGCGGGAGCAACCCTTTTAGCGCTGATAATCTGTTCCCCGGCCGTGTTGTGTTGTGCTTTATTTTTTATCTGTTGTCACTTTTTTGTCTGAACCGAGATTGTACACAACATTCTTTACTTCGAAACGAAGCTTTTTGAACTTCGAGACTTATAGCCTTTTTTTGTTCTTTTTAATAACGAGTCCCTTCCATTTTAATTGATGAATGAGCTCGAGGTATACTCGTATTAACAGCTTTCGAGGTCACGTTTGTACGACTACTAGCGGATACTCGCTGTTTGTTATTACGATTAAAAATGGGATGTGACTGTGTTATGGACACTATATAAAATAACGATGTGTTATAGTCCTTCCTTAGCATAAAACACTTATTGATCGCTTAGCTATCCAGTGATGTAATTGAATTTCGGATGTAGGTGATATGAGAAAGTGGTGAATAAAATTGAGAAAGGTATACTTTGATGGTTTGGGCACGTAGAGAGAATGAATGAAATGATACTGGCAGAAAAGATTTATTAAGTCAAGAGTGAATGGGAATGTTGGAAGGAGAAGACCAAGGCGAACGTTCCTGGACCAAATCCAGGACATTTTGAATAAGGTGGCCCTTATTCAAAACGTCCTGCATTTGGTCAAGAGTACTCTAAACAGTCGAACTTGTATGAGAGGTTTAATGGGAATGAAAGTGAAGTGAAGTGTTATCTCATATGAGAAACGCGTTTTAAGTGTACACATATTGAGACAAATTTGTTAGTTTACTTCAGATTCACTAAAAATCAAAAAATAAATAGAAATTTTAACAAGAAAAGAACCGCCTTCAAAACAAACTTACAAATATATGAATATGCTCTAAGAAGTAAGAAATTATATCGTATTTTTTTTGTGTTCTTCGTATTGTTATATTTGGAGTCGGTGTCAGCCAAGGTACCTTCATATATAGCTATAGGTGGGAGAGACGCGAGAGCTGCCAAGTGGACCGGCGGGGAACTTCTACCTTGGCTGACGCCGACTCCGAATATAACAATACGAAGAACACTATAAAAGAATACGCAATTATTTCTTACTTTTTAGAGCATATACATATATTTTGAAGGCGGTTCTTCTTTTGTTAAAATTTCTATTTATTGTAATCAAAACATGATACTTAAAAAACATATAATTAGTACAATAATAAATAATTTATGATTGTAACTTTTTACTTAGAGACCGCTTCATTTGTTACTAACGCAGACACTTTGCTTAGATTAAAGTCAATTGCGAATAGATTTGACGATCTCGTAAGTAAGTTTTACTTTTTCGCTACATTATTGTTCTAATGAAACCTTTGGAGCATGTTGATTAGATGGTTTCAAAGTCTATAACAGACTTTTTATATATATTTACTAGCTGGCCCACCCAATTTCATCTGCGTACTCTTTAATCTATTCCCTAAATGTAAGTTAATTGACAACAAAATTATAAATTAATATAAAAACTATCCTATGCCTCAAGTTGGCTACAACCACACACAGTATAAAAAATCGTTTAAATAGTTTCGGAGTCATCATCATTACCTTTTATCAATTCACACATTATTTACATCTACTGTAAATATGTAATTATATATATCGAACACCAAAACTGACTGTCTACTTTTACATATGGCCTTAAGATTGTATTATTATGTATAAGAGAAATTCTAGGTACCTAGTTTAACAAAAATAATGACATGTGAACTTATAAAGTTAACATGTTGTTGACATTTGCAAAATATATCGCTATAAAACCGCCAAAACCACTTTCAATTTGTTAATTAATTAATAGAAAATAAAACTCAAGCAGTAAATTACCTGCTAAAATTTAAATAGATTTAGCAATTCCGCGTTATTTGATCATTGAAAAAGGCAATGCACGGAGTAATCATTAGATTAGAATTCTTATTAGTTGGTCGATATTTTTGTTTTGTTCATTTCCGGCAACCCTTTTCAGGTCATCTGTCCAACTGGTCGGGAGTCTACCAACGCTGCGCTTACCCGTATGTGTTCGCCATTCCAGTACCTTGGGGCCCAACGTCCATCGGTTTGCCTAGCTATGTGCCCTGCCCGTCGCAATTTTAGGTTCACGACCCTTCGAGCTATATCGCTTACTCTTGTTCTTCTGCGAATCTCTTCATTTCGGATTTGATCCCGAAGAGATACTCAGAGAATAGCTCGTTCCATCGCTCGAAGTGTGATCCTGAGCCTGCTGATTAGGCGCATTATCATTGGCCATGTTTCATTATTATTCTTATTCTTGCTCATGTTTATTTTGGGCCTCAAAATGAACATGAGCAAGATGAAAATCATGTCAATCTCTCACTCTGCACTCGAAATTGTGAGCATTGCCCCAACTATATCTTCCAAAGAAAGATCAACTCCGAGCAACGACATCAAAAGATGCCTCTGGGGTAGAAGAAGCGAGTACTCGAACCACTTCACCAGTAACGCCATCAAATGGTACCGTTCAAACAGTTCTTTCTATTTGGCCAAACGCACTTTTATTGGTTAAGGAATACCTTGTGTGGTCGGGCGTGTGGGACTCCGCGAGGGGGAAGAACTCGCAATACCCACTAAAACCCAGCCGGACCATCGTCAACCAAGAGTGAGGAACCAGAGGTTCGTTGAGGTATTCCTCTCTGGCCCCTTGGTTGGAGCCGGCTCACAAAATTTCTACAGGAGGAGGAGTTGTATTGACCTCACCTTGTGTACTTCTGTGACATGGCTTCACATTATAATACCATTTGTTTTCTAGGAACAGAGCTTATTACGAGGTTTAAGATTGAAAGTCAGTTTATTTTAATAGGCATTTGTATATTTTCTTATACGAAAACGAAATTAAGTTACCTAAACCTGCCTGGAGTCGAATGCAGGACCTCTGTTAGCGAAGCGAGTGTCAAATCGTTATTAACGTTGTTTCCAATTCCGTATCTCGACACGGCGACACACTGAATATACGGCAAATGGAAAAACGTTTTTTATTGCAATGGAGAAAAATAAATCGCTCTTGTACAAAGAGTCTGGTCGCCGTGAATTGTTGAAATATAAAAATAGAACTCAATCCTTCCGCCCTCGGTCGGGCGGTTAGTGCTTTACATGAAATATTATTTTATGGAATCAACATCTGCGGCGTTGGTTCTGTGTGCGTGCGTTGTACAGAGGGGTTTATGTACACAAGTGAAATTACTTAAAAGTAAAACACTTTCAAGTGGATGGGAACATTTCAAACTCTGTTTTCACTCATGTTAATTTTAGATTTGAGTGCTCTTTCATTATAAAAATATTTGTGGTTGTACTTGAAATGTTCGTATGTAAAGATTAGTGAAGTAAAGAATTCTTTGTTTGTACCAGTGGCGTCTGTTGTAAAACTACCCTACACTGTATCATATAAATATACCACATTCAATATTCTATGGTTTTCACTTATTAAGAGTTTACGTTATTGTACATAGATTTGGAATCGTTCAGATTATAGATTTATTTTTGTTATCATAGAAGTTTTATTTCGGTTCGATTTTAATTACTTATATTCATAATATAATCAATAAACAGATTTTACTTTACAACGAATATACTCGGACATCTAAGTAATGGAATCGTTTAATGTGTGAAATGTAGCAAAACCACAACTTTGATTGTAAAGTTAAGTACAATCGAATAAACTTGTCAATGACTAATAAATATGTAAAATCAGGTTGAGGTATTTTTTTTTCACCAGCAATTTGTTTTATAACATGTAACGCTGCCAGCTTTATAGGTTCCCATTCATTTGCCTTTAATAGCGGGTTTTAATTATTTTTAGTTGCATTTATTTTAATTTTATATATATCAAAAGTTATATCCATCTATTTAAATTCAATTGTTCAGCATTAAATTAATTTTATTGTAACTTTAGCATTCAATTTAGATTTCGGAAAGCCATTTGCAAAATTGTTAAAACGTTATTTTATCTTTTCTTTTTCATTTCATCCCATTCTGCAAATTTCTTATTTTTCAAGAATTAACTTGATTGTAAGCAATTGATTTCAGATTTCATGCTGATAGTACACAAAAGTAGTAACATAACATTTACTTATACATTTAACCCATTTTGAATTCTAATTAAATAAGAATAAAAGACTTATGCCCGATGCCTTCACCAACTTACCTTAAGCTTTATGTCTCAACTAAGTACACTTTGTGATGCTTTAGGATATCTTGATGGAATCCGGTATTAGTTGTTTAAATTCTTAAATCTTATATACTTGAAAAAAATCGACACTTGAAGTTCGATTCAGATTTAAGACTGACATATACGAAGTATAAAGATTTATCCTTTTTGAATGATATATTTTTAATAGTACGTTGCGTAAAAGCAATCTAAAAAAAGAAATACGAATGACTAGCACTCTATTGCATGGCCCATCCATTTTACAATCCGTTCGAGTCGTCAAATCACTCGTCGCGAGTTCATTTTTGTGGAATTGGAACGTAAAGCGAAACCCTACCATTTTGAAATTGCGTTCGTCATGGCTCCCTTGCCTTTTTCTACACAAAGAGTTATCAATTTAACTGGACACAAAGAAATTTCGAATTTATAAAACACTCCCCTGGAAAGAAGATTTAAATAAATCTATTCATTTCTACGGCAATTCATTATAATCATTGTACTTATATACATACGAGATTTTACTTCTGATAAGATAGGAAACCCTATTTCCCTTTAATTCACGATTTAAAAGGAAAGACAATTGCAAAGTCTTGATATAGAGAAAATCTGTTATTGATATAAACACAGTTTCCTTTTTTTCAATATATGAGATAAGACCTTGTTTCATCCTCTCAAATAAGTAACACTTTATTCAATTTTATTAAACTTACATTTACTAACATTGCTATCTTTTTAAACTCACTTAAAAGGTTTAAAGGTTACTTTATATTAATAATATAGGCTACTTTTATTTGTAAAACAAAAGGTAACACCGCATTCAACATTTTGCATATTGCTCTAGACTTTGTCTTTTAAAAAACTGTTCATTAATTAAAATATAATCGCCAAGCAAGAAATTCGCGATCAGATACGATGCTGTGTAGAGAACATAGATAAATTACTTACCATGTAAGCGTGTTTCCATCTTAGACTGTATCATCACTTAACATCACGTAAAATCACAGAAAAGCGTCAGGTATAAAAATAATGTTCAAGCGAGTTAAAGCGCCGCAAAGCTTGAAAGAGAAAAATCATATGGGATCGGCTCAGCTGTGTTAGTTTACGGATTATGCGTTTTTGTTGACTACCCCCGTTTTTTAATTTTAACTCTTTTGACTATTTTAATATTTCTGGAACATTTTTTAGTTGGGGCGAGGGAGGTGTTTTTGTACACAAAGGGTTACAATTTCTATATGCGGGCGACGTCTAATTTTATTTTTTTAAATTGATCGAAACGTGCGTCCGTTGTGAATGGGTTTTATTCTTTTAGTTATGGTTTTTTAACGTCGTCTTCTATTATTATTTTGAATTGATTTTTATCGTAAATATGTAGAGTGGGATTGTATTTGATTGTCGGAACGAATCGTAATTACTGGAGTATTTCGTAGATGTTGCTACTTTATATTGAAAAAAACATAAATGTTTGTGCTTTTTTCTATTTTTAGTAGTTGTTTGCTAGAGTTAAACTCGGGTTCGATTTATGATTGGGCAAAAATAAGAAGTTATATTTTCTTATGTATCTAGGTTTGGTGCAAGGCTCAACCAGGTTATTAAAGACGTCGACAAAAGAATGTATTTATCGGATGAATTGATTTATACGTAAGTTGTGGTTAAGAAAATAACTACTGAGTTTCTTGCCAGTATTTTCTCGGTTAAACTAACCTTGCAAATCAGTATAATAGATTCATTTTTATCATAGAAATTTGACGATTAAAAGACTTTGTTAAACCAAATTAATATATTCATTTTATTTCAAGGTTTTATAATATATTGTTAGGAGATTTTTTTATTAAAGTTTATAACCGAAAATACGTATTTATTGACTGTTCATGGCTTCGCTGATGCAATTACTTAATTTGTTAACAAAGATCTCGGCTTCGATTACCGGCAGGACAAATTTAAGTCATGGTATTTTTGTAACACATCTGAGTTTGGACTGATGGGATCTATCACTATCACTTACCTCACTTCGACTATCACTTACCATGAGTTGTACAGTTAAGTGCTAAGTTGTCAGCAATAAAAACGTCTGAAGTAAAAAATATGTAGCCATGCAAAATATATGCTGGTATATATATATATATATGTCGGAGTACAATAGTCTTTGGAGCGCTGGTGCCATCTGTCTAACGGCGTGGGACAGAGTCAATAGTGGCAGTCCGGCGCACGTCTCTCGGTAATTCTCGGGCGACGGTCCGCCAGAGCGGTCGACTATCGAAACTGTCGCGTTCCTAGCTATTATTGTTAATGGGTTTGTGTAAATTGTTATCGGAAACATTAAGTGATTTATGTTTGATTGATATGATTATGGATGCCATTAATGACGATGTCGGTAGAGAACCTTATGCTTTATGCTTTCCTTCTCTCTTATTCTCCGACATATATATTAAGGTTTTACAAATATTTAAATTTATTATCTTCGCCGATAACACTTTTCGTAATTCTCTTGTTGCGTATTCACCAGCTCCCAAATCAAATGTGCGCAAAGAAGTTTTACTTCAAACGCTAATGAACGTGAATTGCTTTAAATGCCAATAATACATATGTATGAACGGTTGTAAACAAAACGTGAAATCATCAAATTGTTTCAATTTATTACGATTACAGACGAAATACCCGAATCGTTAACGATTAATCAAAACGGCTGTCAACATGACGTATACAAAAAAGCATCACAATTAAAATGGTATAAAAAGTGAACGGGATAAAAAGGAAGCTATGTGTTTCGAGGAAAAAAATGCTTGGGTTAACGTCCTTAAGGGCTGTAGCGTTGGGATTAGATCATATATATTAAGTCGATATACGTTGAATGTTATGTAAGGGTAATATTGTGAATGAGCAGTTATAAAACGACGATGTATACGGAAGTATGGGGAATGTTGGATTATGTTATGTTACAGGATGTTCACTTGAAGAGTCTCGTTACGATTGGAAGTGCAGGAGACAGAGGTTACAACTATTACATTATTTCTCTTAATAAAAATTATTTCGTACAAGCTAGTACCCGCGTAGTTTTCGATCCCGTGATAATATAAAGAAAAATAATACTTAAAAAACGACTACTTAGTAAACTACTTAGTCTAGGAAATTTAAATTTATTTTTTTATTAGAATAAGTGAAATCAGGTTAAAATTAAAGGAAATAAGAGGAAATACAAAGTAAGTAGCAGCCCATTAACGTCTCACTGCTGAACAAAGGCCTCCTAACTCATAGGAGAGAGAGTTTTTAGAGCATAGACCCACCACGCTGCTCCACTGTGGCTTTACAGGCAAAGTACACAAATTCATGTGCTAAAACAATTGCATTCTCTATTCCTTTAAGCTCATAGTCTCATATGACAGAAATCCAACACGAACGGAAGAGATCAGACATGGGACCCAAGGATTAACGTGCTCATCGAGGCACGGGGGCGGAGCACACTGCCAAATTCCCAACTTCAGACAAATATCGATAAAACTCAATATCGATGTTTGAATTATTATGCCATATTAACACCGTACAGAATGATATAACGAAATAAAATTTAATCGCGAATCGTTTTGAAAATCTCGTGATGTGTGAGTGAGTTTAGGGATCGTATATCATCTTTGCATTATTGCTTTTCTAATAAAGATGTTTTGGGGTACATCGGTTTAATAGATTTCTTTTTTTAACTCTTTATTTAAGGAGCTTAGTCACTATGCAACTATGTCACTCCGTAAGGTAAACAATGATATAAAACACTCATTTATTCTCTATCTAGTCTTAAAATAAATTTTAACTAATTTATATACAATCTTTGATTTATTATTGTATGGAAATGTGGTTTAATAGTTATGTACGTATGTTACGTACATAGAAACATCGATATAGATTTTTCTGTGACAGAATTTCCCAATGGGCTGGAACGGTTTTATTATGAAAGTCCAGCTGGATTCAAGAATGATATATATGATTATAATGAATATATTTCGAGTTTGTCTTTGAGTTGTATAACAATTTATACGAATATAATGTCCAAACCAATAATTTCGTTTGTATACAACTCCTGGCCTATAAAATATTACGTATTAGATCTCACTGGTAAAAAAGCTAAGAAAAGCTCACAGCTGTCATACATGTACAAGCAAATATGACTCTTATCATATTGAATATAAATATATTATTACATTGAAGTGACGACAAATTGCATTTTATTTATTTTATTTATTGTATTGAATGAAACTATGTTACAATTGTACTAAATAGGTAAAATTTATTACTTTAAGTTTCATAGAGAATCGCCATTATTCTTCATTTTATAACATTAAAAGCACATTTCGTTGATTTTATCTTTTACAGCTGCATTAAATGAGTGCATAAATGTGTAACTACTGGTTGATCGCGGCGTTACTTGCGGAATTCTCTATGTCGTGGGTATATGAGGAATAAAGTTCATAGTTTAAATTAATCGGGGGTGTAACTATGGAGATCTCGCAGTGAGTTGGTTTTTTATTTACACACCCGCATCTCGTAGTTATATAGGGAAATGTTACCAGTGAGCGTCTACGTATAAATATGTGTCGAATAATCATGCTGGAGTTTAAGAAAACGAATAGTTTTGGAGGATTCGTGATAATAAAATGAGACATATTTTCTACTAGTACTATACATGTAATATAGTACCTAGTACTATATATGTAATATAGTACTAGATCGAAATGAATCCAACTAAATCAAGGTCATTATAAACAGTCTAACTCTTTTAAAGTTATTAATAGTGAACAAAGTCGGATTGGCTTTCTTTTATATACATATACAAATGTCTAATAGACTAAATAAAATATTCAGTGACTATCTATTGTTAACAAAAAGTTATTTATGGTTAGTGAGCTTAAAAAACTACCATATTTACGAGTTTCCTAATGATGTAAGAACACATGTTAAACTTAATGAAATAAATTGCCTAGAGGTATGCAAAAAAGCAATAGTTTACATTATTTGGGGTTATATATAGATAGATAGCAGTTTTTTACCCTTCATCTACTGGGTATAAGCCTCCTTGTTAACAGGAGAAGGTTTCTCGAGCATAGACTCACCACGACACTTTACTCCGAGTTGGTAGGCTACGATATCCTAGAATTAGTTTCAAGAAAATGTAAGTTGCCTCACAATTTACCATGTCAGTTTTAAACACCAATTAGGGATATAAGTTTTTCGCTGAGAAATGCAAAACGCACCTCGACCAGAGTCGTGGGACATGGGACTCACTGCGGGACAGAATACCCATTCAAACACAGCGTTTCCACGTCATTCTAAAGTGGGATACCAGCAGCACACTTGCCCAATCCAATATTGATGAAGCCGAATCAATATTGAAGGCTCAGACTTCCCACTCCTAAAATCCAAGTGTCTATCCATTGGGCTTTGGCAAGAGCCGGGTTTGATGGTGGGTCGTATACTAATTAAGGGCAACAAATACATTTGGTAATGTGCCCCATGTTCTTGCATATACTCCTTTCCTCTCTAGAAATTGCATTTTCCAGTTTGTCTACACCCATGCTGGTGAAAGGCCTTGGCCGTGGCTACTTACCATGATGAGTTACCATAATATTTGGGCTCCAATATGATTGTGTATGGCACCTTTTAGAGTATAATTACGTCTTTACAGCTTAGCTCAGAGAATAAGAATCGGTAACAAGTGAAAGCGTTGTAGACTGCTTAGATCAACAATTGCAATATTGTTTATCGTAATAAAACACGCACGGAGCCGTTTATAAAGCAAGTTAATGAAATGAACCAACATTATTGTTACTAAAAGCGACATAACAAACCGCTTGTTTATTGTTAACAACGCCATAAAACTTTCATAGCATAAGAACTGTAGGTAATGCTACGGGGCGACCATTACTGTAAGCTTGTGATACAAATCGTTCAAACTATAACCCTTTCGGGACGTACCAATATATTGCCAATTTAAAGTATAATTGCCGTGTTCAAAACTTCTTCGTATGACAATTTTTCAATATTTCAAAGGAAAATGCGATAAATGACATCGATATCGTAATTTTAACCCCAAAGAAGTTTCACTTATGACATGTGTACTTATGTATGTGCGCATTTTGTGTGGTGAATGGGTAAATCAACTCGGTCACCACGGTCTGTCTTGTCTTCGCAGTGCTGGACGTCTTCCGAGACACGCCGGCATCAACGACATCATAAGAAGGACTCTTGTCACCGTTAACGTGCCGGCTATTCTTGAGCCGAATGGAGTTGCACGTGATGATGGTAAGAGATCTCATGATATGTCGTTGAGGCCTTGGAAACAAGGAAGGTCGTTGGTGTGGGATGCTACATGTGTTGATACGCTTGCACCATCTCACATTGGCGCTACATTCAGCGGGAGCGGTGGCATCATTAGCTGAAAACGCCAAGAGGCGCAAATATGAGAGCCTTGCGTTAGAATACTTATTTGTGCCTTTTGGCGTGGAGACATTGGGACCGTGGGGTCCTGAGGCTAAAAGCTTTTTGAAAGAAATTTCATCTTACTTAGTTGATGTCACCCGTGACTCTAAAGCCGGGTGGTACTTCGGACAGCGTATAAGTATCCCATCTATTTGCTTCTGATGGCGCATTTTAATTACTTTTATTTTTTCTGTATTAATGTTAAGGTTCGATATAATGTTATGGTTAATTGTAATTAAATTTATTAACTCGAAACCATTCACTAGTCCAAAGCTAAACAAATTAGAATAAACAATTGTCACATTGTACAGAAAAGTTTAATTTAAAATATTCTTTTATAGAATTTACAAAATTTTCGTAGTTAAAGAAATATCCTTGATACTCGATGATAAGCAGATCAAATCTCAGATCGAATCCGAGACTTTTCCTAAGCTAATTCGCATAATTGCACCAGAGACGTCTACGGAATTAGAAAGTAAGAGCTTTCTTATTTGGATGAATAAACAGTCAATGAAGTTTCAAATTAAGTTGGACATTACCTACGGAACCATAACAAATGACATTTCAATCCACTCGTAGATTAATCACCAACGGATGTACATTTGAACATTTGAAAGTTATTATTAATATATTGACATTATGCTACATTAAACTTATAAATAATTAAAATCGTAATAAAAAATTCAAAAGACAAACAGTTGTATGCATTTTTTTGCGATTATATCATGTCAGTTCTTAATTAAAAACGTAGTTGTCATTTCAGTTTTTAATTATACTATATACTTTTATTTATTTATCAAACACAGAACAATGTAAAAAGAAATAATTAAAATGTCCTTTTTTTATTTAATATGCAATATATTCTACTGTACGTGTGTATATGACCAAATTATATCTAAACGTTGATTTAATAACGATTTAGATTGATAATATCATAATATTAATAACCGATTTTCCCATATTTCTACGGGATTTGGTATTACGCGGTTAAAATGAAAAACTAAACTAAACTTCTCGCATGCCCTAGGGCTCCCACCTAGGTCCTCTATTATTTAATATATTTATAAACGACATCGTTTTTTTATTTAATCACGCTGACTTTTTATTATATGCTGATGATATGAAAATTTTCAAAAAAATTAAATGTTCAACTTTTGATTGATAATTCAATTCAATAAAGAAATGGTTTCCCGATGTTTCAATGAGACCTGGAACTACGTGGGTGACACCGCCATGAAAAGCTTGACTGTATTTATATAATTCTTCGTTTCGTAAGCATATTAGAGAACTAAACAGCTGGATTGCTTTTGATTATATTGCGTATCTGTTTATGTGGATTCAACAATGGTTTAAGTTAACTAATAGATCCAAAAACTAACGGATTAGTTTGTATTTTCAATAGATCTAGTTACGCTATTTAAATCGCAGAAAATGTATATATATAAGCAATTCCATCTCATTTACAATGTAACCCGGCATTAAATTGAAACTACTCGAACGTCTTAGGAATAGAATCATTGTAATTCCCTCATGGAGTCATATGTCAACATTTCTGCTTCTATGTTTACTTATAATTATCTTACATTGTGTTGTCCATTTTATTTAATTGTTTACTTTTCAGTGGTGGTGGTTAAAATCTAGAAAGCGTCAACTATTTGTAAATTATCAAAATTTTGATTGGGAATATCATAATCCGTACAATCTCCTCCGTGCCTTCTCCAATTTACATGACGCTGGCGAAGTTACGTGTGCCCGGTCACACCTGAAAGCCAATTACTGAAGAAGAAGAAGTATAATTATCTTTATTTTGCTAATTTTTTATTTGTAATTTTTTTCTTATATCATAGAATATTAATTTAGAGAGCGTGTCTACCGATAAACCGATCTTACGGTCAGGCAGAATGAATATTAGTGTACGAAAATGTATATTTTTGATATAAATAAAAAAAATAACAATAGCAATAAATAAAATTAAAAAATTGAAGTCTATTTCTACGCAATGTACTAAGAACTTCTCAAATTCATTACATAGAAATAGAACATTTTACGTGAGCTTATTGTACAATTTTCGTAATATTAACAATCATAAGTCTAAAAAAAAATTATTTGAACTAGAGTGTATAAATAAAAAACGTAACATATATCAACGATTCTTTATTTTCGATGATCATATCATCCTATATATCAAAATAAATCATCGTTTTGTTAAATTATACAGCTATTAAAACACGATGCTTAAAAAACTTGGCAATAGTACAAAAGGTAATGCAATAAGAAGTAATATATCCTTGAAACAATGTCTAACAAAATTAGGGTTTTATACTTGACTCTATAGGGAGGGTATGCACTATTAAGTACAAAAGAGGTAAATAGCAGCCCAGTAATAACCTATTGTTGGGCATAAGCATCCTCACTGATGTGACTATAACTCAAGTGGCACCCTCTATACTTATTTTTGGAGCATAGACCCAGCAAGCTGCTCCCCTGTTGGTTGGCAGGTTACACATATTCCAGATTTACAACCGAGATACGAGTTTTCCTCAACAATCATGTAAATTTCCTTTTCTGTAAACGAAAAGATCAGTATGACTTGTTAAGATTCATGACTTTGAGTCCCTGCTCAGGATTCTGTTACTTATATAGTAAGTAGCAGCCCATTAACGTCGCACTGCTGGGCACACAGCCCTCCTCACTCCGAAGACCGAGGGGTTTTAGAGCATAGACCCACCACGACGCTCCACTGCGGGTTGGCATGCATAGTACACAAGTGCACTGTCTATTCCTTCACTCTCATACTCTCCTACTCTCACAGTTCGGAGAAACATCGCTGACTTCCCAACTTCGGACCAAAAATATTGACAGTTTAGCGCTTGACTGTGATCTCACCTGATGGTAAGTGATGATACAGTCTAAGATGAATTCGCGCTAATCTGGTAAGAGGCGATATACTCCTTATGGTTTCTACACAGCATCCTACCGGAACACAAATCTCTTTGATTGGTGGTACGTCTTTGCTGGTAGGGTAGTAACTAGCCACGGCCAAAGCCTCCCACCAATCCAGACTCAGACAAATTAAAAAATACAATTTCCTACATTCGTCCTACCGGGGATCGAACTCGCGACCTTTGCTAGCAAATGCACTCGCACCACTGCGCCAGCGAGGCCGTAATTTCTAGCATAAATGTTTGTACGATCTATTGTTGTTGCATGATGGCTACCTGTTAATGTGTATGGTTGTAATAAGTGAAATGGTTGGTGGGCCAATCAAATAAATATCGATTTTTGAATTAGCCCGACCAGGGATTCAAACCCAGAATCTCACGTCTGTACCCGAATATGCTAACCACTAGTCCAATGAGGCAGATTGAGTGAAGTAATTGCAGGAATTAAAATATCGATATAGTCTCCAATACGACAGCTGATACGATGACGTAACGCATAATAAAAATAACCCGTTACGCGAATTATGTCTCGCAATGACAAAACACACGCCGTAAATAGCCGGTTGTGTTCGTTTGAGTCGTAGTCATTTTCTACACCCTTAAACATTGTACACGTCAGTAACGATGTTACACAAATACCGATCAACCTAAACAAAGCTTTCTTACGTATTTATAAAAAAAAACTACGTGCGTACTTAGTACACATATAAGAAGTGAAACTTATTAAGTCCTTATTTATTTTTATACAAATCTAATATAATTCTCATTTAACTTAACAATTAAATGTCTCAACAGCTTCAGAGGCACAGATTTCTTTAGACGACAAGTTTCCTTAAAACAAATCATAGTCCAAGCTCTGTATAGCAAAACCTACATACATACATAGCATCGCGCCTCATTTCCATAGGGGTAGACAGAGACCAAGTCCTTCTACTTGCCACGATCCTTGAATATCTCCTTCGCTACTTTCATTCTCATTAAACCATTCATACAAGTTCGTCGGTTTAGAGTACTCTTGCCCTGGCCCTTATTTAAAATGTGCTGGATTTGGTCCAGAAACGTTCGCCTTGGTCTTACCCTTCCAACTTTCGCATTCACTCTTGACTCATAAATCTTTTTTATCAGTCTCCTTTCATTCATTCTCTCTACGTGCCCAAACCATCAAAGCATACCTTTCTCAATTTTAGTCACTGCATCTTCTTTTATACCGCAACGTTCTCTTATCACACTATGTCTTACTTGTCACTCAGTTTCAATTCACTGATACTTCTCAACGCTCTCATCTCTACTGCATTTATTTTGCTTTGTGATTCTTCTGCCATACCTAACTTTCACTACCATACATAAATGTTGGCACCAACACTCCAGCATGCACAGCCAGTCTGGCCCTTTGAGACACCATCTGGCTATTCACTCTCCTTTCAATATCGCTTTCACATGTTCCATATTTTGTAAATTGAGATCCCAAGTATATAAATTCTTTCACCTCTTCCATTTCTTTCCCATCAATCAAAATATTGCCAAACCTCATTGTAAAAATTTCATTGGTATAACAAATAGATCCCCTTATAATAAATCCCATTTGTATTTTAATATCAATGTGGCACTATATACAATAAAATTGATAACAAAAATTACAAATGCGTGCGCACAAAGTACACATGTCAGAAGTGAAACTTCTTTGGCAAATTAATTTTTAAATCTCGTTTATATCTATACAAATCTAAAGCTTTAGATTTCCGAGATTTAGAGGGACGGGAAACGGGAAGATATGTCAGGAATTTAATTGTCATTAAATATTAAAAGTGTCGAAAATTAATACAAATAATTTATTGAAATCTTGAAACTCGTCATATCACGAATTTTTAATAAAAATGCCACGTGGTTTGTGTTAAAATGAGAAATTATTAATTATATTTTGTTTTTGAAAATAAATTTTTGAAGGAGAATTTATGTTATTTGTAAATATCAAAATTACCTAACCTTTAAGCGAATTAGCATAAAAAACGCTGCATTTCTTTTTGAGGCTAATCATGCGTTTTATCCGTAAAAATTTTACCCTCGTCCATCTAAAGAAAAACTTCTTTAAAAACATACATTACTCACTTCACATCAGTGGGAGAAGGGGCTTTTGGGAACCACACAGCGACATCCTCTGGTGTCCCTCATCGGAGCGGATCTCTCACTGCCAAGTCTAGTGGGCGCTATGCTTGTCAATGAGATATAGATGGAATGCAGTTGCCTCTTTCTGCGAAGCCGTCATTTCTTTGAAGGAGGCAATGGAGCGAGCACGAGAAGCTGCAGCAGATGCTGCTACCCTAAGGAGGAGGAGGTTGGGTGGCAAGATGCGTCTTTACGAACGCCTCTTGTCTCATCCTTGAACTTTCTTAGTCGGTTCATCCGGGATTGTCAGAGTGAATGCGCAAGGGAGCCTCTGACACTCCCAATTCAGGGTGAGGAGGGTGTCGCTGGGTTTTAGTGGGTATTCTGGTCTTGCCGGTAAGTCCCACATTTCCTGCATCGTGGCAGGGGTGCGCAAATGCATTTCCCAGCGGATAAAAAAACAGTGGTTCTTGGGATCCACAATTTATTTTCCAAATGAGATTGTCTTTATGTTATAATAAATTTGCAAAGGATCGCGAACTACGCGAGTAACAACACAGGGAATAACTAGTATTTAATATAATTACCATTTAAATTATACGCTGTACGTTTGGTATAAAAGTTCTCATCTTATGAGAGATTTTACCGAACTAGTTTTAACATGGAAAACAATATCTGTAAAGTATAAAATATCACAACACATGCGATAGGACAGTCCTATTTAAAATCCTAAACTAACAATGTGAATTTATTATATACTTTTTAATCTGTCACCTATAAAATTTGAATACGTATGCGAGTTGTAACATTGCGATACATTTGCGAACAACTAAACGTGGCCTGCAAATAGCGAGACAGGCGTCTAGTGCGTTTGTAATGTCGAAAATAACATTTCTCTAACACTAGCTTCAAATCTAGCTTTATCTGTCAGACAATATATTCTAGTATACTTCACTAATATTTAATATTTATTAAAAGGTACAGAAATCGTACACATGTAAATAAAAACATAGATATCTTTTGGATTATCCTCAACATAATTTAAAGAATATACAAAACAAATGATAAAGTAGAAGATTTTTTTAAAGATTTAAATACTTAGATTTGATTCTTGTTTTTATCAAAGAATCTTCACATAAGAATCAACATTTGGCATTATAGTGGATTCATTGCTAATAAATTATATGTTCGCATGACGATATAAAAGACCGATTAAGCCTTCATGAATTATAGAATAATTCGATTTGGAGAAGTGTAAACTTCTTTAGAAGTGCTGTGTTCTGTATTTTGTTGAAATGAGACTGATCCGCCACGCTCGGCTATGTAATGCCCGCCCGAATATAGTCGTCTCTGATTAACGAGGAGAGTGATAGAATCAACGCGTTCCTGCTATTTAAATTCTGTATAATATACGACAGATAATATAAAATTACGACAATATTGCCAGTTTATAGACAATTATATATATTATAATGTCATTGCTGTATTATCGTCGTCGTCGTCGTCGTTTCAACCGATGGACGTAAGTGCTGGACATAGGTCTCACGTAATGATGTCCAAAGGCCCGATCTTGCGCCGCCTGGCTCCAGCGGCTACCGGCGACCCTCTTTATGTCGTCGCCTCTATATACCGCCCGGTGCGGGGTCGCCACTCCAGCACCTTCGGGCCCCAACGTTCATCGTTCCGTCGGACTATGCTCCCCGCCCATTGCCACTTCAGGTTCGCGATTCGTAGGACTATGTCGGTGCCTTTGGTTCTGCTACGGATATCCTCATTTCTGATTTGATAGCCCTCTCCATCGCACGCTGAGCGACTCTGAGCTTTCGTATGAGGCCCATAGTCAGCGACCACGATTCGGAGCCGTAGGTCATCACTGGCAACACGCACTGTTCGAAGAGCGTTGTAATCAAGCACTGAGGAGTATCGGACGAAAATATCTGGCGTAGTTTACCGAACGCTGCCCAACCGAGTTGGATTCGGCGGTTGACCTCTTTCTCGAAATTGAACCTACCTAGCTGGACTATGTGCCCCAGGTATGTATAATTGTCTACAATTTCGAGTGCTGAGTTCTCAAGGATGACTGGGTGGAGCGGAACATGGATATTGGACATAAATTTCGTCTTATCCATGTTCAGTTTTAGGCCCACCTGTTGAGAAGCTTTGCTGAGGTCATCGAGCATACTTTATTATATAAAGAAAAAATTGTCATATTTTGTATTAATAACCTAACGTCGTCTCACCGCAGTTTTGTCGTAAAATGTTAAACACACACCAATTTTAGAGAGACAACAAGAGAGTAACGTAATTTTAATTATGTACATGAAAACAAACTAACAATTTAATTATATATACGCAGTTAGAAAAGACATTCAAGACACAGCGTCTGGACATTCCTCGTTTTGTTCCAGATATTGAACGCAGACGCATAAATAACAACAATATTTCGTCGGGACTTAGAATAGTAATATTAATTAACCTGAGCGTGTCCCGTATTTCATATGCGACCACGTTTCTGTCCGTTTCTCCCTATTTCTGTTTGTTTCTATTGGTTTCTGTTGTCTATACGAGCACCTGCTTGACAGTGTATTACGTTTTAAGATTATTGTTTCATTTCTATGTTCAAGCTATGTGATATGATATCGAAAATATAAACGGCCTCTCTGTATAAAGAGTCAAGTATAAATCTGTAACTGTATAAGACAGTGTTTCATAGATTATTGATTTATTAATGCCCTGTCTTTTGTACTAATTTTAAGGATACTTAACAGCTATATGATGAAAGAAAACACGACGATTAAAATGCAAGTTTACATTATATACGTACGAGCCGTCGATTAGGATAAAATTCTTAATTACAGTGTTATTCAATAAAAAATGTATCGAATAAAAAGAGATAATTTGAATATTTGTCAGTTAATATTTTATTGCATAATCAAGATGTTTTAAATTAAAATGGCAATATTTCGTAACTTTTATATTTAATGTCAAATATGTCCGGCTTTGTCATGATTTATACTTAGTCTTTTAACAGTAATATAGTCTGTGGCAAAAACATAATCGAACTCTGTGGTAGAAAAAAAAAATGGCGGGAAGAAGAAATAGACGTCGGATATTTAATGATTTTTAAAAGAGATACTTTTGTAATATCATTGATCAATAATTCAATTTCGTCTCGTCGATTTCTATAATGATCAGTTATTAAATAAAAATATTTGTTTTGAGTTATAAATATTTCTACGTAAAGTTAAAACACCTAATCATCTAGGCAACCTTATTAAATGTTTAACAATAATAATCCAATATTGTTGCAATCAGAAATACAATATCAATATGGTATTTCTGGCAATCATTTTTGAAAAATATCATTGTCCTTTCGGGTCATACAATACAATAATTTACAAAACTGAACGCATCTTTTTAGCGTACAAGGAAATCGTAAACAGTTTAACAAAGAGAGGGGCTCATTAATTTTCAAAAACACAGCCGAGCCGTGCGTTATTACGAACGGATCAATAAATTACAATCATTTGCATATCATCGCAACATGTAACTTGCATGCATATACATGTACTTGTAAGATAATATGCGTACGCGATAATAGACTACCCAGAACGCGAAACGATAAATCTCCGCGCATTTTTCACAAACGCATAAAATCTGAACGCACTATAATTGAAATGAAAAACACTGACGAAAAGTGTTAGTCTCTTTCTAACGCCATACACGCGTCTCTTTCTAACGTTACACACTTACATTTAGAATATTCAGCTTATAAACACTTTATTGATATTAGAAAATGAATTCTATTTCGTTACATTACAGTTGGATTTTATTAAAACAGGTATATGGATAAACGTCTTCACTTTATAGATGGAGACTATTGTATCCGCTGCGGTTGTCAGAAATGTTTCCGTCTCATTTACTCGCGATAGCTTCGTCCCGCTTCATCGCGTGTCAATGCAGTTTATTGTAGACGTTAATGGCTCTGATTACAAATGTAAATTTTTAGTCTGCAACGGCGTTGGTCGGCTTTTTTCGCTATATCAATATGGTATTAAACTATAGAATATGTTAATAATTTACAAAATCTTTTATTTTCCTTTTATATTCATTGTTTATTATTCGATGCAAGAATTATAAGATGGCGTTGGAGTGTAATTATTGTAGGTGTCCTCATCAAACATAATACAATTGTTTAAAGATTATCATTTTGGGGTAAGCGACTGTTTTAGATATTTTAGTTAATTATACTTATCACAAAAGGCCAAAAAAACTAAAAAAACAAGTAAGTAACGGCCTATTCTGGTATATCAGTAAACTATGCTCCAAAAACCCTCTCATATAAGCTATAGGTAAGGTAATGTGGTAGTCTATTAACGTCCCACAGCTGGGCAAAAGTCTCTTAATTCTTAGGAGATAAGACTCCACTAAAAATACATTAAATATATATTTCAAATATAGTTTCCCTAAACATAATTATTCCAAAGGATATATTACTCGCTTTGATGATTTTTACTGAAAATATTAATAGTATGAATATAAATCTTTCAACGTCCAAAACAAACTAAAAAATAAAAACAGAAATACTTCACACGTACTTGTCTATTATTCACATTACGATGTTTTATTTATACAAGCGTCCAGTTCGAGTTGGCACATCCCTCGGTTGCATTCTATACAAAAATGTTAAACCCCGGGGTCGTATCAAGGACCTACTTACATTGGACATTTGTATTCAAACCGTCCATTTTATTGTGAGATATCCATTAGTTCTAATGTATACAAATATTGTGTCCCCTTACGTTGGCTGGTGGTTTCTCAACCGAATGCCTTTCGGTAAGATGTACTCGCTGCCAATTTTCAGAAAGACAGAACTAAAATAATTGCAAAGGCGCCCTATTTCGAGCCGCCGACACTGTTTAGATACATTTAATTCTAGTTGTGATCGAATCATTCTAATAAAATGAGTCAACTGTAAAGTGCTTACCCACATATTTCAAACTTAATGTAAATTTTCGTTTCCGTGAAATTAAATTCAAATCAAATGTTATGATTAAAGTGATAACTGTCATAATTTAAGGTTTTGTTGTTTGTTTTGTAGCAAAAAGCTTTAGACTTGCTACTTAAATGTTAAAATTCATATTATTGAGCCTGTAGACAAGATGATATTCTAAGTACGGCAACGTCAGTAGATCTCTTATCTGTATAAGTAAGCCAGATACAGTAGTAGAGTAATTTTTTGTACATTTAAATGTTTATTTAAAGTAAACCCATTATCTAATACATTTAATGAAACTTTTTAACATCAGCTTTTAAATGTACAAAAATGACCCCACTTCATATAAGTAAACATAGAAGAAATGTAAATTAAAAATTTATTTATAAATCTTATTGAAAAAAATAATATAATCTAGATTTTTTATTTAAGTAGGCTAATAAAGCACTTTTGAGTCGTCATTATTCTGTTCGTTGTTAACAAATCTATCACCAGCTCAGAAAGTTGATTCCGCTAAGAAGAAAGAAACCGTCAAGAAACTCAGCGGTTACCCCTTTAGATATAGTTTTTGTAGATTACAATGTGTTTATATTTCACGTGCAAGTGGAATATTTGTCACTTATTAAAAATGCGTATGCTCAACCCGAAATATGATTTGTGAACCTTCTTCATTCTAAAATATTGCATTATTATTATTGAATTGTTAATAAAATTAAAAGTACTTGCATACTAAGTACACATGTCAGATGTGAAACATCTTTGGCAATCGAATAGTTAAGTCTTGGTAAGGAAGTAGCAGCCCATTAACGTCCCACAGCTGGGCACAGGCCTCCCCACTCACATGAGAGAGGGTTTTTAGAGCAATGACCCACCACGCTGCTCCACTGCGCATTGGCAGGCATAGTACACAATTGTACTCTCTATTCTCTCTCTATAATCTCTCTTCACTCTCATAGTCCGTCGAGACGGCAATCCGACACGGCCGGAGAGAGATCAGGCGCAGGACCGACGACTTAACGTGCTCTCCGAGGCACGGGGGTAAATCAACCGTCAAATTTTTCCCAACTCCGGTCAAATATTGAAAAAATCTTAATAGAAAACTTAGAAATATTGATTTTGAATCGGCCCGACCCGAGACTCGAACCCAGTACCTTATGTCTGTAGTCGATCATGCTAACCACTAGACAATTCAGGCAGTTGATATATTTATAGAAATCTGTAAATTTATATTTCCAAGACTTACCGTTTTATTTAAAGTAAACAAACGTGTCTAATACATTTAATGATACTAAGTCATATCAACTTTTAAATGTACAAAAAAGCTACCCCAATTCATATAAGAAAACAATAAATGTAAATCGCACTCAGTTTTTTGGTTGCCTAATAATATACATATATATTATACTTACTATATTATATGACGTTGTGGTATAAACGCAGACGTAGTGACTAAAATTGAGAAAGGTATGCTTAGATGGTTTGGGCATGTAGAGAGAATGAATGAAAGGAGACTGACAAAAAGGATTTATGAGTCAAGAGTGAATGCGAAAGTTGGAAGGGGAAGACCAAGGCGAAAGTTCCTGGGCCAAATCCAGGACATTTTAAATAACGGCCAGGTCAAGAGTACTCTAAATTGACGAATTTGTATGAAAGGTTTAATGAGAATGAAAGAAGCGAAGGAGATATGCAAGGATCGTGGCAAGTGGAAGGATCTTGTCTCTGCCTACCCCTATGGGACTGAGGCGTGATGCTATGTATGTATGTATGTATGTATGTATGTATTATATGACGTTACGTACGATTGTTATTTGTCCCGTCAATAAATTCCCGAACGAACAATTGTGTTTGGCGCCAAAAATAATGTCCTATTTTCATGACATCGGACGACAAATCGCGAAATCTATCTTCGCAATTATGGCCAGTGATAAATAACTTTTGATACGTGGACGGATATATTTAAAATGCATCCGTCTATTTCACGTCCCGGGCTGACGCGCTGAGGAATTCCTAATGTGCTTATGACATTTGTAATTAAAAATGTAATCCGTTTAAAATTCTTCTTCTTCTTTAATTTATGGCTTTTATTGGTGCCAGTCGGGCCCAATTATTCCGCCAACGACGTGTTTTCTGTGTTAATATCGAAGTCATTTTCCATTGTCCTTGGAGCACTTCAATTAAAGCGCTAACATTATTTTAAAAAGTCTTACAAACGTTTATTAGTGCCTTAACATTTTGATAACTAGCAGCTTCGTTGTATCTTCATGTTAATGAAGTTATATTTTATTTTATTTTTGGCGCGTTCGCCATTTTTACTCGTACATTCAATCCCCTCCCGTTTAAAATTGAACGCATTCTTAATTCAAAATATTCAGTTTTTAATTTTCCACTCTATTTAGTAAGGGGTAAAGGTTTAGATCATACAGTCACCCGTCCTCGGTTTTGAGGCAAAAAAGAATTTAAAATATTGAAGTGAAACTTCTTTTGGCGAATGAAGGAAAAATGGCCAGCGTTTGGCTAAAGATGGCCAGCGTTTTTTATGCAAATTGTTTGAAAGTTAGTTTTAATATTTACAAACATGTGGCATTTTAATTTCCCACGTGTCATTTTATAATCTAATATACTATTTCTTATAAAATAAAAGCATTTTATAAATTTAATTAAATTAATAATTTCTAAAACAAAACACACGTGGCAAGATTTTAAAAAAATATATGTATCAGTTTTCGACACTTTTAATATTTTAATGACAATAGAATTCCTAACAAATTTTTTTCCTCCTTCCCTTTGAGTCTCGGAAATCCAAAGTTATATATTTGTATAAATATAACAAAGTGAGTTTCTTGACGGTTTCTTCTCAGCGGAATCAACTTTCCGAACCGGTGTTAGATTTGTTAACAACGGACAGAATAATGATGATTCAAAAGTCAATATAAACACTTAAGTCTTATTTTCTTCTTCGATCTGTATTAATAAAATACTTTTTATTTATCGAATCAAATATAATTTTATTTAAGGTTGTAGCACTTGGCAATAAAGATTTCTCAAATAATAATTAATTAATACTGATATTTGCGAAAAGAATCACAGAGCTATTTTTCAAATAAAAGGCTCACGTAAAAGGTTTAAAGTTTTTATCTATTTAATGAGTTTGTGTTAACGTAGGAATTTGCTTTATTTCTTATTACGTTGCAAAAATTAAAATCTAAAACATAAAAGTCGCGGTATTAGTGAATAGTTTAACTGATATACGAATGAATGGTGATAATATATTCAGTGACAGGGTTCGTATTGCGCGAACTAGCTGCGGTCGACTGCGGAAATACTAAGTTAGCATGCCTACCACCATTAAACTAGGCCCTGATTTGTTTATTAATTAGTTATTAACCAATTAATTAAGCAATTGTTTTAATCGATCTATTTTATACAGATATTAACTGGTGCCTGCAATTACGTCTGCATTTAAAGTTGGTTCTTTGAGGTGTTTACGTATTACGTTTTACATCGTATAATATCCTACTCTTTGAGCCGTTTCCTCATGTCTGAGGGTCGTTGCTATCTCCTCCTATGATGAGCCTTTCTCTTATTGGGAATGACATCGGGATCTGTTGTCAGCGGCTCGTACTGTACTGTCGATATATAGAATCGTAGAATAAAAGCATTCTTCTTATTTTATTGTTGTCAGGTTAGCGCTTGACTGTAATTTCACCTAATAGTAAGTGGTAATACAGTCTAAGATGGAAGCGCGCTAACTTGATAAGAGGTAAATTGCATCTTGTGGTTTCTACACAGTATTACACCGGAGCCCTATTGCCACGAACAAAGCCTATCACCAATCGAGGTTCTGATACAGAAGATCTGATAAAGAAGACGCGATTTCCTAGATTATTCCTTCTGGAAATTGATCCTAGGACATCTACTAGCGAAGCTAGTACTCCCCCTGTTGAGTCTTCCATGAAGGGGAGGATTATTACAAAGTAGGTATACAAACAGTAGAAGTTGTTAGATTAAAATTGGAATTGACGTTGATTTTTTTGTATATAAACTGCTGAAGGATGTAGGAAACTAAGCGATGCACATTTGTGCAACTGTTTTCGTCTCCGTGAATCCTCAATCGGGTTCATCCTGGGCATAAACGAACAATGCGCAGGTAGAGAAAATGGGTCCACATTTAATGAGTGTCATCTCTCTTTGTGCTTAAAGGCATTTCCCAGCGAAAGATAACAAACAATCGACTTTGATTTTTTTATATTAGTTGTTTTAAAAACTTATTGCTTTGTGTTTATTATTTGTTGGTAAATGGAAACCCATCCGCACGTCAGCGTGCATCGAACATAATCTTTATGAAGGCGGCGATGCGTTCGAACAATCTCTCATATTTATGATAGCTTTGCTTGATTCCAGTAAACGTACAACTAACTGGAACTGGTTTATTTATTGAGCTTCCGACGATAAACTTGCAATTGCTAACATATTTATAAACTGACCATCCAAGTGAAATATTTGTAAAATTAAAAGAGGCTTGATAATGTATTTTGAATCGATGTGTTCTGATATGACTCGATTGCGCGTTACATATCGACCGTGACCGCACAATCTAATTCAAATCCACATAATAGAAATATCTAAATACACTTGTTGAAGTATCATTGAAACAGATAGACTGTTGGTAATGAATCTACCTGAAGAAACAGGCTTTTTTAAATGAGCTATTTAAAAGTTTTTGAGCTTCCGCTTACCACTAGGTGCAAAAACCAAATTATTTTACTTTTTAATAATATATTTTCACTAGATAAATGAAAAAAGACTTATTGAAGTTTTATCTGACTATCTGTCTGAGTGTCTGTCTGCCTGAGCGAGTGTCTGTCCATCTGAATATCTGTCTGCCTGAGTGAGTGTCTGTCTGCCTGAGTGAGTGTCTGTCTGCCTGATTGAGTTGCTGTCTGTCTGAGTGTCTGTCTGTCTGTCTGCCTAAGTGAGTGTCTGTCTGTTTGAGTGTTTGTCTGTCTGTCTGTCTGCCTAAGTGAGTGTCTGTCTGTTTGAGTGTTTGTCTGTCTGTCTGAACATCTGTCTGCCTGTCTGTCTGTCTGAAGGTCTGGCTGTCTGAGTTTCAGTCTGAATGTCTGTCTGCCTGAGTGAGTGTCTGTCTGTCTGTCGGTCTGGGCGTCAGTCTGTCGGAGTGTCTGTCTGTCTAAGTGTCTGTCTGTCTAAGTGTCTGTCTGTCTGTCTGTCTGTCTGACTATGCATCCCTTGCATCTCATCATGTTGTCCTTTACCGAAAAGTACAATGATAAATCTTAAATCAAATTTAAGCTCGTAAGTTTTATAAAGAACTTGATAGAGCCTGTCCAGCAGGATTACAACTTGAGACTCTTAACAAGAAACCACGTGTCAAATAGTAATTGAACTAAAATCAAGGTCAAAGAACTGACACATAATGAGATTATCAATTTTTATTCATTGTTTGTAATAAACATCAAGATCCTGTTTATAGAATCACTCCAAAGCTGTGTGGTATTTATTTAAATCTGGCAAACAGATTCGTTACGCTTTAACAATCTTATGGTGGCTTGAAAAGGCATTACATATTACTTATTATTTATAAATGCGTTGCCGGCATTAATTTATCATGTCTTATTTGTCAATATTTACGTAATCTATTTGATAAATGTTGTCAGACATTTGACATGTCATATGTCTACAACTATAATTTCTTTATAACTTTATACTTCACAAACCCCATTTATTCATTGCAATAATAATCTAACAGCATAATTCTAGGATAAAATATTAAATTTGAATACGTAAACTTTACGAATTCAATTTCTTTCAGAAGCCATGACCATTGCAATTAATACAGATTTCGATATTATTTTAACTACTAATAACAAAGAATAGATAAAAAAATCACGATATAATGTCATAATTCGTAATATGATTGATAGTTTCATTACGATATGTTAAAATTACGGTTCAATTAATATGTTAATACATTAGTAAAGTTGCGTGATAATAAAAACTGATATAAGACATGTTTATTTCAATTTATTTTGGATTCACATAAAACTATATTACAAACCAAAAGTTCTTTATAAATTTTAATGATTAATTTTAGCTCTGTTCCAATGTGTTAAATAATGGTTTTAATTAACATTTCCATCCGATAATGGACGTATTTTCTCATATTTCCATGGAATCGGGAACAACGCGGACGAAACAGCCGTTTTATTTATAACAAAAAGCTCGTCTACTTATAACAACCTCTCAAATGTATTCACCCGATTGCCTTGAATTTTAGAAAAAAATCTTTTTGCGATATAGACACTTGATTTCTGCATATCCATCGAAATCTAAATCTACATCTATATCTAATAGTCTTTCCGTTGGTAATAAATCTATCACCGGTTCGGAAAGCTCATTCCGCTCAGAAAAAACTCAACTGTTACTCCTTTAAACATAGTTTTAGTTCGTTACAACGTAAAGGTAAATAGCAGCCCATTAACGTCCCACTGCTGGGCACAGGCCTCCTCACTCACATGAGAGACGGTTTTTAGAGCATAGACCCACCACGCTGCCTCACTGCTGCTCTCTTAGTGCGACGTGACGGCAATCTGACACGAGCGGAGAGAGATCAAGCGCAGTACCGACGGCTTAACGTGCTCTCCGAGAGTAATAGAAATCTCAATATCGATTTCGAATTGGCGCGAGCCAGGACTCCAACCCAGGACCTCATGTCTGTAGTCGAACATGCTAACCACTACACCTATGAGCCAGTCTCGTTACAACTTGTTTAGCTTTGATTTGCAACTGGAATCAAGTCCAAACATCTTCGTCACTTAAATAAATTCCAATATTATAATATGCTTTTTGTAATAGGACGTTTCTAACATATTTCTTTAACTATGTGGAGGCAAACCCAGAAGTGTTTGACAAATGATTTCTGTACCTTCTTTCCTTTAAAATATGGCATTACAAGTTTCTTTTCATTTCTTGTATTAAAACTGTGTGTTTCGCTCCTTTTGCTGTATAAATTAATATTATTACAGATATATAAAATGTGATTCAATATATCGTCGTTGTCAAACCAAAATCTGGTTTGTGCCATTTTTTGAAATTTTAAGATTATGGCCACAGCTCATAGATCACTGGCTTATTTCTCATATAAAAGAACTGCTATGTGCTTATGACCACTAGTAGTGGAACTATGGCCTAAGAATAAAATATGCTATGTAACATAGCACATTATAATCTAAAACCTACTACTAAGGATATTAAGCTCTTAAGTTAGTAAGCTCACAGATGTAAACGGAGCTTAACAGCAATAACCAGACGCGGGAACAATTACATTTGCACACAATGAAGTGCAACGACAGAAAGAAAGCAATATAAGCTTTTCTAAATTCGTATACAAAGCAACGTTTGAAATACGAAAACGTATCGGCCAATGGCTAGAGCGTATGCCAAAATGCCAGCGTGCGACACAAACAATTAGGAATGCGCTCTATTACAAATTCAAAATACGAATACATGCTATTCCTAATTTAAATCCTACAAGTATAACAAAGAATACATACTATTCTTCATCTATATTCTGCTTATATTATAAAGAAAAGGTACTATTCCTTATTCAAATATAAATCCAACAAATATTGAATAATGAAAACCATATACTGTTCCTAGTTGGTCTAGTGGTTAGCTTGTTCGACTATAGACATGAGGTGTTGGGTTCGAGTCCCGGGTGGGGCTAATTAAAAAAAATCGATATTGAGGTTTCTACTAAGATTTTCTCAGTATTTGCCTGAAGTTGGGAAATTGGCGGTGTGCTCCACCCCCGTACTTCGGAGAGCACGTTAAGCCGTCGGTTCTGCGCCTAATCTCTTTCTAATCGTATCGGATTTCCGGCACAAGAGACTATGAGAGTGAAAGAATAGATAGTGTACTATGCCTACCAATCCGCAGGGGAGCGATGTGGTGGGTCTATGATCTAAAAACCCTCTCTCCTATGAGTGAGGAGGCCTGTGCCCATCAGTGGGACGTTAATGGGCTGCTACTTATTTACTGTTCCTAATTTACATCCTTCTAATATAACAATGAATAAACACTTCTTATTTTTAAATGTTCTAATATTATAAAGAATGCATCATTTTTTTTAAATATTGATAGACGTTTGACTGTGATCACTCGTCATGGTAAGTGATGATACGTATAGTTAAGATGCAATTTACACACAAATCTTTTGCTTTGGCGGCTTATATTAGCTGATAAAGCGGCTAATAGGGCACGACCAAAGCGTCCCAGCACTCCAGAATTTCCTAATTTTGCCCAACCGGGGATCGAACCCACAATCTCTGCTATAAAAGCAAGTACTTGTACCACTGTGCCAGCGAGTGTGTCGTTATTCAAATCCTAATCATATAGTAAAGAAAAAATAGTATTATTAATTTAAAATCTTCTCATTTTATAAAGAATACATACTATTCGTGATTTAAATCTTAAAAATATGAATTGAATCATTAGATGGTACAATTCAAACGAATTTAGTTTTACAAGAGAGAGTTTTGTATATACACAACGTCATTATTGTTGTCAAGAATATGAGATTTTGACACAAGAAAATACAGACTATTCTGGATTCTAATGTCTTTAACGAATATTTTATTTAATTCTGGAAGCAATTCATGAGGATGATTACAATATATAATATGTGACGTTTTTGTGTAAATGAGTTGAATTATAACAAAAATTGTTGAAAGAGTCGGAATAANAAATTATAATATCCGATTATACATAGTTTTGCTATATCTTAAACGGTTAAGACAGTGAATTCGATGAAAGCTCCCAGACCGCTTGATTTATTCCGACTCTTTCAACAATTTTTGTTATAATTCAACTCATTTACACAAAAACGTCACATATTATATATTGAAATCATCCTCATGAATTGCTCTATCTATTCGTGAAAACCATATAAAAATCAATTCAATAGATTCCGAAATTATTGCGAACAGACCGACAGACGTGGCAAAGAACTTTATTTTCATAATATATAAGGAGAAGCACCTTATTTTATAAAATCGAATTATAAATGATCAAATAGGAAACATTATGTATTTTTTTTCATATTATCTACAACTTTTACTAAGCCCTATAGTGATCGCAATCTTTTCTGAAGACAGTAATAGCAGCGATTAAAATGGCAGTATTTATAGTTCATTTCACGTAAAGATTTAAAAAATATAAAACTTACGGATAAACACATAAACAAAAGGCGGTCTTAACGCTGAATAGTGTTTTCTTACAGACAACAATTGTGCTTTAAAAGCTCATTAGTTAGTAATGATTTTAGGAGCGTGTTTTTAAGAGAATAATTCGTCAACGGTAATAATATTTCCTATGCACTGTCTCGTCATTAAAATATAAATAGATAGGTGAGAATTTATTGTAGGCCGTTATTTATAAATTCGTTTAAATGTCACGGGAACAATGGAGTGCGGTGTCTATTTAAGATTGATGAGTAACAAATAATCCCCGTTGTTGTCGGAAGGCGGAAAGTATTACGCAACTAGATTGAACTCGTATGAGAACGTCAGATTACCGAGCCCGTATTATTTTCGGTAAACGATACGTATCTACATCTGTTCCAAGTCGACGTACCGTTTAATAGTTGGTACAAACTGTTACGGTATGAATTAATCTTGACTGGCAAAGGCGATTTCACTCGACCATCGGCAGATCTATCACGACCGCAGATTTCCGACGAATACAATGATTTCTTTAGACAGATTATCGCTTGACTATAAGCTCATATGATGATAAGTGATGATATTAAGGATACCCTTTAAGACCAAACATACTTATACATAAGTCTCACAAGAAATCTCACTTTAAAATTGTGTCATATCCATATAATATATTTTTAAATGTCTATCCTATTATGGCTGACAGATTAGGAGTTGACTGTAATCTCACATGATTAACACATACTAGGTCGAGATCATCTAGTAGGTATTGAGATACCTGTGTCAGAAAATCTCTACCTCCCCAAAGTTTTAGTCACAAACTTACAAAAATAAAAGACAAAAGATTAGAACTTAAAATTAATAAATAAAAAATTTGCAAGCTGATGTATGTATGTGTGTATGCACGTGCGTGCATGAGTGTGTGTATGTGTGAGTGTGCGTGCGTTTATATGTGTCTAATTATCTGTGAGCTACTACTGTACCCAGCATAAGTGTATCAATTTAATAAGGCTTCAGTATCATCGTAGTTGTTAACAGCATGGATTTTTAGTACGTAAGTTATTTTATTATATTTCCTTGTATAATATGGGAGATTAAGAAATGTAGAATCTTTAAATATTTTGCTATTATGTGTCTTCTGTTGCATCCAAGAATTGTTTCGATTGACAAATAATGAATTTGCCGATAAAAACACGGGATCATGAACTACGCAGGTGACAACAAAGTCTTCCACTTTCTGGGGTAGGTACCTGGAAAAGTGATATAAAATGTAACGAGTCTTTCAGCTTATACTGATTTTAATTTCTTTTATCGGTAACGGCCATATATCAATTAGGATCTCGTGCTTTTCTAAAATATAAATTCAAAGAAACATCAATTCTCACAGTACCATCGCAATATATATTGAATAATATATCATTTGTTGGGTTGAGCATACTATAATAAGATACCGCAATCAGTTTTAGATTTGTCTACGTATAAGTATTAGTAGCAGCCCATTAACGTCCCACAGCTGGGCACAGGCCTCCTCACTTATATGACAGAGGAGTTTTAGAGCATAGATCCACCACGCTGCTCTACTGCGGATTGGCAGGCATAGTACACAAGTGTTTTCACTATTCCTTCACTTTCACAGTCTGACGTGACGGCAATCTGACACGACCGGAGAGAGATCAGGCGCAGGACCAACGATTACACCGCCAAATGTTTCCCAACTTCGGGTAAATATTGAGAAAATTTTAATAGAAAACTCAATATCGATTTTGAATTGGCCCGACCCTGGACTCGAACCCAGGATCTCATGTCTGTAGTCAGACCGATGAGGCAGTCTGTCTGTCTCCGCATAGTTTTAAGAAATATGTCAACTTACATACTTTTACAAAAGGCATATTATTATTTGAGAGATAAAAATGTTTGGACTTGATTCCAGTTGCTCCAGTTCCAGCAGAAGGAACACATTGTAACATACAAAACTATCTTTTAAAAAAAATATATGCCTATTTAATTAATAAATCTGCTACACCGAACAGCATTCTATGCAATCAATTAGAAGACGTACAGCATCTTCTCTTGGAGTGCATCAGAACAATGAACGAAAGACAATCGCTGATAAACCGCTATTAAAGTTAAGTTATGATGGGGCTGACGTGTCTTGTGGACAAAAGTCCCTAATATCCTCTAGATTAAAAAAAAATCTTTAAAAAGTAAACCTTGAGAGTCTTGCCGGTTTCTTCTCAGCGTAGTCAACTTTCCGAACCGGTGGTAGATTTGTTACCATCTACTGACGATTCAACTTGAATATTTTGATTTTAATAAAATAGGTATTGAAATACTTCGGTCCCATTCATCAAAAAATAAGAAAATAATTAATAAACGGCCCGGAACGTGAACTGGTGTGTTTAGAGCGGACAACAACAAAACAATACGTCGCTCGCAAACCCGAAACAAAACACAGAAAAATATGAATTCCGATCGGAATGGTTCTGGAAACAAAAGATGGCGGATTTTAATGAAATGAAATAAAATATAAATTCCTTTGAAGCGAGAATTCTTACATTTTTAATTTGCGACCGCGGAACGGGAATGGAGCTAAAAACGGACAAATTCCAGATTCATAAACAAGTCGGGCACTGATTGAGGGCCGTCGATTTTAACTAAGTGAATTAAATATTCATTTTTACTTTGTTACAGTCTTGAGTTGATTGGGAGATAGGCAATGTTTCTTACAACAATACATTTTATGAGTCGGACGGAATTTGTATAAAATTTTTCTGAAGAATTGCTTTTAGTGATTTTATTTAGAGATTAGAAGCTTCGGTTAGTCCGTGTACGAAAGTTCTCAGAGTCTGTAAAGGTCTTAAGTTTTTTATACCTATTTAAATCTAAAGTATAATAACTTAGTAGCCATTTGAAGACCAGAACCGGTGCACTTTAAAAAATGAGAAGTGCGTGCGTACAAAGTACACATGTCAGAATTAAAACTTCTATGGCAAACTAAATTTTAAGTCTTTTTTTGTATTTATAAAAATCAAAAACTTTAGGAATTCAATTGTAATTAAAATATTAAAAGTGTCGAAAATTAATCAAATAATTTATTGATTTCTCAAACGACGAATGGTAATTAAAAATGCCTCTTGTTTTTGGTCAATATTATAAATTTTGTTTTTGAATTTCAAATTTAGAAAAGAGATTGTATATAATTATTAAATGAAGAGTGGCAAATTAAAATGCAACATGTTATTTTTAAATATTAAAACTACCTAACCCGCAAACGAATTAGCATTAAAACGCTGCATATCTTCGTGACGCTAATCACACGTTTCACCCGTAAGGAAGGCAAGGGTCTTGGGGTCAGAAAGGATTAATTAAACATTCTAATCCTTTTAATCGACCATTTGTTTCTTTACCGAATTATTTCTATTAAATAGTACAGAATGGCGAAACAAATAAATACAACCAAAGATAAATACTTTCCTCAAATATTGTATGTACGGAGAACTATCAGCAATATTTTTTATATTACAAGACTTGACACACAGAAATCCATTACAAGTATCAGTCATTGTTTAAACAACTATCATATATTGTTTGATAAATAAAAACTAACAATTATGTTATTACTATTCGAAACTAACGAACTGGCAACAATCTAAGTCTATAAATCAATGTAAAAAGTGAATACGATTAAAAAACAGGTAAAGTCACGCGTAAATATCGATTCTTTTAATTAATAAAACATATCGGACCGATGTAAAATATCCCCAGATTCCAGATAAAGACGTTTTTATTAGATGCCGTGTTCAAACTGACATAATTTACTTATAAGTGTTTAAGAAAATAAAATAACCCATCTCGTCTCGCAGCGTCTGCTCAATAACGCATCTGGATTATTTCTACGTCGTAAACTGTCCGACATTTCATACATAAATATAGTTTATAACGTATGGGAAATGCTTTATTGATATGTCCAGCGGGTTTCGGTTTGTCTTCGCGTTTTTCGATCGTTTACTTTTTTTTTTATGACGGATTCAACTCCATTCATTCCGGTTATGTATTAAAAATTCAATGATTAAGCTGTAGGAAAAGTTGGATAGGCATTTAGTTATTGATTGACTCCTGGGTTATTCTCAACTTTAGTTGAAGGGTGCGGGCCTCGAGGCTGTGCCTCCTTACACGGGCATGTTCCTCAGACATCAATTTGATGCCTGGTATTCTGTTTTGCCCGCAATTATACGGGCTGGTTCCCGCTGGCTACGCTAGCGGGTCCATCCAGATCTATTAATTAAATGGTGAAGTCCGGGTATCGCCACTGATTTTGCGTCGTCATCGCCGTCATCATCGCCTACAATCAGGAGGCGGTGACAGCAGAAGCTCACGAAACATGGGACGTCCAGTGTTTGCCGCTCTTGGGTGCTGGCTGGCATGTGGATGTGTATATGTGGGAAGTTGTCCGCGTGGCGGAACATACTTCTCGCCAAGTTCCGGATGAACACCTCCACGGTGGGCATCCTGGTGTCACGGTGGATGACGTCATTTCTGACGTACCTCGGAGCTCCTACTATCACACGTAAGCACTTGTTCTGCTGGATCTGCAGCCTACTCCTTATTGATTGACGGAGAAATTATCGGAGGAGACCTTTCGTTAGAGGGCATAGTTGGCGCAATGTTCACTAGCGAAAAAGAGTGGAGGACAGTGGCCTCCTTCTGCAAGAATATTATGGAGGAATGGAAGAGGAAGGACGCTGTAGATGATGCTCTTCTCTAATGCTGGGCTTTGGGAGATAGGAAGTGAAGATTTGTGTTTCTACCCTATGTTTTCCAACAGATATATTTCGGAGTACCACAGTGGATTGCGTCTACCAATCCTCTGGTGCCTTACCAAAGGATGAGGTGGGTATTGCTGTGTTTTAGCGGGTGTCTTTAAAACACAATTATTATTGAAGTGAAACTTCTTTAGCATGAAAAGCGTGATTAGCGTCACGACGATGTAAAGCGTTTTGTGCTAATTCGTTTGAAGGTTAGGTAGTATTAATATTGACTAAAAACACGTGGCATTTTGATTTACCATTCGTCATTTGAGATTTCAATAAATTATTTGCATTAATTTATTTATTAAAATAATTTTCGACGCTTTTAATATTTTTTGACAATTAAATTCCTGACATATCTTCCTTTTTCTCCCTCTATGTCTCGGAAATCTAATGTTTTACATTTGTATAAATATAAGCAAGATTTAAGAATTGCCAAAGAAGTTTCACTTCTGAAAGGTTCATTTTGTACGCACGCACTTTTTGAAATAAAAAACCCCTTGGTTTTACACGAAAACAGACGGAAAGAATTGTTTTTGAGTCGTAATGGCCTTATAAAAACATACGCGAATTATTTGCAAGTGCTTTACTGTGAAAGAAAACATCGTGATGGTTATAGGTAGCCTACCTATGCGTAGTACAACAGCGCGGTGGGTTTGTGCTCTAAAAACCCTCTCTCCTATAAGCGAGGAGGCTTTTGTCCAAATGTGGTACGTTAATAAGCTGCTACATACCTCGCCTTACCTTTCTTTTAAGAATTTGTAACCGCAAGTTTCAATAAAACCTGGAACCGCTTTCAAAAATATAATTTAGAAATGAATATCTTTATAAAGGCCTCTATTTAAAGTAGTATTGCTATATAAGAACAGATCAAGTTATATTGTTTCACCTTATACGCATCAAGCCAAAAGCATTTATCTGTTTATAATTAATGCAATCGAAACGAGAATCGACAGTTAATTAATATTAAACGTGATACAACTACGATAATCAAAATGACTAGCGTAAAAAAAAGATGGCTGTGTATGTGAATGAAATCACCTAATTACTTTATTAAAGTGTTTATAATTTGTTTTTGGACTACAACTATCAGTCAAATGGCCGAATTTTATAAACTCGATCATTCTACGCTGTAGCTCAGTCTGATATAGTTTATGAAGGAATTAATCAATAATAATTTAATGCAGTGGAAATACAACCCAGAAATAGTTGTATTTGCCTGAAGGATATAGAAGTCCAGGGTGCTGGAGTAGGAAAAGGCTATCATAACGTCAGACAACCATAATTCAGTTTTTCGGGTCTGAATGATGGTTTAGGTTGAAAGTGCTGATATCATAAACTACTAGTTCTGAGAAATTGATTAAGTGTTAGATATCCCATTTACCGAAGAAGATTATAAGTTTAAATAACATTACGTTATAACCAATAGGAACGAGACGTTACTGAAAAATGTTGCTAAAACTAATGAAAATTTATTCCTCTTGAGAGCTTTCGTTGAGTGTGCGGCGTAAAAAGTTAAAGCTACGCAACATGCATGTATAACGGGATTGTTACACTTAAAAAGTTCTAAAAAAAGTCCAATGAAAACATATCTCTATCTTTTAAAGTTCACTCACTATAACCTTTTTTATTATAGTCAAATTTGCTTTTCCTCTCAATGTGACAGAGAACGTTTCTTTCTTTTGTAATTATACAGCGAAGCTGTTTTTTCATCGAGCTATATACATTTGTCATGATTTTCAAAATCCAATTACTCTGTGGAAATAATAAAGGTGAACTGCTCTGTGGTCGTGGATTTTGTGATGTTGAAGAATAAAAAACTAATGTTAATCGCAGGAGATATATGTATTATTATTGTGAAAGGAAATATAGAGCATTTATGATCAACAAGAATTATTTTTCTTATCGTATTTAATATGCAAACTATATACTGGATACAGAAGTATGAATAATATGGTTTGTTTATTGTCGGCACTTTTAATACCTTTTAAAAGGTAAAAAAGTAGTTATAGTGGCATAACTACAGTAGTTAGACATATGGTATCCTGGACTTTTTTTGTAGATATTAATACGTTCTATAATACTGTAGAACAATTTTTTGTTCCATCATCAATAGTTTCCGCAACGCAGGCGATGACAGATTTTTTTTGATCAATCTTTTCACACCTTGGGTTACATTAATGCAATTTTATTAGGGATTCCAATTATTTTTTTCAGAAAGTAATATAGCCTATATCACTCAGTGAAAAAGCATCTTTCTAATGTTGAAATCGGTCCAGTAGTTTTTGTGTGAAAGCATTCCAAACATACATACAAGAACAAAAATGTTTCCTCTTCAGTTTATATAATTGATCACCTGGACAAAGCAATGACAGCACCTTACGTATATAGAAAAACACTCTTAAAGAGTGGTTTTAAGTTTTAAGACGCAAAACCTAAAAGCGATTTGAGGCTAAGCGGATTCATTCCCGGAATAACGCATTGCCAACACAAAAAGCCGAGCGATTTCAAAACATCATTCGGGGAGGCAATAAAATCAATCATGTATCCAGTAACGGCTCGATATGATTTTTACATTCATATATCGGAACGGTTTTCTTTCCAAAATAGATTTCTGAGTGCGCACGATAAGTTAGATAAATTGCTTTTACCTTATTCATAGCGAGTGTAATTATTTTGAATATGTCTAAAGTGTGGTTTTAACTTTTAAGACGTTGTAGTGCTTTTTTCGTTGTGCATTCGAAAGTAAGCTTCCATATCAATCAATCGGATGACTTTTAAATGTACAAAACGTTTTTGGAGTAAATTTTAACTGTTGTACTTCTCCACGTCGTATACATGTTTATCCGTAATGTAATATTAGAACTGCACAGAGCTTATATTTAATAAAGTTAACCTTGTGGTATAAAAGAAGATGTACTCTAAAATTGAGAAAGGTATGCTTAGATGGTTTACGTAGATAGAATGTATGAAAGGAGACTGACAAAGAGGATTTATGAGTCAAAAGTGAATGAGTAAGTTGAAAGGTGAAGACTAAGGCGAACGTTCCTGGACCAAATCCAGGACATTTTAAATAAATGCCAGGTTAAGAGTACTCTAAACCGAGGAACTTGTATGAAAGGTTTAATGAGAATGAAAGAAGCGAAGGAGATATCAAGGATCGTGGCAAGTGGAGGGGACGTGGTCTCTGCCTACCTCTATGGGAATGAGAGTGTTTATACCTAAGTGTCTTATTCGTAAAATTGTTAAAGTTGTTATCCAAAAACACTATTTCACGCAGACGATTACGCGGGCACAACTAGTTCAATATGAATTTACAATCGTTAGAGTGTTCACACACACGCAGCATTTATTAAAAATCACAAATATGCGATAAAATCGTCACGTTAGCGTACTAAACGCTGCACAATGGCGGGCGGGGCATAGGGGGGATAATTATCCCTCCCCCTTTCATTGAGCATTGTCTTCAGCGTGACCTCTGACATATGGACTCGTCACAACGAGAGCGTTTCTAACGCCCAAGCTCTAACATCCACAGAGTTGTAAAGCATCGTTTTACAATAATATTAAAAACAAATTTAATAAAGGGTGTTCATCCCACGAGGGTAATTTTTGTACGGATGAAACGCGTTATTAGTGTCACGAAGATGTGCGGCGTTTTTTATGCTAATTCGTTTGAAGGTAAAGTAGTTTTTATATTTACAAATAGCATGTGTCATTTTAACTGTCACTCGTCATTGAATAATTGAATATACCATTATTCATAAAATAGAATAACACAAGAAATATTTCATAAATTCTCTTATCTACGTTTTAAATTCAAAACCAAGATTTAATTAATAATTTTTGATATTGACCAAAAACATGTGTAGTGGCATTTTTATTTACATTTGAGATTTCAATAAATTTTTTGTATTAACTTTCGACACTTTTAATATTAATTAAATTCCTATTTCTTTTTCCTTTCCCATCCTCTATGTCTCGGATAACTAAAGTTTTAGATGTATAAATGTTGATGAATAAATATCAACAAGACTTAAAAATTTGTTTTGCCAAAGAAGTTTCACTTCTGACATGCGTCCTTTATACACACGCGTTTATTGTTCTATATTGTTTTGTAAATAAAGACTATATTTAATACAGTTAGACCAGCGGTTAAGTTTCTTATGTAAAATAATATTTTTTTGGGAATGTCATAAATGTAATTGAGATTTTAAATATTATCAATACGTGAAAAAGTGTGATAAGAGAACGTTGGCATAAAAGAAGACGTAGTGACTAAAATTGAGAAAGGTATGCTTAGATGGTTTGGGCATGTAGAGAAAATGAATGAAAGGAGACTGACAAATAGGATTTATGAGTCAAGAGTGAATGCGAAAGTTGGAAGGGGAAGACCAAGGCGAATGTTCCTGGACCAAATCCAGGACATTTTAAATAACGGACAGGTCAATCAATACGTTTGAAATAAATAATCATAAATTAAGTTTTACTTGAATCTTTTTCTTTAAAAATATAAGCATATCTCAACCGCCAGCTTTCTAAATATGTGTGATGACGCTTTTATATTATACGCTATTAACTTTCTACCACGCGTCGTTGTTTGTACGCACAATTATTTGGATCATTGAAGTCTAGTCAAATATAAAAATTTAGGTTAATTTGTACCAACCTAGGTCAAAAAGCAATTTATACATAAAAATAAACTTTTAAACCTTTTAAGCTAGCTTTCAATAGAAGACATTGCGCTTTGCAAATACTTTATTGGCATAAAATGTCAGTAAGTAATATGTAATAATGTCAGAAGTGTAACTTCTTTGGCAAACTGATTTTAAGGTCTTGTTTATATTTATACAAATCTAAAACTTTACATTTCTTAGAATTTGTTAAGAATTTAATGAATTTAACTAAATATTAAATCTGAAAAGACGAATTGTAAATAAAAATACCAGGTATTTTTTGTCAATATTAAAACTACTTAACCTTCAAACGAATTAGTATAATTATTCATCAGAATTATTTCAATCTATTATTGTACATCTTGAGAGTCATTCTGAGGTATGTATTGCTTGCTAATCTGCTATATACTCTGAAAAGCCTCTCTTCCATGAGTTAAGAAGCTGCTACTTCTCTACCTTAGTGTATATGTTACCGGAAATGTATAAAATCAAAGAATTGTGTACAAATCCTGAGAAATGTGTAAAATTTCGATACTGTTTAGGAAATACATAAAATATTGTTTTGAAAGTCTATTTAATGCATAGATATCCTAGGAAATGTATCAATTTCCTCGGAATTAATTCCAATATCGTATTAGGAAATGTATAAAGTAAATGCTTTCTATTATAAAACACGATGTTAATAATATTTTTTTATTATAACACTTATTGAGACAATTGGGTAACAGTCATTCCGTAAAATAATAATAACTTCTGTGCGATTTTAGGAATTACATACATTTCCTAGGAATTGTATGCAATGACGGATTATATACATTTCCGTTAACATATACACAAATTATGATTACAATTCTAACTTACATCTCTATTTAGGCCAGTTTAATCAAAATTCTATTACAAACCACTGCTACCCTGTAAATTCAGTTTTCCGAATAGTGTCCAGTGACACCTATCAATACGTATCAACATAATACGCCAAAGAATGCGTGCCACCCCGGGTTGCCGAGTGGCACGCGCCGCTATACAATACCCGGTTACGCAACCAGACGCGAGCAGAATTCACCCATCGCGATTTCTCCCACCTTTTGACGATGCGACAGTACAATAGAATTTATAGATAGTAAAAATTGTCTAGACGTCGATTTTTTTATGTATACATGTACGATTATCAAATTTTTGACGTGCGGATTATTAAACGGATGTAATTTTTTAAACGTTACATCACTGGTTGTTAATTCAAATTTATTGGAAAGTTGGCATTACTTATTGTATGTCTATGAAAGTAGAAATCCCATGAGCTGCCTGAGATGTATTTAAAAAAATAAGTGCGTGAATACTAAGTACATACGTATGTCAGAACTGAAACTTCTTTGGCAAAATAATTTTTATGTCATTAAAATATTAAGTGTCGAAAATCAATACAAATAATTTATTGTAATCTCAAATGACGATCTGTAAATAAAAATGCCACATGATTTTTGTCAATATTATAAATTCTTAATTAAACTTTGCTTTTGACTTAAAAATTTAGCAAAGAGTATTTTTATTTTATATTTAATGAAAAAAAGTATATTAAATTATTAACTGACGAGTGGCACATTAAAATGCCATATATTATTTTTATTCATTAAAGCTATTATTAGCATAAAAAACGCTGCACATCTTTGTGACGCTAATCACGTTTAGATTCCGGCGAAGGAAATACTTTATTGCACATAAAATTAAAGTACAGAAACTTATAAAATGAAACTATTAACATGTGCAAGGGCGGCCTTATTGCGTTAATCAATCTCTGCCAGGCAACTCTTATCTTCTAAATATAAAGTTACAGAATAAATAAAATAAACTAAAATTAACATTTATCTTCTTAAGGAAAAAGAGGTAAATGTGTATAATAAACACTATGCAATACTATTAGACTGCTCAACATAATTTTTTATAAATTTGACGTGCAATGGAATTTTTTCTTGAAAATATCAATATTTTTAAGACTCTTAAAAAGAATCCACGTGTCTGTCCAATGATTGATCGTTCTAAAATACATATGTATGTAAAATGTTCTTAAAGCGAAACAAGTATTAAATGAATTCTAATTTTAGAATAACAGCGAAGCGGAAGAAGCAGAAATTCTTATCTTTAAAAAACTCGTCGTTCTAAATTCAAAATATAAGTGAAGCAATTGAAAAACGAAACGAACTCACTTCATATTACAAGCGCGTTCCAAATTTAAGAGTATTCAAATATCGAACGTCGAGACGGATTATGACGTGCGGGACCGACTGGAACATAAATTCTATTTCACTAAAGACATCATATTTCCGATTCAAAACACTGATACTAATTTAAATTGCAAATACATTTAATCTGTAAGTGGACTCGGTAAATATATTATAACTATCTTTTTTGAGCTTATAAAACTACAACATCTTAACTAAAACATTCAATCAACTAAAGATTTGAATAAAATATTACACGAACGTATAAATTCATAATGTTAGATGGAGCTAGTTTCGTTTCGGCGGAGATATGATCCCATTGATTGATGGGTGACCACGCTGCGGGTTGAAAAGCCCAATGTAGGATGACCTGTATGTTGTATCGTTTCGATGTGTATCAAGGGTCAAAGTAAAACGGTAATCGCTTGATCTAAGAGTGTTGACCCCGAGTGTGTGGCGCGCTAGATGTACCATGTTTTGGACTTAATTAAAAATGTATAAAGAATGTATTGCATGTCACGACCGCCCCCGTGTTTTTCGAAGTTTTAATTTTTAATCAATGTAGGATTGATTGGAGATAAATATCGATGTTGTAAAATTGAATTTTAATTTCGTGAACAGATTTTCGATATCCATAGCATTGTTTGCTTAGTATTCCACTTCATGGAGTATTAAGTGTAACCGAGCGATTTTGGTTACATTATATATAATTGCTGCTCTTTTTATAATCCTGTTATACATCTAGCCAAATATTTTTATAGCAGTATAATGCTGGGACGTGGTACCTCGAAGTTCATAATTGTGATGGCTTGACTGAGGAAGTACCAAATCCTAAAATATTGTCAATAGTGAGACCACATACTAGTAAATTTAATGGGTTTATTTCCCAATAGGGTACATTTAAAATAAATTTAGCTTCTAATTTGACCAATTCTGGATTGATGCAATCCTGAGAGGTTTCAAAGTGGAAATTTTGTCAGGAAGGAATAGATGGAAAATTGCATGAGGGTGGCTTCAGTGTAGTCTTTCCAACAAAGAACCTGAAGCCACTTGATTGGTGCAAATGAGCTCTCTCTCAATTTGGATTGGTGGAGAACTTCGCCTATGGCTAATTATCATTAACAAACACGTATTGCAAAGCAAACAAATCCGTTCCTGTACGATGCCGTTTAGAGCTATTACGAGATAAATTACTTTTTACCAGCTCGCTATTAGAATAATCGATAATGATCACTTATGACCTGGTGAAATCACAATTTTAAATTGTCATCAATAAAAAAAACGTAGATTGGCATTCGTCTAATATCCTGAACGCATCATATGACTCTGGGTTCTGAAAGTATTTCCCATCAAAAGTTTTCTAAGCTGCGTTCCAATTCCGAATGTTCCTGTTCTATTTTCAAAACAGAAATTTGAATATGAACCGTGTATTGGATGATGGAACGCTCCCTGTTTGTAATTCGAAAATGGAACGGTCTTGTTCTTATTATGAATGCGTTAAGGATGCGCAAGAGCATGCCTCTGACGGTTTAGTAACTGATGCATTAATGCCTCGAATGATCTCTCTCGTTTTTTTTGATCGACGCCCGGAGATTGGTCATTACACATCTGAATATGTGTTCTTCACAAAAAGACGGATCACGATTCGGTAAAAAGTTGGAACGGGTCTTGTGATGTAAGCGAGTAGCAAACGTGCTCTTTATGTTGTTAGAATTTGAAGTTTCCGGACCGAATTGAAAGTCGAAGCGGATAGACGCATTACCCTCTTAATTGATGTTATTCAAATATTGATTTGTTTCACAATATGAACTTTAGAGTAGAGATAAAAGCAATGACTTTATATGAACTAAAGTACATGCATCACTACTGATTACACTCATAGGTACATAAATAGGTTAGGCTCCGTTGCAGGGTAAAAATATATCAGAACTGCTTCCAGCATATACAGCTATACAGATACACTCAACACTATATGACTTTTAAACTACAATTACAGTTTTGTCCAGAAAGCTTACTGGTACCTGTTTAATATATCCATTAAAAGTACCAACTTATCAGTATTTTGCCAATTTATTGGAGATTTATTATTCTCTGTAAGAAACTATTGATAGTGGTAATTGACAAAAATATTCCTTTCGCTATCAGCGAGCTCCGAGTTCAATACAGGCTGAACAAATTTAGCAATTTGGTAAGTCGTAGGAAGCTTTGGATTTTTATCAATAAATTGACACCAATCATATCGACATCCCTATGTTTTCGACTTAAATCTAGAAAGGTATATATCATCTGGATAAGATTAAATTCAACGGCTATCCTGTACACAATAAAAACCTTTAACACAATAAAAATCAAATATCGTAACACCAATTAGCGATCTTTAAGAGTCGAATTCTTGTCCAAGATAGAGCAATTTGCATCAAATGAAATATTTCGTAGTACACTTAACATAAAATTTCTCGTGAGCACTCGTAAATTAATTTAACCTTCTAACAGTCGCGGGCTCTATATTGCACAATAGACAATAAAAATTAAATTATATTATGTAAATGGTGCCGGTTTTTTCGTATTTCTCAAGCGTACGTCAGTGCGTAATTAAACTCTACATATTCCTTAAACATGAGAATTAACCCCAATTGAGGGATCGCTCTATTTAAATTACTCGTAACGTACTATTCAGCTTTCTGGAAGTTAGACACGTCACTTTAATCTATTTGTCTTTGGATCCATGAGAAACCGTCCAAAAAACATATTTCTTAGGGTTATATAGAAATAAAAATCATTTGGACTTAACTAACGTAAAGTTTAAAGTAATAATTAAAGAGTGGCAGATATAAATATATACATATAAATAGGTTTACAAGTTTTAAGGGCCTCGCTAGCACAAAGGTGTTACTACTCGTTATAGTTTTAGAGGTCCTGGGTTCGATGCATAAAGCTATGCTTAAATATGTGTATATATATAGTTCAGTTTTAATATCTTTTTGATATTACAAAAGATAAGAGCGAAAAGAAACTCACCAGCCATGTTCGGAAGAAACTATTTTGGTATTACTAGGAATGCAACAAATGACAATAACCTACACGCTATTAATTTATTTAGTGTTAATTAGTCGTGGTATTGATGTTTTCTTGTTATTACTATAAAACATGGGTTCATTAAATGTGTTGTTAATTGGCTACTTTTGTATTGAGGAATTTTTAAAAAATGTAACATTTAAAAAAAGGCATGTAAAAATAGTCTATTGCCAAATATAGTTTTTATACGGAATCGAGGTCGAAGCGTAGGTACTGTCAAACAGAACTTGTTTCACGTTTGAACTTATTGATTGAAAACAACGTTTGCATTTTATTGGTAACAGAATGGCCTTGGTATGTAATTAAAAAGTTTGTATTACCAAAATTTTAAAGGTTATTTACATAAACGTACACGATTCAAATCGTATTAATTACTAAACAATATTATTATTTCGTTCTTAAATTTATTTTATATAATAAACAAAGTTCTTTAATGATTGTTATTAAAGAGTCATGCCCTTAAATTTTAGGGCCAAAATGGTGTTTATAAAAGTTTCATTCATCTATATTTGCCGTATCGTAGAAAGAAAGACAATGTCCTGGAGGTAATTGAGTACGATTAATCCATATTCTCAAAATATCTACCTTGTTAATTGAGCATCATTGAGAAAAGTATACTTTACTATCTTAGAAACAGAGTAAACTCTACTTGCAGTTGATTTTAATATATCTCTACGAGTAACACTATAACTAGTTACATCTACTATGCATCTATCCGTCAACCTACAATTCAAAGTCTAGTTAAAGTAAGTACCTTTAGTCTTGGCAATTTCTAGGTAAGTAATTTAATCAATAAAAGTGGATAAAAACTTTCCAGTCTGTTAATTAGTTATCACAAAAGACAGCTCTATACATACTAAAACTATCTTCACATGTTTTTTTTCAGATCACACAAAGTATTTAAACAATTCTAATAATCTCCGCCTTATATCTTGTTTAACAACAACCGGGCATTGTGAGTTACAATTTAAAAAATAACATTATATGTATCAAAAGCCGGCTCGCTTATTAATAATCTCATATTTGAACCCGTCCAGACCGCCATCTTTAAAAACAATGAGCGTTATTGTCTCTTCTTAATTCCATTTTTGAAAAAATAATCCATTTCGTATTTCATACCAAGAGGCTCATTGATAATTCATAAGAAAGGATTTTTCAATCCTATTGTCTATAGTGATAGAGTATATTTTAGAATAGCAATACATGAGCAGCTGGATTTTGTATATATTGTTTCTTCATGCCAAAGTAGATCATATCGCAACGCGTTAAGAGTGAAAATTGTTTGCTAATTGGCTAATGACAATTGCATGTGTGGGACGCGAGATGGATATATCGTATGAGAGAGAGAATCGAAAATGCACGATTCCGCAATGTGTTCGTTTATTATGATAATTATGCTACGACAAAATCGTATTAAATAAAATGTTACCGCTTTTGATGTACACATTACTTATTTTTTATTTAAACAATACAAGGAATTAGTTGTGTTGACGTATTTTTTTTATTTAAATGCAATAAATGAAACTTTATGAGAACTTTCTTTAGTATATTACTGGCGCGTGGTTAGTTGAATTTAAGAGGTAATTTGTTATAATGGAAACTGTTAAAGTTAAATCGAAATAAAAAGAAATTCAATTTAACCCAATCTTAAATCATCAAATCTAGTCAAAGAAATTACAAATCACAACAAACTTATTTAGTTATCCTTTTTATCACATCATCTTCACTCCGAAGTTTTTAATCTTTGAGTAAGTATTCCTTTAATTTATAAAATAACTTTTCAAATAGCACTAGCAATGTAGAGTTCAGTATGTCTATGGAATCTTTGTATTGAAGACATGACATTGTGGCGTTTTTGATAAAAGACCGATTTTTATATTTATAAAGGATGCGTTGTTTATATTTATTTTAATACGAAGTGCAACTTAGGGTGATAAAATTGTTAAAATACATATTTGACGAATTTTGTAACGACTTTGGTCAACTTTTTCATGGTCACGTTTATTTGGTATATTGACACATTTTGAATTAACACACATTGGAATTATGAATAAAATTGATATTATTATGAATCGGATGATATTGTGATAGCTGCCAATCCAAAACAGAGCTAAATTCTCTTTACCATTCGAGAAAAAATAGATTTAGCCAGTGATAGTGTTTATAAATTTATTAACCTTACCTAATGGTAAGTGATGATACAATCTAAGATGGAAGCGCGATAACCTGATAAACAGTAGTAAAACACAAATTGTTTGAATTATTTGCTTTTCGACATATTTTTACTTGTAGGATGATTAACAAGCCAAGGTCGATGACTTATACCTTGTTTAAACTTATTTGTGAAAAGGTTTTCGGTGTAATTTTTAATTTTATTCATAATATATGATTAAAATTAGACAGTAAGATATATGTAATATAAAAAGGGAATGCTAATGGCACTTATATAACTGTTGTCTTCCTATTAAAGTTGAAGATAACTTTAACTGTTTTATGAGCAATTTAGCGATCATATATAAGTTGAGGACATTTCATCCACTTAACATGTTTATTACAGCCCTACTACTTTAAAAATACTACTTAGTTTAAGTCTGGACTAAAGTAAATAGTTCATAGAATTGAATTATATAAAATGCGCCTTATTTAAATATTAATAAGTGATATTCTGGTTATAAGTATAAGGAAAATTAAAATTTAGGACACGAATTTAAACGGGATGGGTTGTTGTCGCAATAAAAGACACTTCTGAAGATTATCTTAAGAGTCTTAAATGTCTTTGACCACATTGTCATTACGCTGTAGGGTTGAAAAGCGGTTCTTAAAACACTCAACGTGGATCACGAATATGAACTCGAATTCAACAATTATCTCGAGAACTAAGTGGAATCTTCAAAAATGTAGGGTTGTAATAAATATGTTAAGGGGAAGAAATGTCCTTAAATTATATGTGATTGCTATATAAAGTTCACTTTGAAACCAGAACTTCAGTTGAAGTTATCTTGAGGTTTAATAGCAAGAAACTGCTAAATAGGTCCCAATACCATGTCTTTTTTATATATTTGCTGTCTATTTTTGAATGAAACATTTTAAGTAGACTAGTTTTTATTAAACCAAATGCCAAGTAATATTTTCGACTAACTGGATAAAACCTTTCATTGTTAAAAATTACATCAAAAACCTTTTCACAAGGAAATTCAACGAGCTATAATTAGCTAATCAGAATTGTCTGTTCTTGGTTTTAAAATAAATATATCTTTGTAGTGAGATAACGAGTTTTGTTAAGACAAACACCGCTCTTAAAGTTTGGAGGTAGGTCTGCAAGACTACATTTTTACATAACATTACGGTACGTTTACAAAGTAAACAATGTTTTTGTCTTTTAATTACCGAATTAGTTACAAAGTTCCTTAAACTACATAAACAAAATCCTTCTAAGTACAGTGTTTAGGACTTATCATTTACAAAATAGAGGATATGAAGCGTATCCTACCACGCTCCTTTTTTATAAGTTACCAGGATACATATAAGATCGATTACTTTCAAAATACACAGCTTTCCTGAGGATTTTTACCGATAGATTATTACGGCACATAAATATTATAATAATAACTAGTCTTTCCCGTAAAATCTTAGTATATACTTAAGCCCTCACAGAATTAAAAACATCATCGAAGCGACGTTAATAATACGATATTTATTCGTGCAATATAATTATAACTGTGTGTAAATTATTGTTAATGTTACTGTCAGTAATATTACGATAAATAATGAGTAAAAATATAGCAATGATGCGTTTAATTCAACGCTATCGTTCCCTTAGTCTTTGCAAGCCTACTTTACTTAAATAACCGTTACACAGGTTAGGGTAAGGGCTTCGTCTCATTCAAAACCCGCAAATAAAAGTGCACATAACGTTTACAGAAGTTTTCTCATAAAAAAGGCATTTAACTAAATTCCAATTAAAACAAACTGGCTTTACTGTGGAATATTTGACTCTGAACTCATATTTTCACGTACAATTAAAACATTTAATTACTTTATTATCTAGTGTCAAAAGAACATATAAACTTAAGTACATTCCGATATATCACAAAAGGTGGTCATCTCCTATTTTGCTACGAGAACAGTAACAAGGTACAAATTAACATCAAATGTCAAAAATAATAGTACCCATTCCGGTAATGGAGACATCTGTAGAATAAATTGCCAATCTGCAATTGTAAGGGACAATTAATGATCTCTATATGGTACGGGGTTCGAGCTGTGACAGACGGATGGACGGGTTATTATGGAACACTGTTGCTCCTTCTGTGTCGCTACGCTTACTTATTTGTTAATGTTGATTAGCTTTAATAGGATATAGAAACGGTTGAAGCCATGACAAATAGCTTTCTAAAAACCTAACATATTATCTCTGAAATAAATAATTTTAGGTAAAATTCGGTGATTTCAGAGTGGTATTATAGTTACTAAAAACGTCTCAAGATTTGATGCGTCCCATAATATTTAAAAATCGAAAAGTTATCAAAATCATTCTTATGTTTGAATGAGTCACGTGACGTGAATCAATACCATTGCTCTGTTAAAATTTGGTGATTCCAGAGCGGTGAAATAGTTTAATTAAAATTATCAAGATTTGACGCATTCCATAATATTTAAAAATCGAACAGTTATCAAAATCATTCTTATATTTGAATGAGTCACGTGACGTGACTCAATACCATTGTTCTGTTACAATACCGCGTACTTACACGAGTCCGAGTAAATTAGGAAATGTGTTTTTTTTATTGGAAATCCATTTTGAATTACAATTGGAAGATATATATTATGATACACGTACGTTTCCAGTTAGCACCGTGAGAGTATTTGAATATTATCGATGTCCCTTTAGCGGCGTGTCGTACGAAATGTTTATGGGCGCATCACTGCGGTTGTATAACAAAGACCCAATGCCTCGAAACACAATAAAGTTGAATAAAAACCAATTGTTTATGGTCATAACTTTTTAAATTATGCCCACGTTATTATTATTCAGCGTTTATTTATACAGGGAGTTAAACGTTTCCCGGTTTGCATTGTTTTACGGAGAAGTATTTTTTTATTTATATAACAATCACGTTCGGCTCACATTGATTGTTTGGTGTGAGCTGTGACGTCACCTCCGTTCGCTTGATAAGGCGGTCTTCCGGCCGAAATCCTGAACGAATGAGTGACCGAATGAACATTTCGCGACCTTATCCGATGTTCGAGGACGGCTTTTTTCCTGATAACGACTGGGCGTGACCAATCGATGCGTTTGCGTTTACATGCATGCATAATTTTAAGAATTTACATTATTTTTCATTGTAAATTTGTTTCATTTTAATTTTATTAACAAATGTTAATGTAAATAATGTATTCACGAAAATGATGTCCGTGTTTTGAAATCATAATATTATATTGTATCTGATGCATATTACATTTCAGATACGTATGAAAAATATCATTCCGGCAAGACATTATTAAAAGTCTTACTTTCTACCGACAACTATGAACCATTTTTTTATTGCTGATAGGTTTACGCTTGAATGTGATGGTGAGTGATGATACAGTGTAAGATGAGACTCCGCTAACCTTGCAAGACGTTTTTTTACTAAACATCGTACAGGAACGCAAACTTCTTGCTTATCTTTGTTGATAAATTGTTGTTGACAAACTATACAATAGAATTTCTAAAATGTTACCAATTGGGAATGGAACTCAGTCCCACTGCTAGTAAAGTACTCACACCATTGCGTCTACAAGGCTGTAAAATCTACCACATAAGCGTTCCTATAAGATGCTATTAAGAACCCAATAAGATTACTATTGTAAGTTCATTACCACATTATACTGTTCAGCGACTGCGTCTTAGTCTTTACATAATAACGATGCATTTAATTATACTTTCTTAATATATAACATTTAACAACTCATCACAAGTGAAACCCTGTTAGGGCGTAGTGTCTAATAAGTTATCACATTAATGTCGAAATAAAATATAATAATATTGTCCAATAATTGTAACGTTATATATAAAATAAATTGCTGTTCGTTAGTCTCGCTATATAACTCGTGAGCGGCTTAGACTAATTTTGGTTTTGAATTATTTGTAAAAGTACAGGGACGTTTTAAAAGAAGAGTTAATATAAAAAAAATGCTTGTAATATACTTAAAACAACAATTCCTGCCTGTCAAACATTTGACGTTTGTCCCTTCTTTCATAAATCAAATAAAATGTAAAACAATATTTGTTTTTGGCATTTGACATTGACAACCAACAATTTCCGATCGCAACTATAATTTTTATTATTTGGCGGGAATCTGGGCGTAAAGATCGCGTTTTTTTTATTAACGAATTCGTTTTGTTCATGTCGAGTTTATTCTAAAGTTGAATAATTCTGCAATTATTATTCAGCTTTTTTATTTATTGATTTTGCGGCAGAATTAACTTTGCCGGGTCAAATAAAATATTACAAGTATACCTCGATATACATAAATGAATGAGTTTCTACTACTAAACGTAGATTAAAATACACTCCAAATAGAAAAAAAAGGAAGAATTCATAATTTTTTGCTATTTCTTATTAAAAAATTTGCTAAGTTATAAAAAAACTGCCAATAATTTTTTTATTTACTTGATAGAATTTACTTCACTTGTCAGTAGTATTGTGCAACCGCTATATAAAAAATGAAATAGTTTTCCTAAGTACTTTGAATAAAAAAACGTAATTTCTAATTTCAACACGAATTAAAACAAATTTTTTGTTGAAACTATTCGCCTGACTTTCTGCCCTGCGGTGTTAATTACCCTTTTTCTGTAATTACTCCGCCTAAATTGGTAGTCGTGATTACCTGCCATTAGAAAGGTATCTTGAACGTATACACACAAAAATTTTTATATTTACTCAAAAGGCAACATTAATTGTAGTTTTGTTTTTTCATTACATATGAGTTGGCATTTAATTGTGATCCAAATATGTATAATATCACTGTCACATTGTTTGACAGCGATGAACTACGTAATTAACCGATTTTGATGATTTTATTGTCATTTTGCAGGATTTTTTTCCGATTAAAACTTTTTATTGTTACTTTTGCGTCATTACTAAGTATGGGTTCTGCTGTCAACTAAGTTATAGTGTTGTACTAAATAGAGAGTTGTACTTTAATTGCTACACAGACGAAAGTTACGCCAGTCATGTAGTATACAATATTATATATAATTCTTGACAAATTCGTGCTTTTTTTAGGTGCAATTTTGTAGAGGGGGGAGGGGAGTTAGCTAACCCGAAGCTTTCGAGCAGACAAAACCTCTATAAATGAACACATTGAATATATAAAACTCACCCCAATATGTTCAATTGAAAACGATTAATAAAAATATTAATCTAAAAGGTTTTATAGGAGTTTCATGTACACATAAACAATAATATATATATGTCTATCTGGGTGTTTGTCACGGCTATACTGCTATGTAGGATTTCGACTTTCATTCTTAATAACAGATATTCTTATAACATGGAAGGTAAAGTTATCGTCGTATAAATAGTACACATGGAACTACAATTTAGAATTTACCAAAAGCCCAATGTATTTCAATGTTGTTGACTGTCTCTATTTTAGTTCCTTTGAACTAATTATAATTCCAAATAAGCTATGTATTTAATGAAAGAAATTTCAGTCATTCAAAAGTGCTTAATAAGTTATATCATTACAACATAGTTTTATCCGATCGCTTTTAAAGAATAGCCTGATTTCAAAAGCCTATTTGCTAACTGTCAAGTAGTTTATTACATGACTTTTTCTGTTACAGTTTTGATATAACATTGACATAATACGGGCTGCATTGTTTACCAAAATTTTATGAAGAGAAATTCGAAACGAAAAAGTAATAACAGATAAGTTTGATCAACAAACAATAACTAAAGTAAATATAAAGTATATACCAAGTACCTTTTAATCAAAACCGTATACTTTTAGGATATCAATTATATTACATTTGTAATAAGAGAAGTAGAAGTTTTGGATATGTTAAATCGTTCAGAAACAAGAATAAATAACCACATTTAAGTGTCTATATCTATATGACATATTGAATTTGTTCTATCAAAAATTTAAATGAAAAGAATAGGAGATCAAACGAGTTTTGAACTTATAATGTTACTTCTTAAAAAATAAGCGAACATTCACAATAAAGTTTTATTAAAGTTTAAAACATAATTATGTAAGAAAGTTAAGTTTAAGCAAGCAATAAACCCATGTATAAAAATTTCATCAAAGTTGGTTGAAATATCCAGGAATTAGCGTAAAGTAATTCGCGAAGTGTTTATATGTAAAGGTTAAAAAGTTCGTGCATCTTTTGGCAACTTTTGCAAATTAACATTTTAAATACCCTAAACGACTTATTTTGCTACACTGTCTATAAGTTTTATTTGCAAATAATGAATCATCTTGTTTAATTCATTTCTCAAAAGCTCTACTTTTATTTCATATTTGAAGTGATGAGAAAATATATATTTCAAGTTAAAAATCGAGAAAAACATTTAGATTTAAAGAATTTCTATACATTAAATGAACTCGTATGTCCCGAATTTGGATGGACAAATGAATTTGTTAATGTAAATATATTATAAATTTAAGGGAAATTATCTAAAAACGTATTTCTTTCATTCATATTTATTTTAATTGTAAAGCATTTTGGTTTTAATAATATTATATACATACTAAAATTAATAAATCTACGGTCTCTACGTATAAACAGTCAACTTATATTGTGGATATTTTAATGATTTGACTTTCTGAACTGGTTTTTTCTTTTTTTTTAAATCACATAGATAATAAATAAATTATCTATGAAAACACTGTCTTACAAAATTAAGTTTTTATACTTGACTCGTTATATGCTGTCGAAATTAAATAAATTTATATATAATTTGAATATAAACATTTTTTCAAATCGCCGACGTAAGTTATCATTAATTTTTATTATACATTATTCATAAAAGATTTGTTTTTATCATGTCATGTTTTTATTCGAAAAAAAGAAATACATATCAATCTGAAATTGGATTTCGTGCCATCGCGATCTCTAGACGACCTATAACCCCTACATTGCTCTTAAGATTGTTTTGTCAGATAAACTCTCATTCAAATAAATTTCTGACGGGTATAACATATATTTTACATACCTCATGTAATTTCGTAATGTAAAATGGCTTTATAAATATACATACTTTATTAAACTAAAATAACTTTACAAACCCATAATTCTCATTAAACATATAAAACATGGTAAAGTAATTATATATGTAAATATAAAAGCTCTATTATTATTTTAAATTAAAAGGCAAAGATTTACACATATTAAAAAAATCTATGTACATATTAAATTTTGTATCTAAAAATATTATTACATGCAAAAAAATACAAATTTTTAACTTACTACATAACAATTTATTTAAATTACAATTTTACGTACTTCATTTGTACTTGTAGTCATTATAACTCCTCATATAATTATTTAATACAATCCTGTATTGTTTGTTCGTGTTAAACATATTCTATTATTTAAATATACAGGTACCTATATTTTTCAACAACTGAGAAATTCATTTAATTTTATGTAAAAAAAAGGAGTCATTGCAATTTTTAATTTTATTATATGTAATATAAATAATTGTTAAAGGCCTTACCTTAATCTATGACATCCAAACTTGAAAGAAAGATGAAATAAACAAAGTCACAATGTCACGGCTTTTTTCACAATATCCACACAAATCGAACACACACAGTTTGCAACGAAAAAGTTTTTAATGAACTTGCACAACTGAAAAAAAAGTTTAAAATGCACGCCCTGGGTGCGCGCGAAAAATTCGAAAAAAGAACGCGAAACAAAATTCGGAACTCAACAGAAAGGACACAGCCGCGCGCGCTTTACACACGCGACTGAAAAAATTGCCACAACCGCGTAAGACTTGGAAACTAAATCAAAATACTCGATAGGAGAGGGACGAGTCAACGGAGGCCCCACCCTTCCCCCACCACCGCGCGATACGCAAAAACATTCATAAAAACCACGCACGATTCCACCGCTAAATTAAAATGTTTATAACATACAAAAATGTAAACTTATCCAATCCCAGGGATTATTAAACAATTAGCACAATACAATTCCGACAATGTCGAAATATTTAAAACAATACGCTTAAATTGTATTGAATCATAATATAAACATGGTGGGTTTTGTTATTGAAAATATACTGATTCTTCGAAACGCGTTCTATTCAATCGTCGGTACGATCTTCCCAATCTATATAGTTTGTTATCTATGATATGTATGACAGCTGTCAATTTTTCCCGCGCTCCTGTATGTTCGAGATATGTTACGTTTTGTCGTATGCGACCGCTCGTTGCAGCCGTTCGGGCACGAATACTGAGGCGTGTAGAAGAAGACACACGGAGCGTTTTTTTATGCCAAAAAACTTAAGAAAGGGTCCTTAGTTGTTTAGTTTAGGGTTAACTGTAAGGTCGGACGTTTTTATGCTTATATTGAGATCGAATATGGAGCGCAATGGAACTCCGCGACCTTCGACCGGGCGTCGTTTTTAATATCGGCAATATCTGTTGTTGATTTTCAATCGAGACGAATTTATATGACCGTAATATTATCCCAGCCTCGTCGCCACTGTGATATAGCTTCTTACTATTATAAAGAATAAAATAGCATGTTGCTGTTACAAAATTGTACTATGAAAAAGAACAAAAGATTGACACAACACCTATCTTCTAAAACTTATATACAACCTACTTACTAATTAGTGACAGTAAATGTAAGTAGCAGCCCATTAACGTCACAATGCTGGGTACAGGCCTCCTTACTCATATAAGGGAGGGTTTTTAGAGCAAAGACCCAACACGCTGCTCCACTGCGGATTGGCAGGCATAGTACACAAGTTCACTCTCTATTCCTTCAATCTCATATGCCTATGTGACGGGAATCCGAGACGATCAGAGATACATCAGGCGCACAGTGACACTATTGGATATTAATGTCACATTATGTATTTTATAAATTAAATCAGTTAGTTGTATATAAAATAGGTTTACAGAGGATAATTTTACCTGATATCGTTGTTGTAATAAGCATAACATAATATAATAATATATTAGGCTGATCGCGCCTCTCTATCGCTCTATCGTTCGGTTTACGCGTAACGTGACAATGAATCATGCTTTCTTGTGCATACGTCATCGATATATAACAGGTGATTACGACAAAACCTATATTTTAAAAGCAACTAATGAGTTTTTAGATTTCTTCGCAGTAGAATCAATTATTGGAACGAGTTATTGATTTCTAATAAACACGACGTATTAAAAGAGCTTATTGAATAAAGAATATTTGATATTGAATAGTCCTAGTACTCGCTTTGATAGCAAAGGACCCGAGTCAGAATCTCAGCAGCACTTTAAGAGCAATTTAGGAAATTAAACTTAGTGTTTATAAATGCTGTGTAGAGATCATTAAGGATTTTAGCACGTATCATCCCTGGTTGTTCGCGCCGGATTATATTTTATTAATGGTCAATTATATTTTTAATAAATTAAGTATGTTAACAGAAATAAACCAGAATGATTATTAATGGCCTTTTTTAATTCTACGTAAATACATTCATACTTTAATTTATATTAAATTTTCGTATATTTGTCTAATAATTAACGCCGCACGAAAACCTCAGATATAAATAAAATGATATGTAGAAATATAAGAAAACAACGCAAAAACAAGTATCTATTTAAAAGAACTCAAAAGATCGTTCTTTTGTAAACCCAGTTCTTGTTGACCATAGCCCAGTGCAGACTCAAACTATTTAGGAAACGCAATTTCCTAAAATGTTCTAACCTTATTATGGATTTTAAATATAATACATGGAAAAACGGTATTCATCGACCCAAAAACTTTTCTTTTCTACCTTTACGCATCCCGATAACGCCCAAAATCTAATCGGAGGTGTGGATCTCGTTGGAAAGCCAATATACCCATTAAAACCAATTCAGAAAAGTTTTTTCTATCAACTAGCTTACGCAAATAATTAGTAACGTATTTTAACTTTTTATAACTCGTGTCTAAAATTTTATTACCTTATGTCCTGTATCTCGTATACGCTCCAACTCGGTTGAGCAGCGTTCGGGAAACTACGGCAGATATTTTCGTCCGATACCCCTCAGTGCCTGAAGACAAAGCTCTTCGAGCAGTGCGCGTTGCCCGTGATGACTTACGACTCCGAAACGTGGTCACTGACTAAGGGCCCCATACGAAAGCTCAGAGTCGCTCAGCGTGCGATGGAGAGGGCTATGTTCGAAGTTTCTCTACGTGATTAAATCAGAAATGAGGAGATCCATAGCAGAACCAATGTCACCGATAGACGTTGGGGCCCGAAGGTACTAGAGTGGCGGCCTCGCACCGGAAAACGCAGCGTCGGCAGTTCCCCTACCAGGTGGACCGATGACATCAGGCGGGTCGTTGGCAGCCGCTGGATAAAATCGACGCAATATCGGGCCCATTGGAATTCATTAAGAGAGAACTTTGTCCAGCAGTGGACGTCCATCGGTTGAGACGAAGACGAGAGAAGAGGAGCGTCCACGGCTACCGCCCTATTCCCTTTATTTGACCTACTCAGCGAAGTAATAGTCTCGCCACTAAAGACCACTGCCCTCCTCCACGCCCTTTAACTATACTCTCATATGCTGAAAATACGTCGCATTTATTATTGAATTCATTATTTATAACTAACTGGCCCGGCAAACATTATTTTGGCTCAGAATCAATATGTAAAAAAGCTGAATAATTATTGCATAATATTTCAGTTTTAGCAAAAATGTGGTCCAAACTTCTTCAAAACTGGACCTAAAATAATTCGTAATCTAAATTCCCGCCAAAGTCAATAAAATATAATAGTTCCGATCGGAAATTCTTGGTCGTCATTGTCAAATTTCAAAAACGAATGAAATATAAACAAAAGTATTCTTTTAAAATTAATTTGATTTCTAAACGGCGGGACGAAGATAAAATGTTTGACAGGTAGGACTACTTTGTAAAGAAAAGTGACATTGATGTTTTTACTATATTCCAAGCAATATTTTCCCTCCATGGACTTCCACAAATAATTCAAAACTAAAATTAGCCAAATCAGTCCAGCCGTTCTCGAGTTTTGGTCTTAGATGTGAGCACACATGTATTCAAATTCAAGACTTCAGCTATTGAAATATTTCTCTACCTTATAATGCGCATTACTTATAAGAGTGCTCTTTACAAATTGTTTCAACTAAAAGGTTTGATAGGTATGTCGTCGTTGAAACGACGAGAATCTGAGATTCAAAAGCATATTTGATCATAGAGTTTGAATAAAGTATATGAAACTAAACAATCTGCTAGAAAGTCACAAAAGTTATATAGGATCATACCAGAAATCAAATCTTTTGCTTGTTGGCAAGTATTTGATGGTTGAGTGATACGAACAAAGCCGACCATCTCAGACTAGACTAAAAGCAATTTTCTAAAATGTTGTACCATGTACTCGTAAGTGATATATATAATTGTATAATAATTGTTGATGTTAAATTTAACACGATAAGATAGAAGAGGAGTGTCCACAGTATCTTTCCTCTGCCACCTTCAGCAAAATAATATTCGAAGAAGGAAGCAACTGCCTTTCACATCCTTTCACCAACACCTTGCAATGCTGTAAAGACGTTATTTTTTTGACTAATAGGGTCGGGAGTGTGGGAATCCGCGCGGATACGAACTCGCAACACTCACTAAAACCCAGCGAGACCGTCATCAACCATGAGTGGGGAGCCAGCAAAAGGAGACAACCGCTCTCCAGGCCTGCTAAGTATTGCTCCTATAATACTTGCCAGTGAGAGGTCTGTATCGATCAGCGACGTCATAATGGGTCGCTGAGGTCCCCAGGCACGACATTCTACCGCCGTTAGGTGGATTGTGTCTGACGAGGCACCACACTCGTGAAATCTAGTCGACGGCTCATAGCCAACAATTTGGTACAGTTATTTGCCGAAGCAACCATGAGTGGTAAGTACCTGTAACAAACTGCCCTCTCTGCCCAGCCATTTGTCCAGATGACGGCAGATCGCCCCTACTATGACCCCGGCCGCTACTGGGGACAATTTGGCTCAGGGCTTTGTTAGCTAGAACCCTGACCCTCCATATCTCGTCAGCGTCTGGTGATACCCCTCTGATTCACGCGGCTGCTCTGCACTGGCAAGCAGCTGAGATCTTCCGCCTTGAGCTCCCATGAGAGATCACCTGCCAGCTGTAAAGACGTACTTGAATAAGAAATTCTTGTATTTATTATTAATAACAATTTATTACAGACATTGATCTTTTACATGCGTTTATATATAGATTCGTGGAACAGATAGTATAGTTGTTTGATTCTCTAATGCGCGGAAATGTCACTGGTTTATTTTTGCACGCCGCATAATGTCGTGGATTGTCTCGCGTACGACACTACTAAACGAGAATGCACAATGGCTACCGTTTGCTTGTTGCATAAAAAAAGCGTTTTGATCTATTACCAGCTAATGTCCGGCATGCTTTGTAATAGATCACTATATTAACGACCTGATCCACACGGAAATGCTGAATAATCTCTCATAAATCTCAAAGTAGTTCAATGATGATTTTTTAAAATATTTATCACTCTTAATTAAATAAATATAGAAATACTTTTTATTATCATTAAAATCTATGTATAAACTTATATGTAAGCGACAAAAAAACTCTCGATCAACTCCAATACTATTATCCCGATTGTTTTAAATCGCGATGCTGATAAGTAAATGCTTGACTGTGATCACACCTAATGGTAAGTGATGATACAGTCTAATATGGAGGGGCGTTAATATGGTAAGACGCAATTTACCTCTAGACATGATCGTTTCGGAACACAAATCTCTTTGTTTGGTGGTAAGTTTTTGATGATAGGGTGGTAACTTACGTCGACCGAAGCCTCCCACGGGTCCAAACTCAGATGAATTAGAAAATTCAATCACGTAAATTCGGCCAACCCAAGATTGAACCATGGATCTATTCTAGCAAAGCGAGTATTCGCACCACTGCGCCAACGAGGCGTCAAAGAAAATTTACTACGATTTCCTCGCATCCCCACAACTATGTAATAAAATATAAACAAAAAGGTTATTGAAGTGAAACTTCTTTAGGCGCTTGAGGGTAAAATTTTATAAAAGAAAGATGTGCAGCGTTTTTTATGTTAAGTCGTTTCATGGTTAGGTAGTTTTAATATTTGCAAATAACATGTGGCATTTTTATTTACCATTCGTCATTTAATAATTTAATATGCTATTTTTCATAAAATATAAAATAATAATATTTCATAAAAAATAATTTTTAAGACATTTTATAATATTAAAGTTCCAATTAAGTTTTATATACAAATACAACATAATTTCGACATTATTTTAACTATTCTAATTATAATTTTAACTTGTTTGTAAAATTCATAATACTATTAAGTTTTATATACATATAAGTTGTAATTTTTTTTTAATGTGTATAGATTAAAATTTTGGTTTTATAACACTGTATTGTATTGCACGCCACATTAGGCATTGAATTGCAATAAAGAATTTTGAAATTAAAGAAATTTGAATTTGAAAAAAATTCTCTTTACGAAATATTATGTTTAATAATGGAATTTCTATAGTAGTAATTAATTTACAATGATTTTGTATAAATTTAAATTGAGCTTAGGTATTTTTACTATTTACAAAAAATCACGAGGAATTATAATTTAATATTAATCATCTAAAATTTTACTATATTATTTTTTCCATTTGCTTCTGATGGCGCATTTTAATTTACTTTTATTTTTTTCTGTATTAATGTTATCATGGTGAAATTTATATTAGACATTATTATATTTTACCTTATCTGCAATACAATGTTTTCTCTCTCAAAAAAACAAAAATTATACAATATGAAATAAATGTATTTTAATATTTCTCTTTAATTATTTTTATTCATTATGTAAGGTTCAAGAAAATTAATCGGTAATATTATTTTTAAGATACACATATTATTGCTCAACAAGTTGTTTTATTGTGCAAAATAATATATAGATTATATAAAATAATTCACAATTATTTCTGAACTGAGTACGAATGAATGAACGCGGGAATGATTGGTCAGTGGCGACATTTTGTGACGGCGGGAAAAACAATTAATGCTGAATTATTTGAGGTTAAGTTACAAATTATGCAATACAAGTATTCAATGAAATAATTGTAATGGTTGAAGTAATAGTGGAAAATATATTGTTAAATGTCGATTTAGTGTTTTATTCCTGTGGCTATCCTACAATTATTAAATATAAATTTTCATTTTCAGATCGCAATGCCAAAAATTGTAGTGCGGGAGTGTGAAACACTTTGTAAATATCGAAGAAATTAATAAAAAAAAAATTGTAAATTACAATACTATTAATTTTAAAGTCAAAATATCTTACAGCACTTTTGAATCAAATATCGTTTTTTTCTATATATTATTTAAATGAATGACTGATGATAGCATTAAAGAACGACTTACAGTCTAAAGTTACGAGGCTTCCTTCGCGCCCTGATCTGAGAAGAGTCCACAACAAACTCAGTCGGGTGTACTTTTTTTGTCATCATCATTACAATATATATTTTAAATTTATTCTGTATCTATGAATTGCTCTATATGTATACAGCTTTTAATGGTAGCTTGGTAGCATTTTTATGAAAATGCTACCAATAAAACAATTTGCCTAAATTAATGAATTTAGACAAATTGTTTTAGAAATAAGAAACATACCCGCTTTGCTCTTTGAAGGTGGAATTTCCTAAAATTGACTTTTGATAGATTCCATTATTTAAAAAAAAATTCTAACCAAATTTGACATACCATAAAAGACATAGTTTGTAAATATGAAGTTTGAATTTTGTTTAAATGTGAAAATTTGAATTTTTTTTTATTAACATCCCCGCAACCCAGCTTGCGAGTAGAATTTCGTAAAATCCGTTCTTAGCTGACCTCTACTCAGCAAAAGGAATATTACCAACCAAATTTCAAGTGTCTACGCCTTATGGTTTCAGAGATATCGTGATGAATCAATAGATACCTGGATATCTCTTTTATATATATAGATTTAGGAGCTCTTGACTCTCTACGAGAAAATTTGAAAGGTATATTTCCGAGAAAATTCTCACTATAGTCTCATAGACCGTGTGTGGCATCCATTTCACTATTAAATATAGTTTCCTGAGATAATTAATATGGTACATTTCTATTTTATTAACGACAACAGGTTGCTATTGAAGCGCAGCCAGATTTACTACAAATATTTGTCGGCCTCGCTGGCGCAGTGGCGCGAGCATTCGCTTTGCTAGCGGAGGCACGGGGTCGATCCCCGGTAGGACGAATTTAGGAAATCGTATTTTCTAATTTGTCTGAGTCTGGACTGGCTTCGGCCGCGGCTAGTTACCACCCTACCAAAGACGTGCTAAACAAGGAGATTTGTGTTCCGATACGATGCTGTGTAGAAACCATAAGGTGTTGTATATCGCCTCTTACCCAGATTAGCGCGCTTCCAACTTAGATTGTATCTTCACTTACTATTAGGTGAGATCACAGTCAAGCGCTAAACTGAATCAGCAATAAAAAAAAGAAAAAATATTATGAAAATCCATATTGGTTCAGTAGTACCTGTGAATTCTCGTTACCAGGAATCGCGGATTGGAACCCCGGGTGGGCCCTGTTAGGTTTCTCTTTATAAAAACGGGAATTACGTGCTTTTGATTGTTATTACCAATCTATCATTGTGCTTTTTATTGAAGGAAAATATGTTCAGGAAGTTTTCAAATCCCAGGAGTAGAAGAAGCAGCTTGTTGGGACTAAAAACCCTGATGTGAGTGAGGAATCGTGTACCCAGCTGTGGCACGTTAATAGGTTGCTATTTTACTAACTCCCGTATATTACTTAGCCATGACTTTCTTCTTCTCAAGCCTCTGTTATCTGCAATTTTCCAGATCATTATGGATTGTACGTTATAAGTAAGAGATTCGTCGTCATCGTCGCTTCAACCGATGGACGGCCTCTGTTGGACGTAATGACGTTGACAAGGCCCGATCTTACGCCGCCTGGGTCCAGCGGCTACCGGCGACCCTTTTTATATCATCGGTCCACCTTGTGGGGGGTCTACCTACACTGCGCCGTCCGGTGCACGGTCGCCACTCTAGCACCGTCGGCCCCCAACGTCCATCGGTCCTTCGGACTACGTGCCCCGCCCAGTGCCACTTCAGGTTCGCGATTCGTTGGACTATGTTGGTGTTTCTGAAAGTAAGAGATTGGTTTTTATCAATTAAGTTTTCCGTCCTATTCGGGTTTGCCTTACTGTAATTTTAAAGGTTGCTTAGACGATAAAAACGCGTGGGAGTAAGCGAATTGTTCTAATTTAAATATAACGAATTAAAATAATATTGTAATGAATGAAAATTAAGGACCCAGATGGTAAGTTACAGATTACTTGATCTCTTTAAACTATGATGAGGTGGATCACTATTAAAATCGAATATTTAAATAAAATTGTCTTGTTTAAATGAATGCTTTTTCTTTTCCTTTCATTTATAAATTAAAATAACAATAATTATAACACGAAATCGTTCTTAATACCATTATCAGTCGTACATTAAAATTAGTGCGTGGAAAAAATATATTGACGATTCAAAAGTGCTGTAAAGGCCTACTTGATTAAAGATATGTTGAATTTGAATTTAATGCTGCTACTTTTAGAAGTCTCGATTAAATCACAATATAATATAGAACACTTTCAAAGCAAACACGTCCACTACATTCGTCCAGTTAATAACATGCGTGTGTGTATTACACACAAGTTGTGGTCGGTGTTAACGATAAATCATATCAATGTATTTGTGATCGGACTTTATAGAGTTGTCTTCATTTTTAATTAAAATATTAACAATATCTTAAAGTTAATTAAAACTACACATAAATTAACTCTAGTTCCAATGTTGTAAGTTAATATGTTAAAAAGATTATTAATCCTTACAGTGCGTATCGTCAAAATATCGTTGCTATGAATGCGCATCAAGCTCGTAGCTCGATATAATTTAAGTAGTCCATCTACATTTAATGAATCGTTCAAAAATCTTGGAATAGTTATGGACAGTAACTTCACTTGGAAACAACATGTTAACTCAGTGAATAAAAAATTGTTTTTGACTATCGGGTCCCCTAAAACGTCAAAAAACCTCCTACCTCTTAAAACCAACATTACTTTGGCCAAATCAATCGAATTGAAACCAAATGAATTTCGCAGGTTGTAGTTTATTAGTGTAAACTTGCAAAACAATTTTGAATGACTACAAAATAAAGATTATTTAGATTAGATTTAGCATTAGATTTGTATTCGGATTAAGAAAATTTGAATACATTAGTGAAAGTCATTCTCTTCTCAAGTTGCTACCGGTCAGACAACGTGGCAACATTCATGCTCTTTGCTCCCTTTATTTTGTTCTCTATTTATATCTTACTCCTACCTCCCTTAAAGAAGGTTTCGCTTTCCACGGTGCTTACTCATTACTTACTTTGACCTTCGCTCCTGATCAAATAATAAACTAAAGCATCCAATATGTAAAACTAGTTATTACAAGTTATTAATTCATCGTCCAGGTTAGAAATTAATGGAATGCTTTATCTGATAATATTCATCACTCAGAAATATTTTTAAAATTCGTTTGAAATAGCACAATTTGGCTTAAAATCTCTCTCTCATATATGTATATTTAGTATTTTTATACATTTGAAATTATAACTATAATATATTTCAGACACTGTTCTGCCCATTAATGTATTAAGTCAGCATCCACTTTTACAAAGGTTGTCTGGAAGAGATTGCCTGCAACAATAAGACCGCCTTTGCATGCTCTTAGCTGTAGTTTTTCCTTTTTAGTTTTGTATTTCCTGTATGTGTTTCTGTGCAAGAAAGTGATTCTATCTATCCATCTATTCTACATTGGAGGAAAATAATCAAGATTCTGTGCACACTTAATAAACAAGCTATTTTTTCAAAAAAATTTCCCCAATTTAGGCAACATATGCTAAAATACTTCAGCGATAAAAGGGTTAAACTTCTTGAAGGACCCACTGTCGTAATAGTGTTGCGTTATATTTTGATGGCAATAAAAGCCATAAATACACAGCAATAAATATAAAAGCTTGGTATGTACTCAAGACAACGGAAAAAGTGTTAATATCATCAAGTATAAATTAAATATTTTAAATTGAAACTTTTTTACATCGCTTCAAAATTTTTTCGTACGTTATCGCATGTAACATTATAACCGTCTTTGGATTATTGTTTGAGTGCTAGTGCTCCGCCGCAGCGAAGGCCAATATGGTAGTTCCCAACATTCGCATCAGTCGCTTTATTAGCATCGTGGTTTCATAATTCCACCCATGTTTTTGTTTCTTTACTAATAAATATAATAAGTCAGGTAGTTACATCTTTTATTACTTAAGAACGGTTGGAATGATCACTGATATTTTGGATTCCTCTTCGTCACGAGTAGTTGAACATATTGCACGAAAAATATTTGAAAAAGAAATTGTCATAAATAAAAAAATGTTATACTCACTTGAATCTTCAAATTTTTGAGCTGTTTAACATTAAATTTGGCATGGCAACACCACGAGAAAAAGCTAATTAAGTATAAATAATATACATAATACGTATAAGGTAAGTAGCAGTTTATTAACGTCCTATTGCTAGGCACAAGCCTCCTCAATTGAAGGAGACAGATTTGTAATAGACATAGACACAGCATTGCCTCATTGGTCTAGTGGTTAGCATGTTCGACTACAGACATGAGGTTCTGGGTCCGAGTCCCGGGTCGGGCCAATTCAAAAACCAATATTGAGTTTTCTATTAAGATTTTCTCAATATTTGCCCGAAGTTGGGAAGTTGGCGGTGTGATCCACCCCCGTGCCTCGGAGAGCACGTTAAGCCGTCGGTCCTGCGCCTGATCTCTCTCCGGTCGTGTCGGATTCCCGTCACATCGGACTATGAGAGTGAAGGAATAGAGAGTGCACTTGTGTACTATGCCTGCCAATCCGCAGTGGAGCAGCGTGGTGGGTCTATACTCTAAAAACCCTCGCTCCTTGGAGTGAGGAGGCCTGTGCCCAGCAGTGGGACGGTAATGGGCTGCTACTTACTTACTTTTTACTAGACCCACCAAGCTGCACCAAATAGCCCAGATATATTTCTGGGATATTTTGGTTTCTTCCCGATGTTTTCCTTCACCGAAAAGCACAATGATGAGTTAGAAAGAATGATCAAGCAGTCAGTTTCATTTTATCAGGTCCTTGAATAAGGAGTTTTTCAAAAATTGTATCGATACACGTTTTTATAGGTACTCTATAGGTACATCCCTAATTTGGCGAGTGTGTGCGTCACTAGATCTGCGTTAGTGTGCGGTTAGTATTGCATTTCTTTCTCGTATTGTAATTTATTGGTCTGTAACGAAGTTAATTATTGCGATTTTTGTATTAAACCGATGGAACTCCGATGGATATTATTTTTAACTCGGCGTATGGCGAGCTTTTTTTACTAAGAAACGTGAACAGTTTCACATTGAAAACATGAATTATGTTGTTTATTAAAGTGGTACAAATGCTTCTTGCCAATAGATTCCAATAGTTTAGTATTAAATTATGATTGTTTGTAGAAAAAATCGTGTGATGTAAACTGTTATAAGGAAACAAGGTGTTAGGAGAACGCTTCCGATAACAAAGACAGACGATAGTACTGATGACAACTCTGATAATGAGCCGGAAAAAAGTCGATCCTGATTAAAAAAAATATATTTTAAAAACGATGATCTTGGTTGATAAATAGGGAGTTTAATCATCAAAATTTGCAAAAACTCTCAAATACCTCTTGACTCCTTATACATAAGGGCCATTAATACAATGTGTTAGCAGACTGTTTCTAAAATGAAGATAGTCGATAGTAGTAATGACACCTTTGATGATGAGACGGAAAAAAATAGATCCTTATTAATTCATCAAAAATCATATTTTTAAACGGTTTTTTATTGTCGCGCCCGGGCGTTCTCGAATCAGTTCGTTGACCCGTTCTATTTTTATTTTGTGTTTCATAGCTGATATTTTTAAGTTAATTAATTTTTATTACATTAACGTTAAAACGTTTAAAAATATGACTTTTCTAATCAGGATCGATTTTGTATCGATCCCATCTTCATGGGTGTCATTAGTACTATCGTCTGTCTTCGTTTTCGAAAGCGGTCTGCGGTCCCTTGTATATACAAATTTTCATGATTAAACTTCCTTTTTAACAAACAATGTCATCGTATTTTTGAAAATGCATAATTATTAAAAGATTTAAAGTAAAATAAGATTAGACAGTAAGGTAAGATGCTATGAATATTCCTTTATGGTCCAGTAGACCAAATTGTGGAATACATTACATTTCAATATCCAAGAGGATAAAGCACTAGTGATTTTAAAAAAATAACACCTTCTACTAGATTTACAATTACGGCTTTCAAAAAAGATTGAGATCTTGAGTAATCGCTGTAATTTAAATAAACTAAATTGAAAATTGTTGATTGTAAAAGGAAGGATCCTTGACTAGATTTATTGTGAGATAGAGTGCGAAGGAACCTTTGTAATTTCAAATTTTAATGCGTTTTGATGAGAATAACATATTAAACACAAACATAACGCCTAATAGCATACGCATAATAGCAAACGCATAGTAACATAACGTCTCATTCCCATAGGGGTAGGCAAAGACCACGTCCTTCCACTTGCCACGATCCTTGTGTACCTCCTTCGCTTCTTTCACTCTCATTAAACCGTTCACGTTTGTCGGTTAAGAGAGCTCTTGACTTGGCCCTTATTTAAAATGTCCTGGATTTGGTCTAGGAACGTTCGTCTTGGTCTTTCACCTTCCAACTTTCCCATTCACACTTGACTCATAAATCCTTTTTGTCAGTCCCCTTTCATTAATTCTCTCTACGTGCCCAAACTATCTAAGCAGATCTTTTTCAATTTTAGTCACTACATCTTCTTTTATACCACAACGTTCTCTTATTACACGATTTCATACTTTGTTTTATACGATTATGTCCACAAAAAGTACATCATGAACTTGGAAAACCATCATCCAAAGAAACAATCTCGTCTGTCATCATAAACGTATTCTACGAATTCATAATATATTAATATTTCATTTAATTTAACTTGTACTTATTACAAAGCAGTTTATTATACCTTATATGGTGATAAAAAAACGATACAACGTCGCTGAACTGGTACTATTCATTTAGTATTGATGCAATTATATCGGATTCTTAATAACTTATGATGGAATTCTTTTTAAAGGCATTTTTCCGTTGACTCCATAGTGTGAGAAAAAACGATTTTCTTTTTCTTCGTACATCATAAACTACGGACATGTGTATAACAAATTTCTTAAATGTTTTTTTAGCCCACACAAAACTATTTACGTTACTATATACAGGTTTCTGTAGAAATCCATTAACTGTTAATTTACCACTTACCATCTAAGACTGTATTATCTCCTACTAGATACTATCTTAGAGTATGGTAAAAATCAAGCGTTAATCCCTTAGCAATAAATATACACAAGCATAAATATTTTTTTACCGTGTTCGTGGCAGAGGAAAGTCGGAATATAGATCTACGAGTATTTTGTTAACTTACAAAATGTATTTTACTTAGTTTTTAAGTATTTCCTTTCAGATTATTAGATACACACTTACATTCAAAGTTTAATCAACATACAGATTTTACTTTACAACTATTATATATAATAATAAAAATACTCTACAGTTATTGAAAAATGCATTATTTCAAGGGGGTAATGCAAGATTTTTTTTAAATCCGTCCTATAATTTATTTTATATTTATTAAAAACTTAATAGAAAACTCAATCACTGTTAGTCACTGTCAAAGTCATAACTCAGTTAGTGAGTTGATGAATATTGAGAAAAGTACTGGGGATAATACACTACCCTGTGGAACACCTGCATGAAGCTGACCCCAAGAAGAGTAATGATTATCGTAAATTTCAAAATCTACAGTGCCAAATGCATTTGAGTCCAGCAAGGCGATGATACTGACTTCCCGACTATCAATACCACATTTAATATCCTCAGAAATTTAAGTTAGTCCGATAACAGTACTATGTCCTAAGCGGACTCTTGATTGAGATTGACTTAAAATATTAAGTTTAGCGAGATAAAGGGACATATTACCTACATAGAAAAACACAAATTTTTTCTCTTTATAATATTAGTTTAGATTCTTCCATATTCCTACGCGATTGAGGACTTTTTATTTATTTATTCAAGGACCACTACTACAATGAACTAACTACTCAAATGTACCGAATAGCTTAGTGTGATTTGAATGAATGAATTTACAAGTTTCTATCAATATTTTATGACTTTAACCTCATCGACGTATTAGAAATTTATAATTTTACATTAATGAAGGCTTTTTATGAATTCTTAAAATTCCGGTGACATTTTTCATTTGTTTTTGAAATTGACAACCAACAATTTCTGATCGCAACTATAATATTTTAAGGTCTACGTGACACTGGCGAAGTAAATTGTGCCAGTTTGGCACAGGAAAAAGGCATAACTCCAAATAACAACAATATTTTAAGGACTTTTTAAAACGATTTGTTTTTGTTCGAATTAAGTTTTGGCCGCATTTTTAAGTTTTTTATTTATTTATTCCGAGGCACTATGAAGTTGGCTGGGATATCTATTATTTAATAAAATTTCCTGTGATAAAGAAAATTACGAGACGTTATCTCAAAGTATATTAGTCACACTCTCACGTGAATTTTTCAATCGATACCTGACGTTTGCAGAAAAATACTAAAAAAAAAAACTGGATCGAATTTCAAAATGAGCGGGGTTAATTCTAGTTCACAATGTCGAGACCTCATCAGGGAATGGGGTCACATATTATCATCGTTTTTCTAAATTCATCAAAAAAATCTCACTTAACAAATGTAAAAAAAGATTCACTTTCAAACATATCACTTTTTAATGCTCGAGATAACCCTAAAATTGGGGTGAATCGTGGGAAATGCTTCTGGTTGTGATCAATAGGGTGGCTGAGACCGCGGATTGAATAGAAGATGCCAAGGTCAAACTACATTAATATTTTTTTAATCCGCAAAATATGCGCCAATATTATATTTAATAAGACAAGCTGTTTTTTTAAACTTAATAACATGCAGTTCGTACCTGAAACAGTTAATGTATACATGATAATGCTATTATAATATCCATAAAATTCAGTTATAGATGTTTTGTAAAATACAATTGTGTAAAATTTTGTATTAATATGAAATAAAATTTTTATATGAAACGTGTGATTAGCGTCACGAAAATGTGCAACGTTTTTTATACTAATTCGTTTAAAGATTGGGTAGTTTTAATATTTACCAACAACACGTGGCATTTTAATTTGCCACTCGCCATTTCAAAATTTAATATAGTATTATTCATAAAATATAAATTAAAATAATTATTTTAAATTATCTTAAAATTTCTGTAATTAATTTACAATGATTTTGTATAAATTTAAATTGAGGTTTCAGGAGGAATTTAATATTCATCATTTGAGATTTTACTATATTATTTTTTTAAATTAATATAAAGTAAATGTATTTTAATTATTCTCTTTATTTATTTTCATGAATTATTAAGTAATTTTTCATTTTCAGAACGCAATACCAAAAATTGTAGTGCGAGTGTGTAATGTTTACATTAAAGAAACACTTTAATGTAAATATTATTATTAAAGAAATTTAAAAAATCAAATTTAAAATTTGTATTAATTATCGACACATTAAATTCCTACCATATCTTCCTTTTAATGAAATCTAATCAAATCAAAATATTTATTCGCTGAATATGGTATACATAGTCCTCATATTCTACTTACTTAAGTTTGCGAAATTACAGGTTTTTGGATTAAATTACTACTACTACTAATTAAATTATTTTATTAACGTGAACTTATACATTACACATTATATATTATACATTATCTCTTATCAAATATAGTTTGACTGGTGGGAGGCTTCGGCCGTGGCTAGTTACCACCGTACCAGCAAAGACGTACCGCCAAACAAAGAGATTTGTGTTCCGGTACGATGCTGTGTAGAAACCGTAAGGGGTATATCGCCTCTTAACAGATTAGCGCGATTCCATCTTAGACTGTATCATCACTTACCATCAGGTGAGATCACAGTCAAGCGCTAATCTGTCAGCATAAAAAAAGTTTCTTATTCTTATTTATTGCTAGATTCCCTTTAAATAGTCGTCGTAACATTTATACAATTTTTAAATTGTGAGGCATATTCCCTTATATCTTTTGGTAATTCAGATTTTACCTCCCTCTAAGTCTTGGAAATCTAAAGTTTTAGATTTGTATAAAATATACTTATAAATTAGTTTGCCAAAGAAGTTTCACTTCTGACATGTGTACACTTGAAATAGTCACACAAATATTATATAACTATAACAATATAAATAAAATGTCAATAATACCAGCCTTTGATTAGTTTAACTCTTTCTTCAACTGCAGTCAAAGTGACCCTGGTCACACAACTATCAAATTACTTAAAGAAATTCACAATTCTGGAAAGTTTAAAGAAGTTACCACTCACCCCTCTATTTAAAATATGTCAATAAATAATTTCCTTATCCGCACAATGGCTTAACGTGTGACTTCTGACCCCAATGACCTTTTTTTTTCTCCCCTGGCCAAGGCGGTCAAAAAAGTACACATCTATTGTGAAATGGACAATGATATTTGATTGCGATATTAAAAAAAAACGAGACTATATAAAAAATACACAAACCACTTTCGACCGTGTGTACCTTAATAGGCGGACAAAGGTTAATTTAATTGTACTTTACAAGTTTCTTAAACATTCAAGGTCAATTTTTTCTAGCACTTTTATAAATTGAGACCTTATATTTATATTGTATATATTACGGCATTATTGAATCGTCGTTTTCAAATTACATATATCCAATGAACTGTGATGCAACTGTGTAATGACATAATTTAAAGTTACGAAGTCTGTGAGAAGAACCCACAACAAACTAAGTGTATATTACCAGTAACGTCTACTTTCATTTACGACGCATAAATATAAGATTATAATGAGTCAATATAAAAGATAGGAATATGCTATTGGGGATTTTTTGTACTAACTTTTTATATGGAGCAATTTCGTAATTTTAGTTGTTGAAGCTCTCAAAGGAAATAGTTTATATCCCTTTTTAAATAAATATAGCCTTTTTCGATTAATGCACAATCCAATTCTAAAATAGTTTATCAATTTGTATTCGTAGTTCGTGAGTTATACGTGATCATTACATAAATTCAACTATTTAAGTAGCACACGTAAGAACTCTCTCAAAAGGGATAAATTTTTCCAGATTCTACATTTTTTACTGTAAGTAGCAGCCCATTATTGTCCCACAGCTGGGCACAGGCCTCCTCACTCCGAGGAGCGAGGGTTTTTAAATCATAGACCCACCACGCTGCTCTACTGCGGATTGGCAGGACATTATTTAATGAAGGTCTATAAACGTTGAATGTAACTTTATATTATACTAGCTATGCCCCGCGGTTTCAAAGTTTACTAAATCGAAATATAGCTTGATTTTTGTTAACATAAAAGTTGTTTTTCACGTAGTTTTTATTTACTTCCTTTCAGATCATTATATACACACATTCATAATCTAATCAATATACAGATTTTACTTTACAACGAATATATATCTAACTTATACATTTTTAAATTCGTAACATCATTTACGTAGGACGTCCGACGTTAGCAAATTTAAAAATAAGTAAAGAAAATGCAAATCTTTCTTCTATAATATTAAACAAGAGATCTATTTGGAGAACTTTATCGTCTCAGTTTATTTGACGTAGTTTTGTTTTGTGGTAGCAAAATAATTCAATGTTCTGGAGTTCCGACTCGGCCGGTGTAAAAATTTTTGAAATTAGTCCAGTAGTTTTTTTGTGAAAACTCTACAAATACACATAGATACCTATAAAAACCTCCTCTTTATAATATTAGTCTAGATATCATATAGCTTTCCTTGATAAAAGGGCTATCAAAATCTAAAAGAGTTTTACTATTTGTATTAGTAGTTTCCGAAATTAGCGTTATTAATCAATCAAACAACAAACAAACTCTTTCGCTTCATAATATTAAATCTTCTATCCCGAAATAAAGATTCTTAGTTAAACTAATTTAGTTAAGCACTAGAGCCCTTTCTGCATAATTGAAGATGTGCGTAGCATTAAAAAAAAGTTATACAATATATTTATAATATTATTATACATATGATATCTGTAGGTAGAATAAGTTAAAGGAAAAACAACCTCGACAATGATTTTTATATTATTTATAATTGTTTAAAAAAATTGTACTACACTTTTTTATTGCTGAATGGTAATTAATGAAACAGTGTAAGATGGAAGCATGCTAACCTGGTAAGAGTAGTAACTCTTATGGTTTCTACACACTATCGTACCAGAACACAAACAACCTTGCTGTAAGTAAGAAAGTAAGTAACAGCCCATTAACGTCCCACTGCTGGGCACAGGCCTCCTCACTCGTATGAGAGAGGTAGAGCATAGACCCACCACGTTGCTCCACTGCGGATTGGCAGGCATAGTACACAAGTGCACTCTCTGTTCCTTCACTCTCATAGTCCGACGTGACAGCAATCCGATACGACCGGAGAGAGATCAGGTGCAGGACCGACGGCTTAACGTGCTCTCCGAGGCACGGGGGTGGATCACACCGCCAACTTCCCAACTTCTGGCAAATATTGAGCAAATCTTAATAGAAAACTCAATATTGATATTTGAATTGGCCCGACCTGGGACTCGAACCCAGGACCATGATCATGTCTGTAGTCGAACATGCTAACCACTAGACCAATGAGGCAGTCCACAACAACCTTACTGGTAAAGTAGTAAATTGCCACGGCCGAAGTGTCCCTACAGTCCAGAAAATGCAATTTCGCTATGAAAAATCGGTTCTAGGACATATGCTATCAAAGCCAATACTCACACCATAGAAACCCATTCAACAAAACCGTTATTAAAACGATTTAAAAACCTCCACAACGGTGGAATATCTATAAAAGTCTCAAATTACTGCAAACAGTAATAAATCAAGCGCACAAAAGTGTTTAAAAAAAAGTATCTCACGGCGTATCATCTGTTACTTCCTAAAAGGGGTGAATTTTGTAATACTTAAAACGCTTAGAAACGGTACCCTCAAACAGTTAGGAATCAAAAAAAATCCGGAATATATCATCTTTCGGGAAAAAGGGGGCCTCCGCAACTCTTTCCCATGGGTCTTAACCTTGGCGAACTTTTTGTTAAAAAATTGAGACACCTTTTGCCATCTTTCCCGTTTTTTGTCAGTTTTTTGCGAACGATAGACACAAGGCGAAGGGTCGAGCCCTTTGTACTTGCCCCCGGCTTTGTAACTGCGTTAAGATATCGCAGGTGGGTCATATGGAGCCCTAATGTTATTTGAGTGTTAGATCCAAATTATCATATTAAAATTGTGCGAAATTTCATTGGCTTTTTTTTTCGTTTTCTTAAAACTATAATTTTAAATTATTTATTTACTGTTTACAGTTCCAGAATTCAGGTATATCTATTAATTCATTTGTCTATTTAAATATGAAGTCACGACAAATTATTTGTTACGGATACAAGTAGAACTAAAAAGGTAATTTCACTAAGAGTAAATTACATCATACACTTGCTAAATAATGACATAATAAAGTAAGTAAAAAGCCCATAAACTTGCCACTGTCCGGCACTGGCCTGAGAGGGTTTTATAATGACATAAGATAACCTATAAAAGATGTAAAGACAAAGATAAGAACAGAAACAAAAAGAATGTGAAACTCAAACACAATTGTGTATAAGAAATATAAAGACAGAAATTGTAACATGTAAATAAGTCTAAACAACAAATTTAATCGCATAGCTCCTCATTTCAAATATTCAACAACAGAATAATAACATATTTCTTCCAATTTTCTTCTTGTTTACATCAAGTTAGTGAAGGTTATGTAAATTGTAATAAAAAAAAGAGAAAACTATTTAAGTTCTTCTATGTCACATATTTGCCTATAAGCCTTGTCACATATGAAAAAAGAATTAAAGCTTATAAAACGACCGAGCTGCTATATTGTGGAATAGCAAACTTTATATGTCCTAGAAGTCCCGGGATAAGGATCACCTCGCAACATTTTTATCCTGGAAAGCGTAATGGTGAATTGCAGGCAATAGTTAAAAGCACACAAGTTTTTATAAAGTAACTTGAAAAACTTGACTGCTAGAATCTGCCATCGCATTTTATTAAAACGAAATTGAAAGATGCACAAGATCTTAGTGATAAGACGGTCTAAATTTTGTCTCATTTAACAAGAAAGGGTGTTACTTCATTGGGCGTTTACAACAAACATTTACTCTGCGGAATATAGCAAAGTCATGCATACTAACAACCATTTTAGGTAATCTAATGAAACAATCATTTTCAATCGCACCATTAAATAAAAACGCGTTATCCAAAACCGCGTTCAACAAGTATAATTTCCTCTTAAACGTTTAATTTAACTGACAAAAAGCATCGGACGTCGAAACTTTTACCTGTTTAGAGCAATCAAACCATCAGCGTAATTCGGCATAAAAATAAATACAATGATATTAAGTGGTGCATGGAAAAAGAGTGCTATCAAAATAGGCATAATTACACTTCGACTAAGCGAGCGGCGCGGTGCGATTTTGCGAAAATTACGCGCTAACAAAAACCACGTATTTGGAAACACCGAGTGCCAAGCGCGTTTGTTAAAGACCGTTGGAACAATATACTGAGATTTACGAAATACAGTGTAACTTTACAGTGTATTTAAGAGGCAGGTAAAAGCTCATTACTTGTCACTTTGTGTTTAAAATATTAATTGACTTTCACTTAATAAAATCCTGTGAAATTTGTATATTCTTATGTATATACAAGGTGTTAGGCAACCGAAAACATAGAAGATAGGTCTAATGACACCTTTGTTGTTGCACGGAAAAAATCGATCCTGATTAAAAAAAAACATATTTATTAAACGTCTATTAGCATTATTTAAACTCTTTTTCCCGTTTTTTCTAAAAAATAAAAAAAACACAAAATCAAAATCAGCTGATGTCTCAGCACGGGTTAACGAACTGATCAAAGAATTTGATTGTGTTTCATTGCTGGTTTTTTTTAATAAGGTGATGTATTTTTTTTTAAACTATCGTTTGATTTAGCTGTACTAACATGATAGAGGGTAAATAATGCTTATAATTATTCCATACCATCATCAAAGATGTCATTAGTACTATCGATCGTTGCCATCGATTTGAAACAAAGAAAGCATTTATTCATTGATGGTGTAACAAACACCATTATCATACACAGCATTATTGTCTGTAACACCACCTCGAAAGGGTTTACAGCGATTTGAAAGCGGTCTCCTAACACCTTATATGTATGGTCTATATAAATATATATAACTAAGTTCTTTATATTTATTTATATTTAATCTACACCACCTACCCATTACCTTTCAGCAATAGATCTAACCCAAAGATTGTCTGATAGAAATCGCAGTATATAAGGCCGCCTTTTTGTAAATCCCTTTTTTATGTTTACATTGTTTCCGTTTATGTTTCGCGTGTAATGTACAATAAAGTACTATCTGTCTATCTTTCTAACTTTAATATAACGAGCTTCTATGTAACTAATTTCTTGTTTAAACGAATTTTTCAAGTGCACAAAGATATGCAATTGTTTCATTAATCTAATGGTTATGTTTTTCTGCTATAACCATGAGGTCCTGGATAAGAGTCCCGAGTGGGGTGAATTCAATACCTGAGGGCACGTTGAGCCGTTGGTACTGCGCCTGATCTCTCTCCCATCGTGTCGGATTTCCGTCACATAGGACTATGAGATTGAATGAATAGAGTGCATTTGTGAACTTTACCGCAGTGGTGGCTTTGGAGGCTTGTACCCGGCATTGGGACGTTAATAGGCTGATACTTACCTAATTGATAGAGGCCTTTAGTAAATTAGGCTATCCAAATAAACTATACAACTTGTCAAAATATTTCAATTAACTTGTCGTTACTGTACAATTCTTTTTGTAGAATCTCAGCAAAATCGTATTTTAATTTACAATTCCACACAAAAGGCGAGAGCTGTCATTAAAACAGATGAAAAATATTTCAATAGCAAAACCTACTGGGGGGAAAAAAACAAAATCACGAAATATTTCTAATTAAAGCACGGAGCCGTAGGACGCGCAAAAATGCGGCGGCGGCCGTCCGTTATTAATTTTCAAAATTTAAACAAAACTGACATTTCTCCGTTCGACAACTATGTCGGCAAAAGCGCGGCAAACATTTTTGCGTTCCGTTTTTTGAAAGCGTTTCGGTTGTGTCGCGATGTCTTCCAGCTGCCAAAGATAACGTTAATGGAAATAACCGCGTTTATTGAATCGTATTTTAAAAAATCTTTATACGAATAGGCTTTTGCAGCACTTTTGAATCGTTAAATATTGTTTTGATATTATTTCCAATGCATGAATAATATTAGATAGCGACATAGAATCTTTAAGATCTAAAATCTAGAAAGTTACGAGGGTTGCTTCGTGCCCTTCTTTGAGAACAGTCCAGAAAACATAGTCAGGTGTCCTTTTATTCTTTCCAACCCAATATTTTTATTTTCAATTAGAGCTATTCATTTAAGTAATCAAATATTTTATTAATCTAACCAATCCAATATTTGATTTAATAATGTTAGGCTTTTTTTGTTGGTGACAGGTTGACGCTTGACTGTGATCACAGCCGATGGTAAGTGATGATATACTCTAAAAGGGAGCGCGCTAATCTGTTAAGAGGAAATTTACCTTTTATGGTTTCTTTCTACGGAACACAAATCTCTTTGCTTGGCGATACGTTTTTGCTGGTAGGGCGGAAACTAGCAGCGGCCGAAGCCTACCACTAATCCAGACTCAGACAAATTAGAAAGGGCATTTTCATATTTTCCCCCTAACGGGGATCAAACCCGAGGCCTCTTCATCCTTAAAAGTTTTTTTATCGGTATCACTGCCGCATTAGTGCTAGTTCTGACCTCCCTTGTAGAGGTTCTAGGTGCAACTCTCGGTAGAGAAAATTAAAATAATTGTATTTTTTAATTTGTCTGGGAGTAGTCTGATAAGGGGCATCGGTCGTAGCTAGTTACTATCTTATAAGCGTAGGGGTCTGCCTCATTGGTCTAGTAGCTAACATCTTGGGTACAAGTCCCGAGCCGGGCCAGTTCAAAAATGGATATTGAGTTTTCTTTTAAGAATTTCTCAATATTTGCCCGAAGTAAGGAAGTTGGCGGTGTAATCCACCCCTTTGCCGCTGAGAGTACGTTAGGCCGTCGGACCTGCGCCTGATCTCTCTCCGCTCGTGTCGAATTCCCGGCACATCGAACTATGACAGTGAAGAAATAGAGAGTGTACTCGTGTACTATGCCTGACAACCCGCCGTGGAGCTGCGTGGTAGATCTATGCTCTAATAACCCTCACTCGTAAACTAATTTATAGGGCAAACTTATTCTGAAAGGTCTTAGAGTTCATGAAAAAATAAAAACAAATCATTCATGAAAAATTATTAATGAATAAATAATAACAATTAACTCTAAACTAATATAATAAGGAGGAAACATTTGTGTTTTTGTATGTATGTATGGACGTTTGTAACGTTTTTACACAAAACTACTGGACTGATTCTTAATATTTTTTTCATCATTAGAAAGCAAAAGAGAATATAAAACTTTTTTTACAAAAACGGATTCCTAATAATAATACAAAATCTGTCGTTGCGTCCGCTGTGGAAACTATCGATGACAGGCCAAAAAATGATCTACAATATTATCGAACGTATTGATATATCTACAAAAAGTCCGCAATACCATATCTCCAACTACTGTAGTTTTGCCGCTATAAATATTTTTTGCATTTTAAAAGGTAATGAAGGTGTACCCCTGTATTAATCCTTATCCTTTTAAAAAATATTTTATTAAATAGCATTTCAAAACCTGTAAAATACTTTTTAAATTATTAATATCAGACATTCCTTTAAAAGATATAACGAACTTAAAAATCTCAATCTAAAGAAAATAACGTACCTGAGTCGAACTCCAGAACAAAGCAAAACTACGTCAAATGTGTAGTATTATAAATCTCTTCTCTAACATTATAGAAGGAAGTTTTGCATTTCGAATTTTAGTTTTTATTTTTAATAATCAAGCTAAAAATTACAGAACTGATTTAAAAAAATGTTATTTATTTTACAAATGTATTAGACATGTATTCGTTGAAAAGTAAAATCTGTATATTGATTAGATTATGAATGTAAGTGTGTATCTAATAATCTGAAAGGAACTAATTGAAAACAAAGTGAAATAAGACTTATGTTAAGGAAAATAAATCTATACGCCGACTTAGTAGACTTTCTACTGCCACGAGATCTACGCCAGTGAAACCAAAGGCCATTGCTAGTGTTAAATAAAATAGAAGCTGCTATATTTTGTAAAAGGTGATAGAAAAAAATAATGATGGGACTACAATAATTGTGATAAAAAAATGTCGTTTTATAAAAATCTCCTTGCACCCGGCGGTAACATGACTCGGCATTATTGTCAAAATATTATACTGTAGACATATTTTTTGTAATCAAAATTACCCTTTTTACCGTAAGAATTGAAAGGTAGAAGGGTTACTGTATCATTATAGGGCATGTGATCTTTTTTGCGATCTTAGACTGATATAATCTTAAGTAAGCGCAGTTGAGTTACAAAATACAAAAATGGGTACCGTTTTTACATTTAATACATTCCTAGTTTAACTCGTTTTTTAGCGTTAAACAAATTGTCAGTTTATTTAACGCTAAAAAACGAGAAAACATTTTAATTCAAGGCATATAGTGTCTCATTGGTCTAGTGGTTAGCATGTTCGACATGAGGTCCCGGGTTCGAGTGCCGGGTCGGGCCAATTAAAATATCAATATTGAGTTTTCTATTAAGATTTTCTCAATATTTGCCCGAAGTTGGGAAGTTGGCGGTGTGATCCACCCCCGTGGCTTCGGAGAGCACGTTAAGCCGTCGATCCTGTGCCTGATCTCTCAACGGTCGTGTCGGATTCCCGTCACGTCGGACTATTAGAGTGAAGGAATAGAGTGTGCACTTGTGTACTATGCCTGCCAATCCGCAGTAGAGCAGCGTGGTGGGTCTATGGTCTAAAAACCCTCTCTCCTATGAGTGACTGTGTCCAGGGGTGGGACGTTAATGGGCTGCTACTCACCTTTTTTTACCTTACCATATAATGTTATACAATGTATGTATAAAGGTAACCCATTAAGGTTGGGCAAAGGCCTTCTCACACATCGGAGAGAGACGGTTTTTAGAGCATAGACCTACCACGATGCGCCACTGCTGTTTCGCAAACATAGCACTCTCTATTCTTTCCCCCTCATAGGCCGACATGACGGCAGTCCGACACGACCGGAGAGAGATCAGGCGCAGGACCAATGACTTAACGAGGCACGAGGGTGGAGCACAACTTCTCAACTTCGGATAAATCTTAATAGAAAACTCCATATCGATTTTTTAATTCGCTCGACTCGAGACTTGAACGCTGGACCTCATATCTGGAGCTGGACATGCTGACCATTAGACCAATTAAGCAATCCTCTATAGAAATCATAACTTCCAGAAATAACACTTTGACGTAAAAGGCTTCAGTTTTTCATATTTTTACTAGAAAACTACTGTATTTTTATCAGAAAATGTTTAAAAAAAAGTAACAACGTTTTAAAAACCCAACAAACCATACCGAACAAACAAACTTGAACATACATGTATATTTTTTTCTTAGAGAAAGTTATTGTTTCCCTTTACCGTCTTGTCTTCCGTTTCAATAGTCTTTACATATAATATGAATAGGATTCCTGTTAGACTGCTACAAAAAGTTACAGTCACAAAACAATAAACAAAGGATTCCGTTATATTCGTTTATCAATATTTCGATGTAATAAATGCATCTTCCATTTTAAAACCTTCGAAATTCAAAAGAACTGAATTTTTATTCTGCCTGCGTCCAAAGATAAATATATAATTTTTATTATTCCTTTTAAGGCAAAGTCTTAGACAACACAGCCATGTCTCTAATTTCGACCGTCTTAATATAATTTTAATAACATTTTGTAATGCTATATTTTTGAGTAAAGAGGTTCAGAAATCATTCGTCGATTTGAGCATACGCACTTTTAATAAGAAACTGCAATACGTTTTAGATTTGATATAGTTTTAAGAAATATATCAAAAATATCCTTCTACAAAAGGTATAATGACTGTTGAAGATTATTTAAGGGATAAAAATGTTTTCACTTGATTCCAGTTGCAGATAGAAGCAAAATATTACACATTGAAACCTACAAAACTACATTTTAAAGAGTAACGAGTCAAAAGTGCGTTTTGAGTGTATTTGAGTAAAGAATATTTTGCATTTGATTTTGTATTTGTTTCGAAGAAAGTCATCCATACTTTGTTCGTAATATTATTCTAGTTAAAATTATTTTACATTATATTGTACATAAAGTTTGAATGACGCATTGTTGTATCTTCATTCAGAACTCGATCCAAAATTGTGTTTTACAAATAATATTTACAAGATTTTTAAAAGAAAGTTATTGGCGTTTGCTACAAAAAAACGAACAGACAAAACAATAAATAAAGGAGGGATTCCGTTATATTCGTTTATCCATATTTCGATGTTTTAAATGCATCTTCCATTTTAGAACGTTCTAAATTCAAAAGAAATGAATCCTTATTCCGTCCGCGTCGCGCTCTAAATATAAAAACTCTTTTTTGTCAAATATGGAAGGGTTAAGTTAAAAACGTTCTATTTTGGAATTGTTAAAAAGTCGACATTGTATGGAATACGTCAAAACTCGCAACTAGAATATAAGTACGAAATTATTAGATAAATCATGTGCCATTATAATATTATTAAGTAAAAACTTGGTAAAGCGGGTTGTGCACTTTATTTTCTAGGTTTTGAATTACAATGTGCTGTCACGCTCGGCTATGTAACGCCCGATCTGGTAAAGTCAGCTCACGTTAAGGTTAAGAAGTAAAACTTCTTTAGGCGCATGAGGAAGAATTTTTACGGGCGGAACGCGTGATTAGCGCCACGAATATGTTAAAAAAAGTTAGGTAATTTTAATATTTACAAATATCATGTGGCATTTTAATTTATGGCTCTTCGTTTAATAATTTAACTTACTATTTTTCATCAAATATGAAATAAAAATAGTTTATAAATTCTCCTTTCTAAATTTTAAATTAAATTAAATAATTCACAATACAAAATTTCTAATATTGACAAAAAGCACTTCTATATACAATTCGCCATTTGAGCTTTCAATAAATTATTTGTGTTAATTTTGGACACTTAATATTTTTATGACAATTAAATTCATAACATATCTTCCTTTTTCCCTCCCTCTAAGTCTCGGAAATCTAAAGTTTTTGATTTGTATAAATATAAATAAGACTAAAAAATTAGTTTGCCAGAGAAATTTCTGACGTTTCTGACATTTTTATTTGCTAGCTAATCCCGGTGTAGCGTAGTTTCCGCTTCCTTAAAACCAGGGGGAAATTTATCGAATTTAAACGATATTTATCGAATTGTCCAAATTAAACATGAAATAGAAGAATTATATATATTGTATAAAGAACACTGGTTACCATCGTTGTTACCCGCGTTGTTCCCGATACCGTGGAAATATGGGGATATCCTTCACTTATTGGATTTAATTGGAAATCTAAACCATTCTTGAAGTGACATGAACACACGCTGACGGCCTGCTGGCGCAGTGTTGGATTAGACAATTGTATTTTCTAATTTGTCTGAGTGACAACCGTGACTAGTTACCACCCTACCAGCAAAGACCTACCGCCAAGCAAAGAGATTTGTGTAGAAACTATAAGAGGTTTATCGCCTCTTACCAGATTAACGCGTTTCTATCTTAGACTGCATCATCACTTACCTTCAGGTGAGATCAGTCAAGCGCTAAAACTGTCACACGAGACAGGCTTCTTCTCCCATAAGAGAGAGGGTTTTTGTAACTTACGCTCACCACTCTATTCCAGAATATTTAAAAAATTTAGATTTCTTTTAGTTATATTTTATCTATCGAGCAAGCGTATACTATGAAAATATTATACGTTTTTCAAATGATACGAAAGACACAGGAAGCGTGAGTTTTTTGTCACTTCCACATCTCGCCCGAACTGATTCATACTTCCTGTCTTGCTCACTCCTACGCATTTATAGCATGTGTAACAGAGACATCGCATACACTACGTTCAGGTGTGTTGACAATAACAGATGTTTAGAAGATGGCGGGGCATATTACACAATTACAATTCTATTTAATTATTTTTTCTCGTTTGTTATTTAGGATTTCGTCCGTGGGTGTTGTTAGTCAGGCCGTTCGTGGAAGAACAATTGAAGGTTTTTAACATGTCATGTTCACTGAGTCGTTCCGTTAGACGCTTTCCTAATTTTGTAATTCGAAGTGACGTTTATTTTTTTTATTTCGTGTGGGACGCTAAGACATTATAATAAAACTGCCATCTTGGTATTAAAAGCCTCGTCTGTAGAGTAAAAAATTAATTTCACAATTTAGACAGTTGACTATATCGAGGCAAATTTAGCCCAGAAATATACGTTTAAAGAGTCAAGTACAAAATCATAAATCAATTATTAAATATACTACTACCTTTTGCACTTTTAATTTTCATGTTCTATAATTAAAAAAAAATGTGACCTAGTTTGATAAATGGGATAATATAACCATCAAAATTACAGAAAACTTCAAAATATCTAAAAATATATAACTTACTATTGACTTGAAATTTAGCATAGTTATTCCAGTTGTAACGTAGATGCTCAATAAAATTGGAGTTTCCCCATCTTCCCACGAAAATGGGATATATAATCACAAAACAATCACTAACTGCGAGATCTCAAATTGACTTGAACTTCGGCACACATGCCTTTCACGACGTACTCTCATTGAATTTCCCCATATTTCCACGGGATCCAAAAATACGCAGGTAGCACAATAGCCAATACCATTATATAAACAAATGAAAAAATTTGATTGCAAAAAAAATCGAAATCTAAGTCAATTATTTCAATTTTGCCTTTTTTCAACCAAACGTAAGTTTTTGTACAAATACAATTTACACTATTATTGTGTATTATACAATTATATATAAAATTTACCTTTACACTTTTTCTGAAACCGTGTCTGAAAACAATGACTCTTAAATAGAGAAGTTTATCTAAAAATTCCATGAATAAAAAGAATTGGAATCGAGTGACAAAGTAAGAAATAGTGCGATAAAAGAACGTTGTGGTATACAAGAAGATGTAGCGACTTAAATTGAGAGAGCTATGCTTACATTGTTTGGGCACTTAGAGAGAATGAATGAAAGGAGATTGACAAAATGGATTTATGAGTCAAGAGTGAATGGGAAAGTTGGAAGGGGAAGACCAAGGCGAACGATCCTGGACCAAATCCAGGACATTTTAAATAAGGGCCAGATCAAGAGTACTCTAAACTGACGAATTCGTATGAAAGAAGCGAAGGAGATATGCAAGGATCGTGGCAAGTGGAAGGACGTGGTCTCTGTCTACCCCCAGGGGAATGAGGCGTGATGTTATGTATGTATGTAATAAAAAGAAGAAAGCGAATCAATGTACGCCGTTATGAAGACCACTACACTTTCAAAGGCACAATTTCCAAAACAATTATCAAATTTGTACGAATTTTCGTTGCATATTAAAATTTTGCGTGCATCTATCGCGTGTCGCATTACTGTCACCCGCGTAATGTAAAATGAGCTTGGCAGAGCAGCCAAGGGCAATATGGAATAGCCCATGGCTCACATCAGCTTACTGTGTAGCATTTACATTCTCATTTGTTCAAATTAAAAAAAAACCATGCAGTGTGGTTTTATACACCCATTTTTTTTGTTTACTTAAGAATATTGTCCATTAATATATGTATAGGAAGAGTGCGAACTAATTGTAGGAATTGAAAAATCAACGTCTATCCGTCCGTCTATTTTAAAAGCCGATATGACGTAAGATAAATACTAGAGAAATTGTTGACTCATTTGATGTGCTCTTTTATTGTTAATGGATTTTATATTGTGTTGATTGGTTTTAATTATATATTTGATAACTGGAACAGGCTTTATAACTACCTACTTTGCAAAGTTTCATAATAGCTTATTTCATATTTTAAAATAACTATTATATTTCAATATCCTATACTTTTAAAGTTCCACCTGAATCGTGTCAGCTCTGTTAAATGTCTAAAGACAGCTGATAAACAATATTTTTCAAGCCCAGAAATTTCTTTTGAATCTTTTCTGTTGGTATCAAATCTACCAACGGTTTGGAAAACTCTAATGATAAGAAATCAGCAAGAAACTTAGTATTTACTACTTGTAATATAGTTTTTGTAGGTAACAATTTAATAAGATATATTACGAAGACAGTGGTAAAGTAGAGCGTTAGTCTGGAGCTGTTACTGACTTTATTCTGTTAGTGGCTGCAGCTTGAAATTATGAAAGCTTGATCTGGGAAGTACCACGTTCTCGTAGAAAAAATATCTTTAAAAAACCGTAATCCCACCATATTTTGTTATACCTCTAAGACAGTAGTTCTTAATCTTTTTAGGTCTGTTACCCTTATGATAAGAACTAAGGTCGCTGATTTTATCGCTCCTCCCAATTATGAACTCAAACATCACGTTTTAATATAAATACGTAGACTTTATTAAATATGAAAACAATTACACATGAAAAATAGAGATATTTTGACTCCAAACTACATTTATAAGCTAGGTTTAACTGTATAAATATATAATAACTTAAAATCAAGCATTCAGTTCGTTGTTTAGTTTTACCCTCGAAAGGGTAATTATACCCAGGTTAGGAACAGAGGCTAGCTCTAAGGGATTAGGCAAAGTTTTCTGAGAAATCTCACAAACGCCTTGACTTTCTCCGACAATTCCAACAGTTATAGTTACATTTTAAACAATTTGCACAAAAACTCCAGAAATTTATCTAAACTCAGAAAGCTCTCTATCTTTTGGTGAAATTTTAATTTACATCTTTTCAGTAATTTATTAAGTTTATTGAACAGACAGGCATTTAAGACTTTGTTTTAGAAGTTTTGTATATAAATGTCATTTTATAACCAATTAAATGTAGTACTTTTTACGTGTCCATAGGAATTTCATTTCAAGTGTATTAGTAACAGAATATTGACCCATAACGACGCGTGGCTTAGATCTGTTAGTAGATAAATTAATTAAATAAATATCAGACGTGCCTGCACGGGATTTGATCCCAATACTAATTGTAAGAATTCACGTATGACAGTTATTAAAATACTATCTATGTCGCACATGTATTTCCTGATTCCTGTGGACTATGGACAAATCAGTTCTTCGTGAGCTTCTATATTCCAAAAGCGAGAATAAATTTATCATTTGTAGGTATTAATATACTTTACATTTATAAATAAAGTTATATCTAACTACTCGAAGTCTTGTACTTCAATATATATATATGATTTATTAACGTAGGCTTAAAAAGCACATTTGAATAGTCATTAGTCTTGTCCGTTAATAACAAATCTACCAACGGTTCTACTTAAAATTGACTTCACTAAGAAACCGACAAGAAACTCAGCAGTTACTCTTTCAAATATAGTTTTTGTAGGTTACAAAGTATAATATTGCCTTTGTGTCTGGAATCAAGTCTAAACATTTTTCTTGTTAAAATAATCTTTAACATTATAATATGCCTTTTGTAAAAAGATGATTTGACATATTTCTTGAAATTATATAGAGGCAAATCCAAAACTGATTGCGGTATCTTATTAAAAATGCGTATACTTTCCTTAAAGTGAAGAGACAATCTAAAATATGGCAAGTTTGTTTTAATGGTTTTCCTAAAGTATTAACACTGACATGAGTAGAATCCATCGCGATGTGCAAGTCTACTATAAAAAAGATTACAAGAAATAATGAGAGAAATAATAAAAAGGCTTTGAACCTGTGACACTAAAATGAATAACATAGCAATCTTTTTATCTCGATCATATGCTATGAAGACTTTATCTAGCAACGTTAAAAATAATGTTTTATTTTGATTTGAACCTACGACTGCTTGTGAACAACACAGCACCATTAGGGATTAAAATATGAAAGCTGCACGTTCCCAAATTACTTTTTATTTGCACAACTGAATCACGCACACGAAATCTAAAGCGAACATAATTCTAAACTTTAAAAAACACACAATAGACCGTAACACAATACAATATCTCATTATTAGAGAAAGAATCAATGAGAAAATACGAGATTTGACCCAAAAAACTCCACCCTTTCAAAAGGGTTATAGAGCGAAACAGATTATATTTATACGGAGTAAGAGCAAGACACACGATCGCTTAACCCTTTTACCGCACCTGGACCGCTTTTTTATTCGAAAGTTTTTGTGTATAAATTTAAAAAAGTGCAAAATTTCGCTTTGTTGAGGGTCAATATTGATTTTTTTATGGGTTCAAATTGACATCGGTTCAATGGAAGTTCGTTATCTAACTTTTCAAATGAGGTCATTACGGTGGTTATAGCTAACGTACTTTTTTCCAAAGGAGTTATCTCCTATGAATTACATATATTGCAAATAAATATTGACGATTGGAATTCTTATATATACTAATACTTACTTTATTATTTTACTAACTAATTCTAGGTATGCTACGGAACGTAACTTTTTTTTTATTACTAACAGATTAGCGCTTGACTGTGATCTCACCTGATGGTAAGTGATGATACAGTCTAAGATGGAAGCGCGCTAATCTGTTAAGAGGCGATATACCCCTTACGGTTTCTACACAGCATCGTACCGGAACACAAATCTCTTTGTTTGGCGGTACGTTTTTGCTGGTAGGGTGGTAACTAGCCACGGCCGAAGCCTCCCACCAGTCCAGACTCAGACAAATTAGAAAATACAATTTCGTAAATTAGTCCTACCGGGGATCGAACCCGGGACCTCCGCTAGCAAAGCGAATACTCGCACCACTGCACCAGCGAGGCCGTCAAAACCGTAACTTCGTGCCGCTTGCTGTTAGTCAGATAATTATAACAATTCTGTTTGTTAATATTAATATATAACTATAATGTAAGTTGTTAGTTGATATAAACATAATAAAAATAACTACGCGCATATGCAAGCATTAAATTAATAAAGTTTTATTACAATCGTACATATAATACGTACGAAAAATGTTATATATATGAATAAAAAAAGTGATGTACTATAATGAATTCGTTTACTTTAAACTAAAAAGAATCGATATCTTTTCCCTTGATATAGACATAAAATGAAAATAAATGTTATGTTCAGCAAATAAAGCTTATATGAAACGATAGCCTCTAATAACTAATATAAGTTTATCTTAGATGCAAATGATCATTGGGCTAATAACCATTGGTTTAAATTTACTTTTAAACATATATAGATAAAAAAATATCACTTATGTAATTGCGACATCCACAATTATGAAACAAACACCAAAAATCATTTTGTAACATCGCTTTTAGATATAAAATAATCTTCTTCACTCAATCTTGGATTTAAAATCTATTGCTAAATTCAAGAAAAATGTGAAGAACGACATGTCTTACGAATACATTTGAGAGATATATCAATGACTGGAATTACTAATTGTACATAAAATTTGTTATAGAAGCAATAACGGCTGAGTTTCTTGCTGGTATTTTCTCGGTAGTTTCAACCTTTTGGACTGTCTTAACTATTTAAAAGGATAAGTAAACACTTGGATTTTGATCCAGAAATGTTCTAAATATTGTATAAAGAAGCATTACGTTAATCAGTTCCCTTATCTCGCATTATTAAATCCGTAGGCTCAGACAGAGTCTCTGTATTAGTATTAATTAATGTCCATGCAAATGAAAATTTATGTTAACCCTCCACTTGTAGGAAGGCACAAAGAAACAGGGCCCAGAGCACAATCGTCCCGTAAACGATAAAAATTATAAATTAAAACGTCTCAATGCGAAACGAACGAGCGAATAACCGCGTAATGCAAAAACGACGAGCCCTTTAAGTAACATTTTGAAAAAAAAACTCAAAAGTAAGACAATCAAATGAGGGACGCACAAAAACGGGAATAAAAGGAGAGACAAAAAGCAATATGGCGGATTGTTTTTAATTATCGAGTATCGGCATAAATCGATGCACGTCGCCGCGGGCCCGCCGGCAAGCGGCGCACGCGCACCCGAGGAGTCGGTACACACTCATTTCATTCACAATTTTACAATTAAAACTTCTTTATGTTTAAAATGTGCGCACTGTTACAAATTATTTACAAAAATTAACCTACGATGAAAAATAGATCTTATATATATTTTTAATATCTTGTATCTGTTAGTAAGTTATTAAAGTACATTAACCATAAACACTACACTTACATACGCACTCTCTTATGTAAATAAACACGCATACATATTCAAACACTCATATACACTCATGTAGAAACACAATCGTACATGAATTTTATATACATATATTCATTTAATTACTGTAATTGTAGTTGAATATATCGCAGTCCCCGATGAACACTATGGTAATCACTATTACGATATAATCGGGTCTATTAAAGGTTTGTTATCTACACACCCTATTACAATCTTTGAGATTTTTTTATGATCGGGCGATGAATACTTTTTGATTTATCCATTTAATAATGTATTTCGCTTATTTTAATAGCATTATATCTTACGGCATATTGTTATGGGGTAAGGCAGCGGACATTGAAACTATCTTTATATTGCAAAAAAGAGCAAAACGAGCGAATATCAATTGGGATCTCGCGTTTCTTTAAAAGAAAAATTCAAAGAAATATCAATTCTTACAGCACTGTCGCAATATATATTGAATAACATTTTATATATCCGTGATAATATTAATTTATACAGCGAAAGGAGCGAAACACACAATTTTAATACAAGAAATAAAAACAAACTTATAATGGCATATTTTAGAGTGAAGAAGGTTCAGAAATCATTTGTCGGGTTGAGCATACGCATTTTTAATAAGATACGCGAATCAGACAGATGTTTGGAGTTGCACATGAAAGCTAAACACGTTGTAACCAACAAAAAATAAATTGAAAGGAGTAACCGTTGAGTTTCTTGCCGGTTTCTTCTCAGCGAAATCAACTTTACGAACCGGTGGTAGATGTGTTACCAACGGTCAGACTACTGACCACTCAAAAGTGCTTTTTGAGGCTATTTGAATAATTTGATTATTTATATATAGAATATAATATTTTGATTTTTACAGAATATTTTGATTTTTTATTTTAACTTCTTAATGACTCAAATTTGAATTTAATATTCATAGTTTAAACAAAAAAAGCTAGTAGTTATAAATACAATATTAACTAGCTAATATTCCATATGACTGTGCTAACTTTGAATTCTAACGTAAAAAAAACACCAAGTGCGTTTCTATTCATTCAATGGGCTCGATTCATAAAATTCATATGTATGGGTGAAGGCATCGCGATCGCGCGGATGTACGATATATTTAACTTATAAATAAGGGAACATTGTTGTACGTCGGTCTGTACGTTTGTACCCCTTTGTCATTGCCGGCGTATTTATAGATTGAACGCATTCTTAGTAAAATCGAGTGCTAATTCATCTGCTCTGAGCCCGAGGCCTGATAAGGCTTTTCATCAACATTTTAAGCCTCCGTTGTATAGCCACCATTTTTGCTTTGTTTGTAAAGTGCTAAAAACGGCTTCATTGTATACATAAAATACACTACACTAACATATTCAACTGGGTATATAGGACATCAATAGGTGTGGGCTGTTTTTTACAGTTTAGTGGAAAAATACATATATCAATATGCGCGTACTTATAAACGGACAACTTGCGTTTTTGTGATTTTGATGATAATATCACTTCAAAAATGGACATCCGACTGAATTTGTTGTTGGCTGTTCTCAAAACTAGCAAGAGGCGTGTGGGCAGATCGGGACTACGGTGGAATGACGATCTAGCGAGGACAGCTAGAAAGCAATGGAATAAAAGAGCTAAAGACAGAAAAAAATGGGTTTGGGGGAGGCATATACCCAACAAGTGATCCCTATAATATTATAAAAATATTTAATATTAGTATAGATTAATATGTCCTTCACACACCCACGCACGCACAAACACACACACACACACGAACGTAAGATACATAAAAACACTCATATAAGGTAAGTAGCAGCCCATTAACGTCCCACTGCTGGGCACAGGCCTCCTCACTCGCATGAAAGAGGCTTTTTAGAGTATAGACCCACCACGCTGCTCCACTGTGGATTGGCAGGCATAGTACACAAGTGCACTCTCTATACCTTCACTCGCATAATCCGATGTGACAGGAATCCGACACGAGAGAGATCAGGTGCAGGACCGACGGCTTGACGTG
>JACTOM010000056.1:2190111-2285387 GCA_015832385.1 Elymnias hypermnestra | reverse complement strand
AAACCACTAAGGAGGTTACATTAGAAAAGTCACTATGGTGGTTAAATTTTCATAAAATTTCTGATACCGCCTTTAATACAAACTTACAAATATATTAATATGCTCTAAAAAGTAAGAAATAATTGCGTATTCTTTTATAGTGTTCTTCGTATTGTTGTATTCGGAGTCGGCGTCAGCCAAGGTCGGTGTTCCCGCGTCTCTCCTACCTATAGCTATATATGTAGGCGCTTCGGCTGACAGGTCGTTCTTTTTTTTTACAATTATTATTTATTTTTTTATTTTTAGTGAATCTGAAGTAAACTAACAAATTTGTCTCAATATGTGTACGCCAAAAAACGTGTTGTCTCGGCTACCACCGCTTTATACATAATATACCTTATAAATATCGCAAGCTTATTGCTATTTGATTATAGACACTTATATTTTCTGCCATAAACTGCACCCTTAAGCCGTTGAGGAGATCATACCGAATTGCCATACCATACCGAAGTTACGGTAGGTAACTCAAATATCTGGATAGCCTATAGAAGATTCTGCCGAGTATCGTTCAGTTGCTCCTAAGAATTGAAGAGTTCCGTCACTTTGTCATGGATTACATCATCAGAACCAAACCAAACTATCACAAAACAACCCTTGAAGTATATCCTTTCTAATAAAAAAAGAATCATCGAAATCGATAGGCGTGATCTAGAGCTATTCGTCCATTTGTCGCGCACATGCTTAATGCAAATTTAACACTTATCCGGTTTACTCATGCCATCGTCAGAACTGGATTAGAAAAAAAGGGACCCTATGATGAGTACCACCTTTCATTAAAAAAAAAACCATCAAGATCGGTACACCCAGTCGGGAGATATGAGGTAACAAACATAAAAAAAATACAGACGAATTGATAACCTCCTCCTTTTTTTGAAGTCGGTTAAAAACGACCCACGTTTTTGTTCTTATTAATTTGTATTTAGATACCAGCTGATTTCTAGACTTTTGCTTGTAATTAGTTAACATGCCTCTGAAATGTCAACTACCTCAAAAAAATGCATTCTGGCGAGTAAAAACCAATGTAGGATAAATTACGTCTTATTTGTTATTTACTATCTTAAACTGTATTACTACTTCGGGTTAGATCAAAATCAAAAGCTAATAATTAATAAAAGTAATTGATTTTAAAATCTTAAATAAACACTGGAAAATTAAATATAGTAAATTTTTATATATCTAATCATTCTGTATGCATATATGTGCAGGAATAAATCAGTTTTGATGAAATTTTGTGCATTTTGAAGTAATTTCTACAATAGTTCTATTAAATAAATTGGCCACGCGACCATTTCGCAAACTTTATATATTATATTATCAGTGGAAGCTTTACTGATGTAAGTGTTAGTTTTAAGTTACATCCTATGTTATTATATAATCAAAATATTCTTTATTCAAGTAGGCTCAAAAAGCACTTTAAAATCGTCAGTAGTCTTTGGTAACAAATCTTCCACCGGTTCGGAAAATTGATTCCGCTGAGAAGAAACCGGCAAGAAACTCAACGGTTACTCCTTTAAATATAGTTTTTGTAACGTTACAATGTTTAGCTTTCATGTGCAACTGGAATCAAGTCCAAACATCATTATCGCTTAATACAACATTTTTAACATATTTCTTAAAACTATGTGGAGGCAAACCCAGAAGTGACTCAGGTATCTTATTAAAAATGCGTATGCTCAACCCGACAAATGATTTCTGAACCTTCTTCACTCTAAAATATGGCATTACAAGTTTGTTTTTATTTCTTGTATAAAAATTGTGTATTTCGCTCCTTTTTCTGTATAAATGAATATTATCACGGATATATAAAATGTTATTCAATATATATTGAGACGGTGCTGTGAGAATTGATATTTCTTTGAACTTTTCTCTTAAGAAAACGCGAGATCTCTATTGTTTGTTTCCTAATTGTATTAATAATTAGTTAAGAGTGACATTTCGATTGTATATATGTGATTAACTCCTCCTACAATTAAAGCTTTGTTAAAGAATTTTTTATGTGTTAAGTGGATTTCAAATAGTTTTTCATTGACAATTCGATTTGGTAAAGAACGGATTTCTCCATATACTCACAGTGTTGGAAATTACCCAGATAACACGGGCCACAATTATTTAATTTATAAATATGATATTCTGATTACAGCGTTTGAACAGGAATCCATAAAGCACTAATAACTGACGCGTTATAATATACGGGCATCGCGAGACCTCCAAATTTTATAATCCAAGGCCGCTGACCCCTGCCCCATTGTCTCCTGCCCCAAAAGGGCGTCTTTAAAAACGATAAAAAAATGCTTAAAAGACCCCATTCCGTCATTGTGGAGCTGTCATTGATCATTTTTGAAAAAAACCTCCAAATTCCGCCGGCACTCAAATTGAATTTGGTCCGAGGAAGGATTTAAGAAAGGCATTTGTGGTTTTCGACTTTCTTCGCTCGTTTTTGTGTTATTTTTAGTTAATATTTAGTGTAGCCAAAATCGAATTCGTCCAATATTGATGGCCCACAAGTATAGAGAGTCAAGTACAAAATCGTAATTTTGTAAAACAGTGTTTCAAATCAAATCATTTATTGCTGATTGTAATTTATACAGGTCTTATAAGAAGTAAGCAACAATCCACCATATCATGGCATCTAAATGTAAAACTTATACATAATTACAATGTTTGAGCTTTTAAAATAGTATTCTTGAAAATATTAGTTATGTTAATTGATCTATTAAATACTGCAGCACTGAATAATAGGTGTTTTTAATTTAATTTATTTGTTTGAATTGTGCAACACCTAAGTCAATTAAAGAGGATGGCAGCTTATTATAAATTTTAGGTAAAGTAAGTCAGCAGTAGCCCATTAATGTCCCACTGCCATGCACAGGTCTCCTCACTCATATGAGAGAGGGTTTTTAGAGCATAGACCCACCACGCTGCTCGTCTGCGGACTGGCAGGCATAGTACATAAGTGCAGTCTCTATTCCTTGACACTCTTAGGGGGTGGATCACACCGCCAACTTCCAAACTTCGGACAAATATTCAGAAACTGTTAATAGAAAACTCAATATTGATTTTTGAATTGGCCCGACCCGGGACTCGAACCCAGGACTTCACTTCTGTAGTCGATCATGCTAACCACTAGACCAATGAGGCAGTAAATTTTAGATGCCATCCCAAAAATACTATTGCCAAATAGAGTTGTTGTGTCGGTATATGGCAAAATTGATTTTTCTTTGCGTTGGCTACTCAATTAATTTGTTTTTATAAATACCAGCACTATACATATAAGTATTTAATATTTTTCAAAGTGTGACTTACATGAGTCAGTTGGTTTTTAAATTAAATACCGGTTTATACATTTTTTCGGCCTTTAAATGTTCTATTCTCGTCAGTCTCATTTCCGCAAAATATTATGCCATAACGTGACGTGTATATATATATGCATTATACGCTGTTATTTCCGCTGTCTGAATAATAACTTTTGATAACATATGTAATGGTAAAGAGGGTCTATTTAATTTTAAACATGAATGCTGAACGTGATATTTCCAATTCAGGCGTTCGTAGAATTACTATGGTTTAAAATTACTGAAAGTAATGAATGCCTCCCACCTGGAGTTAAGCAACGTGTTGGGTGTATACTGTAACCCTATGAGTGAGGAGGCCTATGCCCAGCAGTGGGACTTAAATAAGCAAATACCTTACCTATGTAGCCAAATCAATGTATTCTTTAAATATCTAAAATTGTATCTGCTACTTCGTTACGTTTCGCTACGTTGATTTAGAACTAGAACTCATATACTAGCGGATTACATTATAAACTTACGTATATATTTACAAACATTATATTTCGCTAGCACATTTTGTGGTAAAGTATTACGATGTTTCACGTATATAAAAGGTAAAAAAAAGGTAAGTAGCAGCCCATTAACGTCCCACTGCTGGGCACAGGCCTCCTCACTCATATGAGAGAGGGTTTTTAGAGCATAGACCCACCACGCTGCTCCACTGCGGATTGGCAGGCATAGTACACAAGTGTACTCTCTATTCCTTCACTCTCATAGCCCGATGTGACGGTAATTCGACACAACCGGAGAGAGATCAGGCGCAGGACCGACGGCTTAACGTGCTCTCCGAGGCACGGGGGTGGATCACACCGCCGACTTCCCAACTTCGGGCTAATATTGAGAAAATCTTAATAGAAAACTCAATATCCATTTTTGGGACTCGAACCCAGGACCTCATGTCTGTAGTCGAACATGCTAACCACTAGACCAATGAGGCAGTCTTCACGTATATAGACTGAGGTAAAATAGGCTTATAAAGGTATGGAATGTTTTCATAACACACAAATCAATAACACAGATAGATCGCCTGCCTTTAGAAGTTTAGAATTTGATAAATAGCAAGTTTACAAAAGCTTTGTTTCAACTCCAGTTAAAAATGTCGTTAAATTTAATCGGAACAAAGATAATTCGTAATCAAAAAACGCGACCTTTACGCCCAGGTTCCCGCCAAAGTCCTTAACATATTATAGTTACGATCAGAAATTATTTGGTTGTCAATGTCAAATGTCAACAATGAACGAAAAACAAAAATATTTTTTTAAATCTAATTAGATTTCTCAACAAATTTATGTGAATTAAAAACAAACTTCACATTTAAATTTAATTCGATTTCTGAACGACTTATAAATTTAAATAATTTGTAAACGACGGCATCAACAACGAAAGTTTGTCAGGTAGGGATAGTTTGTAAGGGAAAGCGAAATTGTTTCTTCACACTATATTTTATGCATTTTTTCACAATTATTTATTTTTTAAACCTTCCCTGGACTTGCACAAATCATTCAAAACCAAAATTAGGCAAATCAGTCCAGCCGTTCTCAAGTTTTACATTTTTTATTGACAAAGACCTAAGATTAACATGTTTTAACTTAAAACAACCCGATTCAATATATGGATACTATTTAACCTTTAATTGAAAGATATCTTGCAACTAAAGTTATTTCTAAAAAGGAAAAGTAATTTTTAAGGTTACCTCGTCGACGAGACGACGAGACAAAGGAAGTTTAAAAATATTTTCATCCCAATGCAAATAACAACAATTAAAAAGATAGAGGTAATTGTAAATGTAGATAAGCTATGTATGCCGGGAATCAAATCCAAGACAGAACTTAAATCAGTACAAGTCGATCGCGCAAATAAAAGACACTGACCAGTTACAAAGTGGTTTAAGTATAACGACAGAGGAGTGAATAGAGTAGGATCTCTAATATTGTTTTTCTTTTGCTTTATTATTTACTATTCCTTTATTCGACTACAGACATGAGGTCCTGGGTTCGAGGCCCGGGTCGGGCCAATTCAAAAATCAATATTGAGTTTTCTATTAAGATTTTCTCAATATTTACCCGAAGTTGGGAAGTTGGCGGTGTGATCCACCCCCGTGCTTCGGAGAGCACGTTAAGCCGTTGGTCCTGCGCCTGACCTCTCTCTGGTCGTGTCGGATTACCGTCACATCGGACAATGAGAGTGAAGGAATAGAGAGTGCACTTATGTACTATGCCTACCTATTCGTAGTGGAGCAGGGTGGTGGGTCTATGCACTAAAAACCCTCGCTCCTCGGAGTAAGGAGGCCTGTGCCCAGCAGTGGGACGTTAATTGGCTGCTACTCACTTTTATATCTTAGGGTGAATTACGGTTTTTTAACCGACTTCAAGTAAAAGGAGGTTATCAATTTGTCTGTGTTTTGTTATTGTAAAGTTTTTCGGTTTCGTTTAAATTTAAAGTGTTAAAACATTTTTTTTTACGTTGAAATTAGTAAATGATGTCAATGTTTAGTATTATATCAAAACCAAAAATTAAAAGTGCGTACGTACAAAGTACACGTGTTAGAAGTGAAACTTCTTTGGCAAACTAATTTTTAAGGTTTGTTTATATTTATACAAATCTAACCCGTTTACATTCCCGAGACTTAGAGGGAGGGAAAAAGGACGATATGTTACGAATTTAATGAATTTAACTCTAGTTACAATAATGAAAGTGTCGAAAATTAATACAAATAATTTATTGAAATTTCAAATAACGAATTGTAAATAAAAATGCCATGTGTTTTTAATTTAAAATTTAGAAAAGAGAATTTATGAAATTAAAATTTCTTCATGTTATTTGTAAATATAAAACCTACCTTGCCTTCAAACGAATTAGCTTTAAAAACGCTGCACATCTTCGTGACGTTGATAATGCGTTTCATCCGCAAAAAATTACCCTCTTACGCCTAAAAAAGGTTCACTTCAAAAAGATTGTATTTCAATTTTTTTCATTTTCTTTTGTTTTCACTAATTGAAACAAACGAATAACTTCTCCACTTCATTTATCGTTCCAACTCCGAGAAACGAATAAGATATGGAAAAATTAACAAAGGTATGCTCAGACACACCCGATTTAAAGGTTTACGAAATGAAATAAGTAAAATTAAAAATTTATATTTTTAATGCGATGCACTAAAATAACTTACGACATTCTGCAACCCTATATCACTTTATCCAGTGAAATCGATTACAAATGAATTATTTGAGATAATGAGTATTAATGGCTTCGGTATTGGCTGGACGGTACCAATTACTCGCTTCACGAGCTGAAGTTGCAGGATTAACAGGTTCTTTGTCCCCATTTATTAGGTGCATTAGGATTTAACGACCTTGCTGGTGCAATGGAGTGAGTATTCGCTTCACTAACAAAGCTTCTTACTTCGATTCCTAGTAAGGCAAATTTACGAAATAGCATTTTCTAATTTGTTTGGGTCTGGATTGGTTGGAGGCTCCGGCAGCGGCTAGTTACCACTTTACAAGCAAAAACGTGTCGCTTCCGGTACGGTGTAGAAATCATAAAAGGCAAATTACATCTTTCTATGATAGCGTGCAACCATTTTAGACGGTCTACCATCAGCTGAAATCACAGTTAAGATTTCTTATTATGGCTGAATCTACTTCTGAATGGTTTCTACAATACATCAAAAGGAACGCAATTTTTTTGGTATCAGTAACTGCTGATAGGAGTGGTAACTAGCCATGGCCGAAGCCTCCCACCAATTAGAAAATGAAATCTCTGTTAGTGAAGCGAGTACTCGCACCATTCGTCAGCGAGGACTTTTGAATGGTTTGTACAAAACATCATATGGAACGCAATTGATCAGGGCCGAAACCTCTCCTCAGTTTTGGCCGAGAATTTCTGCTTGAGAAGTACTTGTATCACTGCGCAAGCCAAACCGTTGAAAAAAGAAAAGAATTCTATCCTATTAGAATGTATTATCAGGGCCCCATTCTGAAAATACATAAAAAAAATTAAAGAAGTTCAAAAACACTTCAATTTAGTACAAAAAATAATCCATTTATTATATTTGGTTCATTGGACAGGGAACTTGTTATTGTTCAGTTAAAAAAATTTGAGTAAAATAAGCTTATGTCGCAACTGCTAAACTCCCACCGCTCAGAACAGACCTTATCATATATAAAGGAGACGCTTTCAAGCGTAGACCCATCACGTTCCTCCACTAAGGGATGGCAGGTTACACAAATCTCAGAATTTCTACCGGATTAAGTTTCCTCTACGATATTTCCCTTCACCAGAAAGCAAGGCAATTATCTTTAAAATCCTTGAACTGACTTTAAGCTGTAATGGTTTTATATAAACGAATTATTATATTTAATAAAAAAGACTTTTTATATCGAAACAATTACATAAAAATTTGTTCACACCTTTATTTAAATATATAAATACGTAATTTACGATGGCATTATTTTAATCATAATTTGAAGTGTAAAACAATGTAAACCATGTATTCTGATTACATACAAATAATATAAAAATCATAGTGTTATCTAAGAATAAAAGTCTCCCATGATTAAAGGAATTAATCTACAAGTTTATAGTATTCGTAAATTACATAACAGACGAGATTAAAGTCTCATTATGAAACGTACAAATATCTTATGAAAATCGTAACAAACTTAACAGACCAATTAAAGATTCGTTTCGATAAAGCTTAGACTATTAAGGAACACGTATTACGTCTCGCCCGCACTCCAAACCAATAAAATATTACACAGACTCTAGACAAGACATATATATTGTTTTATTTTTATACAATAAGAATTTTAAATACTATAGATGACATTTTTATTATATCATTGGCGTTTAAACTTATATAATAGATATTAATTAACTCTTTACACGCATGAAGATAAAATGTTTACGGATGAAACGTGTGATTAGCGTCACGAAGATGTGCATGGTTTTTTAAGTTAATTCGTCTAAACGTTCGGTAGTTCTAATATTTGCAAAATAACATGTGGCATTTCAATTTGCCACTCATCATTTCATAATTTAATATACTATTTGTTATTAAATATAAAACAAAAACAATTCATAATTTTTCTTTTCTAAATTTTAATTTCAAAAACTAAATTTAATTAATAATTTCTAATATTGACAAAAACACGTGGCATTTTTATTTACAATTGGTCATTTGAGATTTTAATAAATTATTTGTATTGATTTTCGACCCTTAATTTTTATTGACAATATTTTCATTAAATTCCTCACGTATTTTCATTGTCCCTCCCTCTAAGACTTTTTTTTATTTTATTTACATAAATATAAACAAGACTTAAAACTTACTTTGCGAAAGAAGTTTCACTTCTGACATGTGTACTTTACGCACGCACTTTATTCGTAAATATGTATTTTAGGATTAATTCAACTAGGCTTTTGCAGCACTTTTGAATCGTCAATGGTAATATTAAAGAACGATGTTATTATTTTCTAATAATGACGCCTGCTAATTTATTAAATGAATTCATAGGATTATTACCACCCCTTAACATTATTCAAATCTCTTTATGTAAGTATATGTTCTATGTATCTCTTAATTTAAAATATGTATTTCTATTTGCTTATAAACTACCTGCCTTTTCTCTCCTTCCTATGACTGTCTCTATAACCGCAGAGTTGTCTGGAAGAAATCGTTATATAGCGATAAGACTGCCCAATTGTACGTCTATCTGTCTGTGTTTGTCATTACTGTTAAATTATATTATATACTAATATATTTTAGCAACATCCTGCAGTGCTGTCATAGCCACAATAACCTATACAATGTACCAAGTTTGTCCTATTAGGAATTAAAACTGGAAACGTTAGCATGAGCGTTTGTAGCGTTAAAGCGTTAACTAAAAATGGTTATTGGACTCTAGATTTAGATGCAATAAGTACATTTTAAGAATGATAAAAGGTATAAAAGGTAAGTAACAGATCACTAACGTCTCATTGCTGGGCACAGGCCTTTTTTTGTCGCTGGTAAATACTTTATGCACACCGGATGAAGTATAAACTTGCATCCGGGAGTGTGGAACTTGCTGATTATACCAGGATTCCCACGTAAACCCAGTGGAACCCTCTTCATCCTGGTGTTGGGGTCCAGATGTTCGCTGACGCATTCAGCTCTGGCACCCCGGATGAATTCTACTTAAGGATTTACTTGACTGAGAGCAGGCGAGCGAAATTGCGCCTCCTGTCGCCTCTCCTCCGGCGAGAGGTAGTAGCGTCTGGCATAAGCGCCCTTTGTCTGTTTATTGACTCTTTCTGCAGAATGACAGCCTCGCACAAGGAGGACACTGCTCTCCAAGCTGACTCATCGCCAATCATAGTGCCTACAATGCTGAAGAGTGAGAGGTCACTCTCAAGCAGCGATCGGGACTGAAAATCTGCTACTGTCGACGGTCGCCCCACATGGGGCAAACAGTTGTCTCCTCACATTCTATTGTTTGGTGCAGATACTTGCCGAAGCAACCATATCCTATTAACACCTGCACTAAGCTATAGGTTAGAGTACCGTGGCCCCTGGAAAGCCAATCTTCCAAGAATGGACGGACCGCTGCAACGTTTCCACATCTGCAGCTCGAGACCAAAGACCCGAGGCGGATAGAGTCCTGATTCTCTGGACCTCTTTGTGATCAGGCCGTTCGCCTCTATTCTTTGCAGCTGCCCGATATTGAAAGGCAGCCGCTAGAATTCTCTTTCGGAGCTCCCAGGTGTGGCCCGCAAGAAGAGTCGCTGCCGTAGATCTTTTCACTCATAGGAGATTAAGTAAATTAGATCAAAGTAGTCTTAAAAAGCTAGGTCGCAAGCTTATATTATAAGGCCACCAAAGGTTATTTATAATTCATATAAAAAAACGAGGAGCAATCAAAATCTTACTTTATAAGCTCCTTGTCATAACGCAAAATACTTATTGTAACTGAAAGTCTGTACTAGCCATAATAACGCCAGTAAAATTAATCGTTCATTAAACGGTAGCATAGCGCAGACCGTCGACTCGTGTCCCAAATGCCATTAACGTGAAATTAAAACGAAATAAAAACAACAACCGAGACAAAAATAAAGTATCACATCTCCCATATTTCAATATTTATCACGGGATCGTTCTTTTCCGAACAAAATCCGAAAAGGGTATAGTTTTTTTTTTACTTCCATCGGTTTCTCTTATTATAAATGAACGCGGCCGTTCGGATACATTTTTTAAAAATCATCCCGTTTTTGAATTTCTTACGCGGTTCGGGAATTGATGGATTGCCGTTGCATTAGTATGGATGTGATGCTAAAATAAACTTTGTCTTTTGACCTGACTCTAAAGAAAACTTGTTGTAGGTCATTATTATTAGGCTGCGTAATATTTGCAATTAATTTAAAGGTATTTTTGTAATAAACTCCCAGAAGACGTACTAGATGAATAACTTAATACTATATTTTTTGCAGGCCCTCAAACTGCCTATATTATTTTACAGACTTAATAACTATTTACTGTATTAACTTAATAAATAGAAAAACTTTAATTAAAAAAAAGTTAAAAGTGCGTGCGTAAAAAGTACACTCAGAACTGAAACTTCTTTGGTAAACCAATTTTTAAGTCTTGTTTATATTTATAGAAATCTAAAACCTTAGATTTCCGAGACTTAAAGGGAGGGAAAAAGGAAAATATTTTACGAATTGAATTGTCATTGAAATGTTAAAACTAATTCAAATAATTTATTGAAATCTCAAATGATGAATTGTAAACAAAAATGCCACGTGCTTTTTGTCAATATAAGAATTATTAATTCAATTTAGTTTTTGAATTTAAAATTTGAAAAAGAGAATTTTTGAAGTATTTTTATTTAAAAAAAAAATAGTATATTAAGTTATTAAATGGCGAGCGACGTATTATTTGTAAATATTAAAACTACCTAACCTTCAAAGGTGCTCATCTTTGTGACGCTAATCACGCGTTTCATACGTAAATAAATTACCTTCATGCGCCTAAAAACACTCCAAAAACAGTGAAGATGAATGGATCGCTCTAATCTTAATAGAACAAATTAAAACCACATAAACAAAGTAATATCCGACTATTTTTTAAAGCTGTAATATTAGCGCTTGACTGTGATCACACCTGATGATGAACGACGATACAATTTAAGATGGAAGCAATCTAATCTGGAAAAAGGCAATTTACCTCTTATGTTTACGTCTTCTATGTGAATAGGGTGGTAACTAGCCACGACTGAAGCCTCCTGGTCCGGAGTCAGCCATATTAGAAAATTAGTTGCGACAAACGCGACGAATTCGAAACTTCTTAAACTTTACGAGTTATTAGTGGAAGCCTTGCTGTTATGAGTGTTAGTTAACTAAGCTAATTCCATTCATGTACATCCTCCTCCTCCTCCTTGCTTCGTTTCCTCAACTTTGAGCATCGTGACAACCACCTCTATAATAATAATAATAATAATAAATCTTTATTAAGAGCAACATTTGACTCAAATTGTTAGTTTACAAACTTATGACTATGTTAGGTGCAAATACACTTTGATATAAAAATCAAATTAAATTTAAATTTATCAAAATAAAATTAAATGAAATGAAATTAAACAATATTGAATGAAATAAAATAAATTAAACTACCTTAAATCATATTAAATCACATTAAACAAATTTAAAATCACATGACACAAACAAATTAAGACTTAGAAACTAACTATTCTTTTCTCCAAATGAGCCTCTATTGTGTGATCTTACGTGCGCAAGGTACAGATTACAACAATGATTGATGTAGACACAATCGAGGCGGTCGGCCAGCGCGGCCAGCATGCTGTTGGCGCTCCCCCGCACTCGCGCTACCAGCGAGGCGCCCCTCTTTCGCATTATACTGTAAAAGCAATCTACTCGTGCTTCAGCAAATATCGCAGATGCACTGCAGTAGCGCGGGAACCCCAACAACATTCTGAAGGCGTTATTGTATTGGACCCGCAGGGCATTGTACGTACTTTGCTTATACTCGGCCCACAGACTACAGGTGTAAAACGAGGTGCAGTATGCTCTAAAAAGAGTAACTTTAACATTTGTGGAGCACCGTGCAAATCTGCGTATAACCATATTAGCTCTAACCGACATCGCCCTTCGCTCCCGCTCGATGTCAGCATCATCCTTAAGGGAAGGCGTTATTAAATGACCTAGGTATTTGAACATTTCAACCCTTTCTAATGATGTTCCATTTAATTTTAAAGGTGGTATTTCGACAACCTTTCTTTGCCCTCCCTGAAAGACCATGCATTGACTTTTCTTAACGTTATAAATTAATCCATGTATAGCCGCATAATCCTCACAGGTCTTGAGGAGTTTTCTCAGACCGCATACAGAAGCGCTCAGTAGCACCATGTCGTCTGCGTAACTAATATTATTAAAACAGAGGCCATCTATGTAGCATCCGATACGTTGCTGGCTCAGCACCTCGATCAATCCATTAATGTAAAGATTAAAAATGGAGGGAGAGCTTAATCCCCCTTGCCTTCCTCCACATTCGAGTCTATAAGGATCCGACATAGTGCTCGCCCATTTCACATTATTTACTTTTTTTATTTTTTTTATTGCTGACAGATTAGCGCTTGACTGTGATCTCTCCTGTTGGTAAGTGATGATACAGTCTAAGATGGAGGCGCGCTAATCTGTTAAGAGGCGATACCCCTTACGGTTTCTACACAGCGTCGTACCGGAACACAAATCTTTTTGTTTGGCGGTACGTTTTTGCTGGTAGGGTGGTAACTAGCCACGACCGAGGCCTCCCACCAGTCCACTAGATTCCCATACCAATATTTACAGATGTTAATATGTTCCAATGATGAGCAATTTTCTTTTTATAAAGGAACGCCATTTGCCTCTGCTTCCCGCGGCGTGTAAGGCATCGTAGACGAAAGTCTGTAATGTGGTGCGGATCTGATCGGACCAACGCATTGGGCTCCGACCTCTTGCTCTTTTGCCATTAACTTTTCTAGTTATCACGAGCTTTTCGAGGTTATCCCCCTGTTTCCTGGCAATGTGCCCAAAGTACTCAAGTATTTTTATGAGGCAGATGGTGGAAAGCCTAGTTGTAACATTGAGTTTCTTAAGAATTGATGCGTCAAAAGCAACGATGCGATTGCAGTCTGATGATCTCAAGGTCCACGTCTCAGCACCATAGAGAAATATTGAAAAGACGAGGCTTCGTAGTAGTCTAATTTTAGTTTTTAAGAGATATTAGCCTATCCTTTCAAGTTCTATGCAGCTGAGACATGGCGTTCTTTGCCATTCCGATACGCCTCTTTACTTCGATTCATGTACATAAATGTCAATAAAATAAATAATTAACTTAATATTTGGGAATATCCCTGTTTGACAACGGCACTGTTAAAAGTTAAAATACTTTAACTTTTAAGGAATATCTTTGTCCCTTTCTAACGTCAGCCAGTTCATTATATTCTACAAATGTCCGGCATACTTTGCAATGCCATATAAGGCAATATATAATACAAAGGAATGACTCGTTCGACTCTTTGTATATAATTTTTGTGGAAGTGTAAGCAAAAAGTTGTTAGTTTTATATACATGATAGGATTAATAATAAGAAATAACCCTTATTCAATTATATATTTGGACTTAATTGCAGCTGCAAAAGAAACCTCAATGTTACATGATGTAATATACAAAAAACGTGTTTAATATAGTAAGGAAGATCTTACCTATTTCTTTACAGTAGAATCAAATTCCGGAACCGGTAGTAGACTTGTTACCAGCGGACAGGTTAGTGAAGATTCAAAAGAGCGTTTTGAGCCTTTTGAAATTACAAAAATGTTAAAAGATTACTTTTATAAGTTTGATGAGTATATCGCCACATTTGTCAATTGAAATGATTTTTTAAAAATTAGTTAGCCTTAAAAATATGAAGTTTAATAACGTATCCTTGGTAATAAAAGATAATACAATTATAAACAATTCGTTTTTGAAACAGCTTTACAAAATTAAGTTTCTTATACTTTACACTTTATAAGGAGGGACTGTTTATAGATAATATTAGGTTTACATATGAAATAGCGTTTTGTCGTACTCACCACGTTGATCTGAAATGTCTCCTCTTTGATTAAGAATTCCAAATTAATATTTATAAATTCATTTAGCTGGTGCATTTAAGTTTTGAAAACAGTCATTCATTTGTTTTTTCCTTATTATTTTTTCCGCACAATGGAAAATACTTGAAATCGGTATATTTACGAGAACGAGTTCTACCGTGGCACCAGTGCTGCAGAAACAGCTCGAAGAATCAATGATGTATACGGCATTGGTGTCGCAAAAGACAGCACGGTACGTTTTTGGTTTCAACGTTTTCGTTCTAGAAATTTCGACCTTCAGAACCAACGCCACGGACGGCCGTAGACCATAGTGGCAAATGATGAATAAAAGGCTGATTTATTGTGGAAGTGGATCCATCACAAAGCACTTGAGAGATAGCTTCGGGGTAAGTGACAAAACTGTATTAATCCAAATGAAACAAATCAAAAATGAATTAATTGAATTGAACTTGCCAACACGCGTCGACTGCTGTATTACTTTGCTCAACCGGCACAATAATGTAAGAATTTTAAATCACACCATTACTTGTGATGAAAGGTGGATACTGCATGATAATCGGAAGCGCTCGTCGTAATGGCTGAGCCCTGGAGAACAGCCAAATCCTGCCCTAAACGAAAATTGTCTCAGAAAAGTTACTTGTGAGTGTTTGGTGGACTAGCGCCGGTGTCGTTTACTACAGTTTTCTAAAATCTGGCCAAACTATTACGGCCGAAATCTATTGCCAGCAACAGCAAACCATGAAGGAAGACTAGGTGCTAAATAACGGAGATTGGTCAATAGTTCTAGGCCACTGCTACTTCACGACAACCCAAGATCACACTGCTTAACAAACAACCAATAAGTTAGCTAACTTGAGCTACAATTGGAATGTCTGCGACATCCACCGTACTCCCCGGACCTTGCTCCGACACATAACCATTTTTTCCGGAATTTCAGTCCAATCCGTCTTCCAAAGAGTTTATTGATTCTCGCCCTCACGGTTTTTTAATAAAGGGGTCAGTGAGATGGTGCCAGTTGACGCGCCTAAAGACTAGTAACGGCGAACACATTGTCGCTAGATCTGAAATTCTGAGGAAGGTTGAGAGTTTTTACGGACAGTTATACACATCGACCTGCAACCCCATTGATAGTTTGGCTAAATATCGCCGTGTCAACTTTGACACATCTTACAGGTGACAGGTGACAACACCTTATTGAAGAACTATAATAAACTGTTCTCGAGTTCTCGTAAATTTGGAATTGTCTCGCTCACAAATTTGACGACCTCCAGCCCCTCCGAACAAGCCGGTTTCCGAAAAGGCTTTTGTACCATAGACCACATCTTTACACTGCGGCAGATTATATGGACGATCGAAGAGTATAATCGTCCACTTTGCTTGGCGTTTGTGGACTATGAGAATACCTTCGATTCGGTGGAAACAGGCCGTGTTGAGATCTTTAAAGAGTTGTCGAATTGAACACCGGTACATACACGTGTCTATCCAACTGCAGTAAGGAGTGCGACAGAAGATGTTATCTCCCCGAAGCTCTTTATTGCGGCGCTGGAAGACCTCTTTAAGCTTATGGAGTGGAATGGACTGGGCATCAACATCGATGGCGAGTACATCACTCATCAACGGTTTGCCGACGACTTGGTCATTATGGCAGAGACTCTGGAAGATCTCAATGCAATGCTCGATGACCTCAGCAGAGCTTCTCAACAGATGGACCTAAAAGTGAACATGGATAAGACGAAAGTTACGTCCAATATCTATATTCCGCTCTCAGTCATCGTTGAAAACTCGGCACTCAAAAATACTCTGATTAATTAAATTTTCCTTTGAAACACTGCCATATACAATTACGATTTTATACTTGACTTTGAAACGTAGGGGCCGTTGATTTCGATTTTGTTTTTATTATAAGTAAACTTATAACAAACTTAACATCCAAATAGGCTTCGAAATCATCTAACACGTTTAATATCCCTAAGAATCTCCGTCTGTCCGTAGAATGTAGATACACATTAACAATGCATCAAACGAAAGCCATCAAACGAACATGGACGTGACTGTGCAATAACTTCTTATTCAAGCACTTATTTTAAAATATGAAATCCTCCAGAACGAGTTATAGGTACGTCTTTTATTGTTTTTTTTTTTATTATTTATAGTCCGAGCGAAGTGACGCGGCGTATCGTTGTATAGTTACGTAAAAAAATTAAGTCTTCATTTAGTTTATTTATAAAGGGGAAATCAGCTTTATTTTCAACAAAGTTTAGTTAAGAGTTTAATAAAATAAGCTGAGAATAAATCTGTGATAGCCTTGAAATGTATTGTTATTTCATTTATTTATTGTGGACTAGAAATCCTCAACGGTTTCACCCGCGTAGATATCGATCTCGTGGCAGTGGAAGTCGGACTATAGAGTTATTTTCATTGACATAAAAGTTTTATTTCAATTAGTTTTTAATTACTTCCTTTCAGATTATTTAACACACTTACGATCATAATTTAAGAAATATACAGATTTTACTTTACAACGAATATACGAGTATATCTAGTACACTTTTAAATTCGTAAAAGAGATAATGAAAGATTCTTTTTAAATCGCTCTAGTAATTTTTAGCTTGATAACAATAAATACAGTGCAGGTACATGGGTGGGTATCATTGGTATCCTTGGAATATGAGCTCACTCACCAGTCGCAGACCTACTTATAAGGGTCGCTAAAATTTTCATTACATTGACATTTTCAAATTCGTTATATATTTTGATTTTGATAATTAAAAAAGCATTTACTAATATTGAAACGGTCTTTAATAAAATACCATTTAATAGGATAAGGATTAATAAAGAGGTATGAATCTAGTCGATACTTTTATAAACTTTTAAAATGTAAAAGTATTATAGTAGTTTGACAAATGGTATCGTGGACTTTTTTTTGTATATATTAATATATTCTATAATACTGTAGTTTTTTTTGTTCTGTCATCAATAGTTTCCCCAGCGCAGACGACGATAGATTCTGGACCAATTTTGGTTACATAATGCATTTTTATTACGGGTACCTACTTTTTTGAGCTATTAATATAATTTTAAGCAAATAATATAAACATTTTGAAATCGGTCCAGTAGTTATTGTGTGATAACGTTAGAAACATACAAAAACACAAATGTTTCCTCTTTATAATATTAGTTTAGATAGGTCAGCGCTTGACTGTAACCACACCTGATGGTTAATGGTGATGTAATCTAAATGAGAGTGTGCTAATCTGGTAAGAGGCAATTAAACTCTTATTGTTTCAACCACAACATCGTACCGGAACACAAATCTCTTGCATGAGGGTGTCCTTGCGTTTAGTACGGTAGGATGGTAATTAGTAACGGCCGAAGCCTGGACTGGTGAGTCCAGACTTAAATAAATAAGATGATGCAATTTCCTAAATTCGCCTTACAGGGATAGAACCCGGGACTTCTTTGGCAAACAAATTATTAAGTGTTGTTAAAATTTATACAAATCTTAAACTTTAGATTTCCAAGAGTTAGAGGAAGGGAAATAGGAAGGCATGTTAGGAATTTAATCGTCATCAAAATATTGTGTTGAAAATTAATACAAATAATTTATAAAATCTCAAATGAGGAATTGTAAATAAAATGCCACGTGTTTTAGTCAATATTACAAATTATTAAATAACTTTTGTTTTTGAATTTAATATTTAAAAAAAGAGAATTTATTAAATATTTTTATTTTATATTTTATAAAAATAGTATATTAAATTATTAAATGACGAGTGGAAAATTGAATTGCCACATTTTATTTGAAAAAATTAAAAACATCTAACCTTCAAACGAATTAGCATAAAAACGCTGCATATCTTCACGAGTCATTCCTAAAAATTTTACCCGCATGCGCCTAAAGAAGTTTCACTTCCATAAATTTCTAAATTTATATAAAAGTAGCAGCCCAATGACGTCTCACTGCTAGGCACAGACGCCCTCACTCATAGGAGAGAGGGTTTTTAGAGCATAGACTCATCACGCTGCTCTACTGCTGGTTGGTAGGCATAATACACAATTGCACTTTCTATTCCTTCGCTCTCACAGTCCGATGTGATTGGGTTTGGGGCACACCGCCAAGTTTCCAACTTTGGGCTAATATCGATTTAAAAAATAAATAGTAAACTCAATGTTGACTTTCAATTCGCTCGACCAGGGATCTTATAGCTGTAGCCGAACATGCTAACCACTAGACCAATAAGGCAGTACGACCGCGTGAATTTCAAAATTTTTCGGTCGGAAATCAAACCTAAGATTTATTTATTTACCAGCAGACCCAACAGACTGTTCTGTCAAAAAGATTTGGAATATGGCAGATTTCAGTTTTACGAATGATTTTCGAAATAAAATTACAGCAGTACTAAATCTATAGCTCATACATTTTTGTGACTATTCGGTTTGGTCGGGTTGTGACTATTCAATTGATTTTGAACTTTGTACCGCGGATGGACGTCCACGTAGGTCTCACGAAATGATGCCCACAAGGCCCGATCTTCCGCCGCCTGGCTCCAGCGGCTACCGGCGACCTTCCTTATATCGTCGGTCCACCTTGTGGGGTCTTCCTACACTGCGTCGTCCGGTGCAGGGTCGCCATTCCAGCACCTTCCGGCGCCGACGTCCATCGGTTCGTCGGATTATGTATCCCGCCCATTGCCACTTCAGGTTCGTGATTCGTAGGGCTATGTCGGTGACTTTGGTTCTGCTACGGATCTCCTCATTTCTGATTTGACTGCGTAGAGAAACTCCGAGCATAGCCCTCTCCATCGCACGCTCCTATCGAGTCAGCAACCACGTCTCCGATCCGTAGGTAATCACTGGCCACACGTACTGTTCGAAGTTCGAACAGTGTGCCGCGGTAATAAAGTGCAAATTGACTCTTTGACGTTAGGAACACTTACATTGCTTAGACAACAGTGAATACTTGTAATTTATTATGAACTTTATTTAGAGGTCAAATTGACTACATTTTTGTTCTGTGTGGAAAACAGAAAAGGGCTGTTTTAGGGTTTTCCCCTGCAATTATTTGAACTTATCTCGCCGTAAAAACCATCCTTGGACTTAACGAACATTTAAAAAATAGAATTGACAAAATTTACCCAGGCGTTGTTGAGTTATGCGCTTACCGACACATTTTGCGATTCATTTTTATATTATAGATTTATACTTTATTGCACACATATACAAGTTATATTTAGAAACAAACAATGTTTAGGATAGCGAAGTGCGCAAAGGCGGCCTTATCGCTATAGCGATCTCTTACAGACAACCTTTGATGAAAGGAGAAGTAAGCAGGAGCGGGAGGTGCAAAGAAGTACTGCCACTAATGTTACTTATATCTCTCTGTGTGTGTTTATTATATACACATATGTAAATCATATAATATATGCATATATATAATAAATACAAAAGCTAATAACTTAATCAATATACACTTCTGGACACATCTATTGGCCCACCTTTAGGTTTAGGTTTCGATGCCCCATACCGAAATATTATTGCTAGATTGAACAAAAACTATTGATGCAGTTTTAAACCTGGTACTTTTTACCATCTTTTTCGATCGTAATGTTTTAAATTTGAATTCAGAATACCACACGACATGGAGCTACGCCTAACAAGTCGGGTATGCGCCTTGATGAAGGCACTTGATTATTGAATAAAAAACATGTTCAATTTAATAAAGGTTTAATTTAATAACGCGTGTTGCCTCCATAGGCTTCTACCACAGCTCTCATACGATTAGGCATAGAGTTTATCAACCGCTCTATGAAATTTTGGGGGATCATCTCCCATTCCTCTTCTATGGCAGTTTTCAACTCCTGCATCGTCTGGGCAACTGGCTGACGAGCCCTAACAAGTCTTTTTAGCTCGTCCCACATGTGCTCAATGGGGTTCATGTCTGGGCTTCTGGCTGGCCAGTCCATAACTGTGATGTTCACACCCCGAAGATATTCCCTGACGATGCCGGCCGTATGGGCTCTTGCATTATCATGCATAAAAAGGAAATTTGGGCCCACATAGTCCGCGTATGGCATCACGTGAGGTTCTAAGCACTCACGAATGTACCTTTCAGCATTTAATGTTGGCAGCCGTGGTCCCGTAACAATCTCAAGTTGAGTTTTACCGCTCGCGGATATACCGCCCCAGACAGTCCATGAGCCACCGCCATAAGCAACCCTCTCTTCAAAGCAGCATTGTGCAAAACGCTCCCCCTTACGTCGGTAGACCTTCTTCCTTCCATCATTGCCATGTAACACAATTTTAGACTCATCAGAAAAGAGTACACGGCTCCAATGCTGCTGAGTCCAATTTAAATGAGTGCGCGCGAAATGAAGGCGCGCTGTTCGATGGGCTCGCGTTAGTTTGGGGCCATTAGCTGGCTTGTGTGGTACCATATCGCGTTCTTTTAACCTTCTCCGAACTGTTCGAGCGCTCACAGATACTCCGTGGAAGTCGCGAAGTTGGTTTTGTATCTCAATGGAGGTAAGGTGACGATTTCTCAAGCTGGTCGTCACGATGAATCGATCCTGCCTTTCAGTTGTGACCCGAGATCGTGGCCTTCCTTGGCGACGAACAAAGCCGCCAGTCTCTAGGTACCGCGAATAAACATTTCGGACCGCAGATCGACTTAAATTAAGTTGAACACTCACATTTCGTTGGCTGTGTCCTGCCTGGATAAGTGCCACAGCTTGGGCGGCGACTTCAGGCGAATTATCCATTGATTATTGATAAAACCTTACCTTAATGGTAAGAATAAGTAATGTTTGTTACAAAACCAATGAGAAAAATCACACTTTCAAGAATTAAATCCGAGTAAACCAATAAAATCAAGGTTTTTTTTAGTATTCGATTGTTTGTTAACAACGAACACGCTTCAAATTGTCTTGTGTTTCTTTAAATTCTGTGTTCAAAATTCAAAAAAGACTATTGAATGAAATCATGAGTGTGCCAGGTTCAAAACTGCATAAAAAATTTTTGCTCGACCTAATATAAAATTTTAGCTAGGACCAAACGAAACTGAAAATGCAAGGTGGGCCAATAGATGTGTCCCGAAGTATATATTTCATTTATCCTGAGTAAGTAATATTCCTTTAAACGATGCTTGAAAATTGGTAGTGATTCGCACCGACGAATGTGTAATGGAAGTAAGATGCTATTTTTTGAAACTAAAATAAAAGCCCATACTTATTTTTAAGTATACATATTTATTTTATAAATTACGCGGTCACATGATACAAAATTATTTACAATTAAATATTATAGTTAAATTTATATAAAAAAAAAATAATAGGCTTCGGTCGGAATCGAGTAAAACCGTTGCAAAGCTACTCTGTGGTGGCGTACAGAGTACCAGAGAAACGGTCAGTCACGACGACGAGCCGAAGCCAAAGCCAACATTCATTAATTCCAAGCTTTAATATCCAGAAGCTGCAATAAATATGTTAGGTGTTGATATATAAACAATAAACGTAACAATCGACAATAAATATAACATTTAAACAGTGACTAGAGAACATACGAGGATTCGATTTTCCAAGCGTCTTCTCATAAGCTTTCGACAGGGTATAACACTTAATAGGTACTTAAATAAATTAATAAATTGTGTAAAAAAAAAACTCCTTTACACTAAGACTCCGAATCGTATTGAAATCGTTATTTTTGTTGTTCGTGTGCGCGAATTTGATTGTGTAGGGTACCGCAAGGTGGCGTCTTGGGTCCCCAACTTTTTATCTTATACGTCAGTCAGTGGTTTCTTTTTAATTATCGACCACGTTAAGGTAGAAGGCTGCGAAGGAGTCTCCCTTGGAACCAACAGCGCGGGCTTGGTATTGGCCGTTGTCATCGCTACTCGTGTTGACGATTTCGAGACGGTACCGCGACGTGCCTTCCATCATGAATTTGTATCTATTCGATGATTCATCTATTGGCTTGCCATCTTTCAGCCACTGGAGCTGGAGTGGTGGCTACAATAACCAAGAATTATTAAATATATTACAGTCTTAACGGTAGCATTGGATTTTTTTTTAAGTAATATTGAGACGAAAACATATTTTTCTAAAACTTCTACAAATGGAAGACTAATTCTAATATTGGTATATTGGTATATAATAAAATACTAATATTGGTATATAATAAAATTATTAGTCAACGATACAGATCATAAAATAAAAACCGAATTAAAGAAGTAGTCGCAGTATATGTAAAGGACTGAGTCGGAATTTTAATCAGCATTATTCAAGGGAAATTTTTTTAAAGCTTCTAGTTTCAAGACCCAGATGATCTTTATTAAGGCTTTACCATACTTATTACAATCAGGTCTTAGGTTAATGATTGTCATGAAAAGTAAGAAACTCAAAGCTTTTTATCTTAAGGTTTTAGTAGTGAAAGTAAAGATAATGGAATTTATATAGGCTTAGTGAGTGGTTTTACCTTATCCAACTCAGTACTGAATATAGCTGGCTCGCTAGAAGTTATGGTGGCAGAGCCCGGGAACGCTGTGAACTGCGGTGTGGTGGGTGTCTCTCCTGATACCGATACCACGAGGGTGCACGATGAGAATGATTCACCGGCGTCGTTGAACGCCTCGCAAGTGTACACGCCTGAAATATATGCCAGTTAAGGTGTAAACTAATAATACTCTCCTATCTGAATTCCATCTATAAAGGCCAAACTAATGCACACATTGGCAACTTGTCGGAAAAAAAGTAAAGTGCAGGACCGATGGCTTAACATGCTCTATCTAAGAAGGCACGGAGATGGAGCAAATTATCAACTTCGGGCGAATACTGAGATTTTTTTTAACAGAAAATTCAATTTTGATTTAACCAGACCCCGTATTCGAATGCCAACCTAATGATTTGTAGGCGATCATGCTGACCACAACACCAATTAGAACAGTTGCACTACGTCGAAGAGAAATTATGGTATAAACGTATGTATGGTATACCGTAACACTATTCAAAAAGATGTAACAACCTATGTCTATCAATTTATATGTAAAATCATTGATCTACCCGACAAACCGTTATTTTAATTCCGTGGAAAAATATACTTCGTGTAATTAACTAAAGATAAAAATTTCATTTGGTTTATGGGAATTTTCTATTCAAAAATATATAAGCAGCAGCGGGTACTTTTATGTAGTCGACTAAATGATCCATCAAATTGAAACATGATTTTTTAAACTTTTCAAGTTTATAAATAACAATTTCTAGATTTAACTCACCGGCGTCCTCGGGGAATATTTCAGCAATGTGCAGTTTGTGAATATTGGCCTCTGACGAGTATTGGAAGTCCTTTGAAGGCTTTATCTCCTTGTTATTATGCAACCATACCACGTCAAACCTCTCAGCGCCCGTAATTCTGTTATATAAATATTACATAATGTGTGTCTCTCTTAAACTCATTAATTTACTACTAATAGTCCACATTTTTCGGTCGCTTTAAAACCATTTTTCGATTCAGGCAATAAATTTAATTTCATACATTTTTTTACTACTTACAGATTTTTAGAATATAATTTTTTTACTACTTATAGCTTTTCAAAATGTCAATTAATTAACCAATTTAGCGAAAGATTGTACAGCGCCATCTATTGAAATGTCCAAGCGTTTGAGTTTATGATGTTTGTACTTGATATATGGATATCTTTCTTTTTTTCACCCCTTTAAATCTCAGAAATCTAAAGTTTTAGATTTGTACAAATATAAACAAGACTTAAAAATTAGTTTGCCAAAGAAGTTTCGCATTCCTTTATTTTTACACACGTGCTTTTAATTTTTAATATTAATTGTATGAATAAACTTAATTTTTTTGTAAGTTGCGACTAACCTGCACGACAGAGTGACGGGATCACCGTCGTTGACAATCTGTGATACAGCGTGGTCTACAATCCTGGGTGGTTTGTCAGGCTTCAGAGCTGGTGCTGCATCGGCTGCTACGGCCACTGATGAAAATTTCGCATTATTTAAATTTATGTATACAATGATTCAATTTCTATAAAACAAGAGAACAACCAAGAAATTTATTGGAACCTGTCCGGGATTCGATTTCTCCGAACCAGAATCCACACCTTTCACCACTAAGTACTATCTATGGCTTATAAATAAAATAAATGACTTATGACAAAACAAATTAATACTAAATGTATTTGATGATTATTAAAATTTAAAATTATAAAATGTCAGTTACGAAGTTCTTGCACTTAAGTAATAATTATAACAGTATGTGATAATAGCTTAGGTATGCTTAGATGGTTTGGGCATGTCGAGAAAATAAATGAAAGGAGACTGTCAAAAAGGATTTCTGAGTCAAGAGTGAATGCGAAAGTTGGAAGGGGAAGACCAAGGCGAACGTTCCTGGACCAAATCCGTCCTGGATTTTAAATAAGGGCCAGGTCAAGAGCACTCTAAACCGACGATTGAAAGAAGCGAAGGAGATATGCAAGGATCGTGGCAAGTGGAAGGACGTGGTCTCTGCCTACCCCTATGGGAATGAGGCGTGATGCTATGTATGTATGTGATAACAGCTAATATAATTAATTCTTCAATTTATATTAAAGGTAAAATTATTTACGTAAACTCTATAAAAACTGTAGTTCTAATGTAAAATCCATATCAACCGTAAAATAAAACAAATTTGCTAATATTTTTCGACAGGCGTTCCTTAACTAACCTGAGCCATAGAAAAATAAGTTTCAATACAAGTAACAAATACTCAAGCATAAGATCTAGTAGTATACTAAAACTACATCTTTTTTAGCGTTTCATATGACCATACCAGTACATTTATCGAAGAAATCGAAAAACTATTAAAAAAAAAAAGATATAATAATCAACCATAAACTTTACCTTTAACAGTGACGTTACACTTAGTTTCGATCTCTCCCTGACTGTTAATGGCCTTCAGCGAGTATACTCCCTCGTCTTCGGGGAACACTTCGTAAATAGCGAGTGACGCTACGCCATTTTTGTATTTTAAGTTGACAACCTATCGAAAAAATGAAAATATTATTTTATTATCAGTAAATAAAACTTCTCGCGGCAAAATGGAATTTATTTCTCAGAAAAACAAGAACATGAATTCATCATAATGAAACAAAGTACTTGGCAGATTTTTATCGCAATTATACGAAGTATTCTATATGCAAAATACTTAATAATAATTTGTTCAAATTTAAAAAAAAGCAATTTTGTTTATTCAAGTAGATTTTTACAGCAACTTCGAATCGTCATATATAGTTTTGTCCACACATTCTTTTGCAATATACGACTGAAAATGATATATTTTATTTTTATCGTTGACCTGATGGCAGATAAGAGGTAATAAATTAAATCTTATGGTTCTATACTTAGTAAAGGATGGTAACTAGCCACGGCCGAGGCATCTTACTAATCCAGACCCAGACAAATTTATAAATACAAATTTCTAAATTTGCTCTGTCGGGAATCGAATCGGATCGTATATTAAAGAACGACTTAAAACCAAAATTTACGACAGAAACATCGCATTCTGTTAAGATGGAATTATAACCAACTCAGTAATATGACGTTTTTAAAGTAAAACATCTATATACACTTGACTTGGAGGGTAAGTTTGTGAATGACTCGAGCGTTACGAAAGTTTGATCGGGCGAGGCGAACGAACCGCGGATAAAATAAATTTACAATATATATAAAAAAAGAACATTAATGAACTTGAATATGTATATATATGTTCAGTCAGTTTTTTTATATATACTCTTTATTGTGCACCATAAGAAATGATAAGAATATAAGTTTTAAATGCAAATGTGTAAGAAGGCGGTCTTATCGCCAATAATCCACGAATTCGTACAGAGAATGTCGAAGGACGACTAAAAATTTTGTTTAACGTAACGTGGACACCTCCTCGACCTCGGGCCAGTCAACATCCTCAGTCGAACGAGCTTTTTTATCATCACTATTTAATCATTTCCACTCACCTCAGACGAATGCAACGGTTTGCCGTCCTTGTACCATTCAACCCTCGGGTCGGGGTCTCCTCTGACTGCACATGACAGGAGCAGAGGAGCTCCATCTTTTGCGGTTAAGGCGTCCGGAAGTGCGCGAGCAAACGATGGCTTGCACATTGCAGAGTCTGATGCTGGTACTGGAAAAAAATCTCTCATTTATTTATGTTTCTATATAATAGAAGGAGAATGTAAGAAAAAGGGATAAAAGAGTCTACTCTATAAATTTGAGTCTTATCTATAATATAAATTTACTTGTTATAAATTCTAGTAGGCTACATAAAATTAATAATTAATTTAAGGGTAACTGTATAAGTTTCTATAAGAGAGTCCCAGAAGACTTTCTAGAGATGTCGCTTAATAAATTCAAACCTTGCTTTCAAAGAATTCTATTTGAGAAATCGTACTATATTTTTAGTATTTATAAGTAAAATAGCGTGGGATTGAATGGATTGCTCTAATCACTATAAAATAAATTAAAATTAATTTTAATGACGATGAGAAAAAAGGGCATTCGACTTACTTTATTTTGCTTTCTCATCATCTATTGTACGTTCACAATAATATATGGATAAAGCATATTTGACAATTCAACAATAATTATTTTGATGTAATAAATATTTCTTTTAATTTTAGGATACTTACAAACCAGTTCTTTTGTTGCACTCCTTGATCTGGAGGAGGTATCTGAGTCTAATCTAGCTCCGTACTTCTTTTGAGATCTAGCAGCTTCCACTGAGCTCTGCGGTGAGTATTTAGGTCTTGGACCTGATTTGCTCGGTGGGTCAATTGTAACCTGGGTAATTGAAGGAAACAAACGTTACTATTTATTATACACCTTATATCCAGTCAGGACGATAAATTTCAGACAGCAGAAATTATATAAAATATCCACAGCTGCTGTCTGAATCAAATATAAAATTATTCTTTTATAAGACGGTATTTCAAAGAATAATTATTTATTATAAAATAAAAAATAAAAAAATAAAAAATATTTATTGTCTTTAACAATTGGTTCTTATTATATATACAGTTGACGGTGCCGACCCAGTAACTTACTAGTATAGATACTAGTACTTGTGACAGGCGGAACCGCTCTTCCATATCACAGTACATACATTAAAAAAGAAAAACCCAATTTCGACAGAAACTAATATGCTAAATAACTACTGACTAATGATGTAGAGAGATAAGATAATTAAAGTATAAGTGCATGCGTCTGTGTGTGCGTGTGTCTGTGTGTGCGTGTGTCTGTGCGTGCGTGTACCATGTGTGTGTGTGTGTGTGTGCGCGTGTGTGTGTCAGTGCGTGCGGGTGTGCAAGTATTTATGTAAGTTGTGCTGATGTCTATATTATAGTTTGTTTTAAAAGGCTTTCTACCTCTTCATAACTTAGTTGTAATAACCATTGTGTGACAGTTATCTTGCATTTGCGATATGTTAGTCGGTAGATGTTAATCTTTTTGTCAACTAGGTTATAAAGTCGAATCGACTGCCAAGTAAACTGTCGATCAGCAAATTCTGTTTTAGCCGGCCTTACTAATTGTGCAACTGGAAGCTTTCTTCTAGTATGGATGGGGTTCTCAGGAACGATAGGTAAGCCAATGTGAACTTTAAGGACACTTCGTAACACGTATAGTTTCCTCACTGTTAGTACCTCTGCACATATATAAAGTTTTTCGGTAGGGAACCTATAGTGCTTACAAAGCATCACTTTTAGTAACGACCTCTGACCTCCCTCGACTTCAATTATTGTAATATTATTGTACAACCTTTTTACTATCGATATGGTGAATATTGTAAATGTTACATTAATGAATATGTAATGGAATGAAAGTATTTTACTTAGTCCTAAAAGGTCAAACGACCATATATTTTTTTTACGTGTGGAAAGTAATTGTAAAAAATGTGGTACCTTAGTCTTGGTGATAATAGGCGGTGGCGCTGGTTTGAGCGGTTTCTCGATGTAACGCCTCTCGCTAGAGTGTAAGAGGTTGTGCGCTAAAGCAGCTTGCTCCTCGGTCACTACTTCACCTGGAATGTCAATATGAAACTCTTAATAATTTGCTATCATGCTCAAAACTTATATATATATGATATTACCGAATAAAAGGATTTATGAGTCAAGAATGAACGGGAAAGGGGAAGAAGGCGAACGTTCTTAGACCAAATCCAGGTCATTTTAAATAAAGGCCAGGTCAAGAGCACTCTAAACCGACGAACTTGTATGAAAGGTTTAATGATAATGAAAGAAGCAAAGGAGTTGTGCAAGAATCGCGTGGCAAGTGGAAGGACGTGGTTTCTGCCTACCCCTACGGGAATGAGGCGTGATGCTATGTATGTACGTATATTAGTACGGATGACGTAAACATAAATTTATTAGTAATATCAAAAAATGTAATGTGTGGAAATAATGCGACGACAAAAATATAGCAAAAGTATATAGATATATCGGTGTGTTTGGGCATACCAGTGTGTATAAATATAGTTTGTTTTATTTACATTCAAATTACATTTATTTAAGTGTACAAAAATACTTCACTGGACTTAAACTTAAAAAATTCTGCACTATATTATTTACGTGTGCATCATTAATTAGTTTATAACCATCAAAGCAAAGCGAAACCGAAACCGCATCCGACAAATTTGGTCCGTCGAGCCGGATTTCACGAAGACTACGGTGAGATCAGTTGTTTCTTTTATTCCCACTCAATAAAATATAATTTAAAGCTATATACAAAGTCTCTTTCTCTAAATCCATATCTATGTATAAGTTTTATCATATTCTATTATTGGCGGCACGCATAATTATATTCGATGTTAAATATATTTTTATAGAAATACAACGATACCGCATCAGTATGATTATATATAAGTTATCTATAGACGAGGTTAGAACCTGCTCAAAACATACTCAAGCCTTATCTAATAACTACTCAGTTTCTATTCAGTTTCTCTGACTAATGATTCAAAAGAGCAGATTAAGCTTAATTGAATAAATTATGTATTAATGTATTTAAAATTTTAACTGTCTTTATTTAGTTTTTGTAAAGACAAGAACTTCAAAATGTGAACATACCCTCAACAATGACGACACAAGACGTCTCATCGGTTCCATGGACGTTGGTGGCGATGCAAGTGTACTTCCCACTGTCTTCGGGTCTGCAGTCAATGATCTCCATGGTCACCACACCGTCAGAGTGTGTCATGGAGTATTCGTATTTGGACAACTCCCTCTTGTCTTTGTACCTGGCAAATATTAATAGATTCTAGAAATTTTACAAAACGAAATAATCAGTAATGAAGACCAGTTGGCCTACTCTTAAAATACATTCAGTAAAATGAGCGATTCCATTTGAACCTTTCGTACTCTTGAAATCAAAATCAGCGCCAAACGCTTTCTATAATTTAATAATTTGATAGAAATTATTGTAAATTAAATCGAACCTTATAATAAGAAAAGTAAGGTACATTTTAGAATAACCAATTGTTCTCGGTCCTATTCAGTTTTGATGAAATGAATTTCAACAGTGCCGAATTGTGAATGAAATTAAGTCGGGATGGGATAATGTGCGTTCTGTCTTTTTTTAAATCTTGAATGAAGATGGACCATAATGCTTTCGAGTTGGCGAGACGCTAAATTTATAATCACGCTTACGCTTGTATACTATAACATACAATAAAAGCGTGGGGTGCTCCAAGCTCTTCACGTTTTTAAATTATGAAATGAATGTTATGTTAATTTAATATTAGACTATAATATACTTTTATTTGATTTCTTCAAAATTGGGCTTGAACTTTAAAGTACACAATTTTACTAATGTAGACCACAGTTAATCGAAATCAAATTTACGACATGGAAAAGTCCGCTTTTTTACCTAGATTTTGGTAAGGTTTTTACTATAGATTAGTTCCTTTACTACACACTATCAGATATATCACAAAGGAAAGCTTTTGCGCATAATTAAACTAAAAAAATCACCAAATAAACCTTCTTTAGATGCAGCCTCAGATTGAAAGGTATTAATCTGGTAAGAGGCAATTTCACCATTATATTCTACACAGCATCGGCACGGCATATTATTATATTCTACACAGCATCGTACCGGAACACAAATTCTTGCCTGGAGGTACGATTTTTTATAGTTACCACCAACTAGCCACGAGGCATTCCACCAATCCAGACTTAGAACAATTAGAAAATGCAATTTCCAAAGCGACTACCTAGCACCACTGTCAAAAATCTTAGGATAAATAGCAAGAAATTTTTCGTTGAGTCATGTAAGAAGAATAGTTTACCATTTCACGGTGGGTGTTGGTTTTCCGCTGAGACAGCATAGTAGCTTGCAAGTGTCCCTTGCTTGCATCACACGCGGTCTCAACTGGAAGGTGAACGAAGGCGCCGTTTCGCTTGATTCTTGCCAGAACGTGTATGGAATTGGTTCGCGACGGCGCGGCGCCTCGGGCAAGTGCTGGCGTTGCACTTTGGGAACCGCTGGAAAAGATATAATACATTTATTCTAATTACTGACAGACATATCACTTGATTGTAATCTAACCTGATGGTAAGTCATAACTTATCTACAGGTGTATCATGATACAGTCGTAAGATGGAATCGCATTAACCTCATAAGATTTAATTTACCTATTATAGTTACTACACAGAATCATACCGTAACGCAATCTTGCCTGTGCAACGTCTTTGCTAGAAGGCTTCTACTAAACACGGCCGTAGCATTGGAAAAATAGCAATTTCCCAAACTAGCAATTTACAAAAAATGAAAAGAGACATGTAGATTTAATACTTTTATAAAGGGTTAAAACGTTAAACGAGCTTACGATCACGATAATATTAATTATATTGCGTCGGTGTATCGAGTAATCCCATTTAATTATTTATTATTACACAACTTTGTTTAAAACATTTAAAACAGAACTACCGAATGAATAATATTTGTTCTTGTAACTTTAATTTGTCATTTTATCTTAAGTGTTACTGTATAATATGTTTTTATCTTTAATAAATCATTTAATATTATCATATATTCACGTACATTGACAGATAAACATTCAGACTTTTATTAGCGTTGATGATTATTTTTTGTTAACTAGAATGCGAAATATTTTATATTAAGTTGTATATTCATGTTAAGTAAGAAACAATGCAAATTTAAAATGCAGCAATAATCTTTAACGCATCACATCATGACAGAAGAAACAAGTGAAGTAAAGGAAAATATAACACTATCTTAAACACAATACGTTGAAAGTAACCTTTAAGAATTTTACGTATATTATCAATGGATGGTGCTGAACAATTATTTTTAAAATATATATATGGAATGTTGAAATATCGAAAATTAATATTTCAAAAAACTATTTATGTAAAGTTCCATTCGATAAAAGTTTAATAAATGTATTTGAACTCGAGTAGATCAATAAAAAAACATTTTATTATTAAAAAAACAAGAATGTGTTTGGTTATATCTCGATGTATTTAAAAACATATCACAATGTTTCACTCCGCCTCTTTGACTAATTATTGTGAGAAAATGTAATATTAAGATACGATTTTTTTTTCGTCGTTATACCATTTTATCATTAACGACAATGGTATTTAACACCGAGAGTCGTTTGAACCGCGCGACCAAAAAAAGTGCAACTCACGCCCCCAACCAACTACATCCGTTTAAAAATCACATAATACAGATAAGATCTATTCAACTGAGCCAATTCCGTGACAACAGCATAAAATCTAACATTTAACAGACACCAGCGCGAATTAATACAACTAACAAAAGATCCCGGAAATGAGAAAATAGCAAACAGAACAAGATCCAAAATTACTCGGTTCCATTTGTAATGAATCAATCATTTCGGCCACAAATCACGACGGATAAATCTAATAATTTATATTCGTTAACCAACAGCCAGTCTCTTTATCACGACACTAGTGGGTTTTAATTAAATCCTAGACAATCGTAATGCCAATGAACCTAGGTTCAAGAATAGAGGTGCGTGATCTAGATTTTTGCGAGACAGACTCTACTTTTTGTGTGCAGTCTTTGGATTGCGTATCGCTTTTGATGTAACGAAGTCAATATTTCTATTTTATTCAGATTAATGAGGTCCATTGAATGGCAAATATAATAGTCATTGACAGACTCATCACGATTTCTCTAAAACTTAGTGAAAACACTCCTTTTGCAATGTAAACCTTCCTACAACTATTTCTTAAATCAATAATATTATATTTCACTATGCACTTTTAGTATATGTATGTATATTGTATATGTACGTAATATTATATAGATTTATATTATATTTATTTTTACAACCCCCATTTTCTTTTTCGTTTTTTTTTGTACTCAGAAATATTTGCACCATCCCACTCGTCTTTTTAAATAACTCCTGTCGCCAAAGGATGTCTGGAAGAGATTGCTTATAGCAATTAGACCGCCTTTGCACGCTAATTGCAAAATATTGTTTGCTTTCTTTTTAATTTTTGTATTTGTGTTCTTATGTGTGCAATAAAGTGAAATAAATAAAACAATAAATAAATAAGCCCTCACTAATAAATGAATTTCCTAATTCCAATGAGCGAATTACAGCCTACTGACTCATGGAAATTTCTCTAAAATTATACACCCAAGTGACAAACTGGTAATGTGACTACTTATGTGATTACCTTGTTGATTATGATATCTTTGTAATAATTTTATGTTTTTAAGCATCATGTTTAATAGATATATGATTTAAAAAATTAAAAGTACGTCCTTACAAAGTACCTACACTGTTAGAAGTGAAACTTCTTTGGCAAGCTAATTTTTAAGTCTTGTTTACATTTATACAAATCTAAAACTTTAGATTTCTGATACTTAGAAGGGGCGGGGGTGGGGGAAGAAAGATATATTAGGAATTTAATGGATTTAATTGTCATTAAAATATTAAAACAAAATGGGTCGAAAATTAATACAAATAATTTATTGAAATCTCATATTACGTATTGTAATTTAAAATGTCACTTGTTTTTTGTCAATATTAGAAATTATTAGTTAAATATTGTTTTTGATGTTTAAAGTTTAAAAAAGAGCATTTAAGATTTATTTTTATTTTTAGAGAATTCTAAAATAAAGAAGTTTCACATCAAAAATGTAGCAAATGACTTTATTTATTTTACAATATACATTTTATTGTATTTAGAAACACAGGTAATCTATTAGCCGTGTTTAGAATTGGTCGGTGCAGCAAAAATTAGGCCAAGCGTACATTATTGGTATATAAAATTGACAAGTATTAAAATATCCAAATATAGGTGCGTGATATATATATTCACACATAATATTGCAGTCAAGCCATATTCTTAGTATAAGATTGTTGGGCATATTTCGTTTTTGATCTTAATAAAACAATGCACTCGTAGAGTTTCCAATATATCTTTCAAGTAACCTTATAAATAGAGTGACGGTATCCGTATTTCAAGTGATATACGGCCCGGTCTTTCGCATTGGATGTGTGAAGTCTTTTGAACTGACGTATTTATTCATTGACATTTATAAGGTTTAATTTTCAATTGGATAATTGCTATTTAATGTGTATAAATGAGGCTGTAAGATCAAGAACGGCATAAGTGCAAAATTAGTCAAACAAAACAAGGAAACAAACGTAAAAATGTCATTAAAGCTAAAGAATAAAATAGTTTTAAATTTAAAATGTCTGGCACAGACATCAGTTTTTACTGGAGAAGCAGTTGGAATCTTGGAAGCTATACTATATATTAAATCACATAACCTTAGGAAAGTTATAATCTTTTCTAACTGTAAAAGTTGTCTAGAAGCTCTGACCAGATATATCTTTAAAGTAAAATAACACAACTATCAAGTAATTTTAAAAATAACAGAGACCCTACATTATTGTTTTAAAAAAGGTTTAGAGATAGTTTTGGCTTGGATCCCAAGCCATTGTGGCATAGCAGGAAATGAAAGCGCCGACATGTGGACAAAAGAAGCTGTTAGATCAAGCTCAATGACTCAATACATAAATTATTCTAGAGATTTAATGTTCCTTGCTCCTTCATAAGGCATGAAATAATTAATGGAACGCAAATGTTCGCAAAGCCAAATATTATAAATCAATCCAACAATCAGTCCCAATTAAGCCATGGTTTTTTTTATTATAGGGCATTCATGTACGCCTGCGCACTTAGCTAAGTTGAGTGTGAGGGACCATTTCCTTTGTGAATGTGGAATGGAGGAAGGCAATACGGACCATCTTTTTTAATTGTAGTGCATATCCAGTATCTTTATATGACATCTTGCCAAAAAATATCCCACGCCCAATAAATTATCAGTCGCTCCTCTCGCTCCCCAATCAAATGATCATTAAATTAATATGTAAATATATTTATTAAAAGGTATAATTAAAAGTTGTATGGAAGGTATTTTAGTTTGTTGCTGAAGACCGATCAAAATAATTTACTTATGGTATATGGGTCGTCGCTTCAACCGATGGACGTCCACTGCTGGACATAGGTCTGACATAATGATGTCCACTAGGCCCAATCTTGCGCCGCCTGGTTCCAGCGGCTACCGGCGACCCTCTTTATGTCGTCGGTCCACCTTGTGGGAGGTCTGCCTAGACTGCGCCTTCCGGTGCGGGGTCGACACTCTAGCACCTTAGGGCTCCAACTTCCATCATTCAATCATGTTCTGCCAATTGCCACTCATGCCTGGTTCACGATTCGTAGGGCTATATCGGTGACTTTGGTTCAGCTACGGATTTCCTCATTTCTGATTTGATCACGTAGAGAAATTCTGAGCTAGCCCTCTACATCGCACGCTGAGTGGTATGGTATATTGTTATCACTAATAAATTATATTGATAATATCTATACTTCTAATGTTTGTTCTATTTGTTTGTAGCGTTGATGTGTTTGTCCCATATGTATAATATGGCAACTGAACTATCTCTTCGAAAAGTCACTTCTACATAAGAAATAATCAATTTATATAACCTCATTGATGCTGTTTTCTCCACTACGCCGACATTAGCAGAATTACTATTATTAATATAAAGCAGTATAAAGAGCCATCAAATCGTCAAATCAAAATCAAAGAAGAAGAATATTTCCCCAAATCACTCGAAGTATATTGTTAAAATGGTTTGTATTTTAAATTAGTTTCTAGATAGACAGGGGTTTGTTTGCGGACAAAAATTTTTACGAAAACATCGAAAAGTTGCCTTTGATACTAACAAAAAAGAATAAAAAAAAGCGAGCCCCCAACCTAAGAAATGTTTACATATAAGGCCTCTATATAGGTATCTTTATATATACATTTTTTATAAGCTTGTGTATGTCATTGTACTCCTTAACGGCTGGACCGATTTTGTTGAAATTTCTTGTGTCTTAAGGTGGACTTGAGAATGGTAAAGATCGACAATTAAAATCAGCTTTCCCTATATTTCCACGACATCGAGAACTACGCGGATTCCACTAAAACAACTAATATCGATATAAAATTGTCACGCATTTCGTCAACAAACATTGTTTTACAAATGATTTTATTGAAATTTGTGAAGGGAAAACTTCTCTAAAAGCTTTGCATTTTCCTTAGAGGGTATTAAAGGACATCAAGCCATTACGTCCGGCTATATAACGAATAAGGAAGAAAAATAGTTACTGTCAGCGCGTTACTGCTATATTTCAATTCATTATATAATACAATGTTACTGACAATAATTTATATACTATATATTAGAACTTTATGAATATAAACAAAAATTAAATTTATTTTGTGTTATAAACTTTTGCATGGCCTTTTAATGCCTAAAAAACACTTTAAAAGATTTTGCATGGCCAAATTAATTGTTCAGGTATTAATGAGAAAATTTATATTAATGTACCAAAATCTGTCCCAAGGAACCATATAAATATATTTAATTTAAATTGCTCTAGGACCAATGTTGGAAGATATGCTCCTTTGAACAGACTTATGGAAACATACAACAAAGTCTCACGGAAGGGCGATATTGACATTCTCGGTTGTGACAATTATTTAAAATTTGTCAAAATTATTACGCACGTTCTCCGTATTTAGATTTAATTTTAGACTAAGTTACTTTTATTTTTGGTATTCATTATTTTTCTTTATTTGCATGTTTTTATCTCTCTTTTTTTTGTTTACATCACACTTAATTTAATTTAAATTTATATTCAATAGTGCTGTATACACCTGTAATGGCGAGTCATACTGAACGAATCTATGTTGTAAATTTATAAGAATGTCTAGTGATAAGTCGATGGTGTATCTTTTTCTAAATAAATAAATAAATAAACCTTGGCTTGATGAAGTATTCAATTCTCTTGTGGATCTTGTGGGTTTAAAGCTCACACTAAGTTTTTTTAACTGTGTAGTTATTTTGCTATTTCGCAAAGGATAGTTTGAGCTCTGTTGTCGAGACCTAGATTTTAAACTGACTGACCAGCTGTACCGACTTTAAACATAGTACCAATATAGAATTTGGCATTAATACAAACACGAAACTAATAATAATTAATAAAACAATATTAATATACTATCTGACCCAGCACTTCGTTATGACTCAATTATATATTGGCTTGGAATTAATATTGTTATAAATCAAATTTAGAAAATCTTTATTATTATACTACGTGAATTGTCAAGTGTAGTGATTTAGTCATATTATTTCAATATAAAGAAATCTATAAATTTCATATCTTAAAAAAATATTTCAAAATCTAACGTTACTATGCCGTTTGAACCCAGGACAATGAATAGCCACAAGAAACTTAATCGTGTATCTTTTTTTTGTAAGTAGCAGCCCATTAACCTCCCACTGCTGGGCACAGGCCTCCTCATTCATAGAAGAGGGTTTTTAGAGCATAGACCCACCACGCTGCTCCACTGCGGATTGGCAGGCATACACAAGTGCACTCTCCATTCCTTCACTCTCATAGTTCGATGTGACTCTCCGAGGCATGGGGATGGATCACACCGCCAACTTCCCAACTTCGGACAAATATTGAGAAAATCTTAATAGAAAACTCAATACTGATTTTTGAATTGGCCCGACCCGGGACTCGAACCCAGGACCTCATGTCTGTAGTCGAACATACTAACCACTATAACAATGAGGCTTTTTTGTAATTATTATTTACTTTAACTTAGAGGTCATCATACATTCACAATTTATTTTAATCTTTAAGTCAGGGATCACATCCAGGCCTGTAAGTCTCTACAGCCATCTAAATGAGAGTAACGATAAATATAATTAAAAATGCAAAATAGTTTCAAAAAGTCATTATTAGATAAAATGCACGGCTCAATATCCTCATCATATTTTTGGCCCGAACCAATATCCTGATAAAATTTGTGATATGATATTCTTATAACATTTGTGAACCACGCCAATATTCTCATATCAATTGTGGCCCGCGACAATATTCTCATGAAATTTGTGGCCCTCACCGATACGCATATGATACCTGTGGCCCGCCCGCTACTATTCTTATAACATTTGTGAATCACGCCAATATTTTCAAGAAATTGGTGGCCCGCACCAATACGCACATAATATTTGTGGCCCGTCCACTACTATTCTTATAACATTTGTGAACCGCGCCAATATTCTCATAATATTTGTGGCCCGCGCCAATATTCTCATGAAATTTGTGGCTCGCACCAATACGCACATAACATTTGTGGCCCGCCCACACAAATACAAATTCTCCAAAGTTTATTGTTCTTACGATTATCTACTTAGTAAATATAATATTCAAGTAGTTAAAACTAGACGCCTTCATTTCATGGCTTTATGACATTTGCCATGGCAAGTATGTATACATATTAATAATTAACTATATTACAGATTACTACACCGAGCACATGTACGTAACACAAAACCAATATTCGCTGTAGGTAAATGTTGCACCAACGCTGGAAGGCGTTCACCCATTTACAGCTTAATGCGCAATTATAATGATAATTTTAGTAATATGCGCTTAATGTCTGCTCGTCCAAATCTATTCAGGAAGCAACTAGTTCAGAAAACCAACAATGTATAGCAAAACTTAAATCGTCACTGCTACTTTCAATAGTACACTTTTATATGTATTAGTTGTAATAAGCTGTGGCTAACGGTGCACGAATACGTCTATTCATATTCTTTAATTAAATATTAATTCTTGTACTGTTTTTTTAACCCCAATTAATACAATAAAAATGAGCCTTTGTGAACCGCCCCAACATTCTCATAACATTTGTGGCCCGTACCAATATTCTCATAACATTTATGGCCCTTCTACATGAAAATTTTTAAGTATGGTATGAGCATCTCATAAACTTTTATAGATTTATTTATACGAACGTCTGTTGGCGATATTAAAGAACGTATTAAAAACTTTAAAGTTAGTTACGTTCTATAGTCACCATAGTAATATCGGAATAAAAAGAAGCCTACTTCCACATACTCCATAAAACTAATATTTACAAAAGTCCCTTCAGTTTCGTCGTATCAAGTTATACTGTATTTAGTTTTATTAGAAAGTCCTGATTACTTTGAACAATATATTTAAATTAACGGCTAATACAATCCGTAAGATATTGATTTGACATAAAAGAAAATCCCGAAACCACAATGAAACTAAAACAGACTTCGTAAAAACTTATTATATCAATATAAAACTTACGTTGCACGTTTAAGAAGACCACTTCTTCTCTGAAGCCGTAGTGGTTCTCTGCCCTGATTATGTACTCTCCGCGGTCCTCCAACCTCGCACGGTTGATAATGAAGTAGTAGTCATCACCAGCGTATCTGTTATAAGAATAAATAACAAACGTAGTTATAAAACAAAACCTAACATTGAAACAACAAACGAAAACCTCATAGTGGTGAGAAAAAACTAGCCGGCCCTAAGCCGAGGATCTGCAATCCCCCTGTATGAGTTTTAATTTAATGACTTCAGTATTGCAAGAGCTACTTTCTTACTTTTTGTAATCCTAAGTTTATTTTAGTCAGTCGCTGCTAAGTCTGCCTAACTGTATGCTCTCAAATGTGGGCATGTAATGTTCCGAGTTTGAGATTTTAATACAAATGAACTGGGGTTTTTGGTTCCTGTTAAGAAGATGCGTAATTTTTTAATATTTAGAGCCGGAAATATATATTGTGTGTGCGTACGTATGTCTATGCGTAAATGTGTGCGTGCGTGTTCGTGTGTGTGCGTGTGGATATTTTAGGAGTTTTATATTTGTTTGAGTATTAAATCAAACAATAAATTGTCACAACGATAACAGGATCGAGCGTAACCATGCAATTCAATCAGTTTTGAAGTATTCGTTGTATGAATTAATTTGTAAGAAAAAATATACGTATAACTTATACCTCTTCATGTATTTGACAGACTGTCTGAGCTCCCTGTTGTTGTGCGACCAGGTTACTGTGGGTGCAGCCACAGCAATGATTCGGCAGTACAATTTCACAGACTGTCCTTCATAGCAGAACGCAGACTGCGGCCTAATCACGAACCGTGGCGCCGCTTGCCTACGATCTGTACAAATAATAATACAAAGTTTTAATAAAATAAAATATATTGTCTCCATTTCCATATTTTAATAATTGAATTACATTTAATTAACAACAAAATTTTGTCATGTTTTCATTTTGTTTAATACTTAAAAATTATATAGAATAAATAAAGTTATCGTTATACTAATAATTATTATTAATATAACGATATTAATATAATAATTAAATTTGAAAGTAATGATTTTTTTTTAAATTTTGGCAAATGTTTTTTGGTGCGTCACGTTGTTTAGAAATTATATTCAATTTATGAGGATACTTTCTTTTTTTTATTTAAAAAATTGTTTTTGACATTTGACAACGACAACCAACAATTCTGATCGCAACTATAATATCTAACGGATTGCGGCGGGAATCTGGATGTAAAGGTTGAGTTTTTTTTCAATTTCTAAATTTATTGAGCAACTTCAATAGCAGAGAGTATTAGTACTTACCAAACTGTCCGTCGTATATCTTCCATTTCTCAATAAGTAGTTTACGGAGTGAACTGTATTCGCTGAGTCGGCCGATCGGCAGCACGAACGATGACCAGTTCTGTTATAAACGGTAAAACATGCCTTTAATATGAATTATTTATTTTATTTATATACATATACTAGTGGAAAACTGAAGGGATCAAAAAAAATCTAAAAAGTCTGCGATTTTGAAATGACCTGTATCTTTGAAATACATTGTTGTTTTGGAAGAAAGAAAAAGAAATTTGAAGCTTAAATTTTATAATTTTTCGATCTTGCAAAACAATTCCAAATATTCAAAATTGTGTACAGTCTTGATGTGTAATTATGACAGTGTAATTAATTTACCACTTTTTGGATTAGATAGAATATCCATTTCAATTTCCGTTTTAGTTGGTCGCTATACGACTTTTTCTCCCTGAACTCAAACTGAATGGAATGAGATCATTTTCTATTTGTTCAATTCTAATTGTTGAGATACCGCATAAATCCGAAGGTGGGTTTGACCTTGAACGAATTCTCTAAGAGGTGCTGGGAAGATCTTTTTTTTTTTTTTTTGTAAACATGAACAAAATTTAGTGTTTTTCTGATACTCTAGTTTTTACATTATCATATATTTAAATATTAGTAAGTCATTCTTTTCTTCTTTGAATACTTGGGCATAATCACTTAAATAAGATTTTAATATAAAGGTCAACAATTAAAACAAACATATTCTTTATATTAAGTAAGCTCAATATTTTTACTTGGCAATAATGAATCTATCACCGGTTCGGAATGTTGATATTTACTGAGAGTAAAGCGGCAAGAAACTCAATAGTTATTCTTTTGGATTAGACTGCATCGTTTAACATCAGGTATAAATAAAATTTGAGGGGAATATACCTCGTATCGTTGTCGTAGTCTGTTGCGCATTTGTTCGTATCTCCTGGCCTGTATTGTAGCAGTTCTGGCCGCCGTGGCATCTCCGGCGAGCCATTTGTGAGCCAAGCATTCGTGAGCAGTCAGACGCTTTCTGCAAAAAAAAAAAAATCATTAACATTTCACCATTAAGTGATAAAATACCTCTTACATAGATAGAGCGTTAAAATTTTAAGCTATTTGTTCATTCATCATCGTATTTAAAAGAAACTATCTTTGATGATTGTTACCCAAAATGTCAAACAACCAACTAAAAAACTGTTAACCCAAGTTACTGGAGCTACCGAAATATATGTTGTGTAGCTATGATATTACGTTAAATTATAATATATCGCTGAAATTTTAGTTAAGGGTACAGAAGAATATTCTATTTTGTTCTTGCCTTAAACACCTATCTTCAAATCAGTAAATTTGACACACCAAAAAATATTTTTATGACATAGATTGACTCTAAATATTGTTACATTTTCAAACAGCTCTCCTGTAAAATAAGTTTATTAGAATTGTGTCTCTATTATTCCAAAGCAGCGACATAACTAGTAGGGTTATGCGAATCATCTTGATCCAATAATAACACCCAAAAAATGTATAAAAAAGGAACGTTTTTATGAACATTTTGAAGATAAATAGTGTCGAAAAAAATACATTAACATATTAAATTTATTTTAGACTTACTCCTTGCTCTTAACCAGTAGCCGTCTGATGAAGTCTTTAGCGTCGTCTGATACATGTTGGAAGGCTTCTTCGTCGAACTCCCAGTCGCAAGCCTTCACGTTTTTGAGCGTTTCGATGTCGTTGTTACCCGCGAATGGTGACAAACCGGACAGTCTATGGAGTTAAATTGTTTTATTGTATCTAGTATTTAAAACCAAGCATTATATAAGTCAACGAGATTAATTTTTTTTTCTCACTGCCTAATGAAAAGTTCGCTTTTCGCTGTCAGTTCCCTTCCCGATAACCTAGTAACGACTTATTTGGTGAAGTGTGAAAAGCATTTGAAAACTCGAGACGATAATTATTTTTTAAATTATTGATTGAAAAGTCAATTCGAAATGGTCGATCTTTTTAGCTCACTTTAAGGAAAAATGTGTTAAGTGTAGTGAAAATACAGGGTCTATGTTCTAAAAATCATCTAATATAAGTGAGGAGGCCTGTGCCCTGCATTGGCATGATAATAGGCGTCTACTTTACTATTAGGAAAGGTTGATAGGGTAAGTATCTTAACAGTCTTAATACTTACAGTACGTAGGCGAGTACTCCCACAGCCCACATATCAGTGTAGAAACCAACTGGCTCGCGCTCTACTATCTCTGGTGCAGCAAACTCGGCCGTGCCCGTTGATATCTTCACCACTTCGTTGGGATCCAGTTTAGTGGCTAATCCGAAGTCAATTATCTGTTAAAATAATGATAAAAACTTAAATGCTTTATCGTTGTAATCAGGTGGTTGAGCTCCCAACTCGGTTGGGCAGCCTTCGGAAAGCTACGTAAGATCTTTTCGTCCAATATCCCTAAGTGTCAGAAGACCAAACTCTTCGAACAGTCAGATAACTTACGGATCTGACACGTGATCGCTAACTGTGGGCCTCATTCGAAAGCTCAAAGTCACTCAGCGTGCGATGGAGAGGGCAATGCTTAGAGTTTCTTTACGCCTTCGAATCAGAAATAAGGAGATCCGTAGTCATAGTCTTAAAAATCACGAAGCTGAAATGGTAATGGGCAGGGAACATCGTCCGACAAACACATAAAGAGTCAAGTTACATTTTAGGCATTATGACTTTTTTTGTTATTTTGATGATTATATCACCCCATGTAGCAATTAGGTTATCGATTTTTTTAAATCATACCAATAACAAGTAGGTCATTTTGAATAGCTATAATCACTTAAAACATTAAAAACACATAATTTAACTATGACACACTGTTTGACAAAATTAGGATTTTGTATTAGCTTTTTATATGTAATGAAAAAGCGTTATATCCACTACTCGACTGCCTCCTTCTAATACGTGTTAGTTAATTGTGGTAAGTTATATCCGGTAGTTCACATTCTCCCTATGTTATACTTCAAAATTCAATCGTTAACATAATACTTTTATTCCTCCATTCAACATCAAAAACATTTTTTTTAACTTCTACTGGAGGACACTTTGTTAAAACCGCCTTTTCAAACTGTCATTTCATATATATTAAAAGTTTAAAGTTTTATACTACCTTCATAACCTTCTATTTTTTTTTGTGACCGGAGTGAACTAAATGTTTCTTACCTTTACATCAGTGCCAGTGCGTGTTGTGCACATAACGTTTTCAGGCTTGAGATCAAGGTGTATGATGTTCTGTTCGTGCATGTGCTTAACACCCTCGCACACTTGGCGCATGTAGTGGGCAGCTTCGGCCTCGCTCATGTTGTATCCTGGCTCCGTGATACGTTCAAATAGTTCACCGCCAGACAAGCTAAAAATAAAGAAACAAAAACAATTAAAATATACATTCAAAAGTGAAAAAAGTTTTCACTCCTAAGACGCTGTACATATTAGTCCTTTTCGGTTCTAAACATCAAAAAATTACGCGTAATCTGAACGGGGTTATCAAAAGACCCCAATTATTTGTATGGAATTCTGAAACAGAGTCGGAATCTGAACATCACGTGAATTGCGCTGCACTTCCACGAGACAATTTTTGATATACGTGGCTATACAAATTGGCGAAAATAAAAACCGTGTGGTACATTTGTCTCGCTCTTGCCTTTCGGCATTACCGCGGTTGTCGGAGTGAGTGAAATAATATGTCACTGGCAGATTAAAACAAAACGTGCTACCAATATTATGCTTCTATAATTACAAAAAATATCAATACTTCAAATCCCCCTCTTCGGCGAAGGCGAAGGCGAAACCAACGGTAAAAATTTTACGGATGTTAATATTAATCGTATATCTATATATATATATATATATATATATATATATATATACCTAATCTAAACCAACCAATTAAGATATGAAAGGAAAAGATTTGATTTTTAGTTAAGCTCTCCACCAGTTTTGATTACGTAATCTATATATGTTCATACTTTTTTTTTTAAATGAAAGACAATCTTTACTAGACACCTAATTATGTTTATATAGAAGGGACATTGATATTTTTTAATTGACTAAGTAGTTATAAATATATAAAGTAAAATGAATAGACATAATACTCACAATTCGAAGATCAGAACCATTTCATCGTCGTCTTCAAATGCATCGTGTAAGTTTATCAACTTGCGATGATGTAACTGGTTCATGATGTCAATTTCCTTCTTGATGAGCTCTTTCTCCATAGCGCTGGTGACTGGGATGAATTTGGCAGCGAAATAGTTGCCAGTTGACCTTTCTCGGCACCTATGCACCACTCCGAACGCGCCTGTGCCTACAACAGTTCAATATACCTCATGCAAGTGCAATATCGTGTGTTTATAAACAACTAAATTATTTACTTCAACTGTTATTAGTCCCACCTTCTAGTGGTTCTTTGGAGGAAATCAGAAAATACTTCTGATATACTTAGGTTCATCAGCAAAGATCGATGTCGCAGTCATAGAGATAGACTGAACATTTTTAAAATAGATATACGAGTGTATGTGCCTTTAATGTGGAGGGTGCTAGCAAAAAATACAAGTCCCATGATTACGTATCAAGTATTCGATTGGGTTTGAATTGTCCTAAATGATTCTAGTTTTTTAAATATTTAAATCATAAACAGACTCGGAGATAAATCGCGTCAGAAAGGGTACTTCTTCTATCGTCTCGGGACTATGTGAAACTTGAATAAAGTAAGACCAATTCAATCTTTCTTAAGCTTTTTATCGTTTGAGTAAGCTTTCACAATTACTTTTCAATAAAATAATAATTGGGAAACGTATATAGAAGTTTATTATGCGAATTTGTAAATTTTAATGTAGCCTATTAGAATATATAATCGCCAATTCTTAAATGCGGTTATATAATATGTTAAATAAATATCATATATTCATACACAGAGAACCCTAATTATTTTCGCGGTTAAAACTCTTTCTCTTAATATTTCATTTTAATTTTCACTCAAAATACAAATGGATATAGAAGACATTTAATATTTCAACTAGGTTGAAGAAACCTGTTCCTATAAGTGCTCAATATATATCTCATGCGTGTGCAATATTATTTAAGTAGAGCATGCAATATATAAATGCTTTATGGATGAATACAATATAGCCTACCCTATAAATGTGTAATTATCTAAACAGGTTATTCTAACATAAGAAATCCTAATACAATATAAATTTTTAATTACTTTTATTAAAATATTTTTAATAATGACTAACACTAATATTCAATGCAAGTGCGGTTTCTCTTGTTATAACTAAAAAATATATAGCTTGTATTATATAATAATATGGAATAAACGAGTCCAATCCGTGCATTACTTTTAAGATAAGCAATAATTGCATATGATATAAAATAATAAATATTTATATTGATAAATATGTAATATCAGCTAATTTAGTATATCAAAATACCTCTTTTATATATATATATATATATATATATAAAAGTGACATTCGTTATATTAGATGTTAACTATTAAATCGCCTACGTTACGCCAAAAATTTAGAAAAAATGTTCTAAAAAAAACTTAAAATTGTAATTAAGAAAAATAAGTTTTTTTAACAATCTCATTATAAAAAGTGGCTATACGTGCCGTCGTGCGTTTAAAATATACGTATAATATTATGATGTATAGTACGCGTGTGAGAGAGAGATGCAGATAGAAAGAGATGCACTACATCGATCTATTCACACACAGACCTTCCCGTAGTTTCCGTTTAGAAGAAGCTCTCACGAAGTCACCTGTGAAATTCGACACTGTATTTATAGACGCAAGGTTCAAAATCGATCTACTTTGTTAGTTTGGTGTTATAAGTCTACTCTCTCACAAGCAACTTCGTGAGTTTTTAGTTCTACATTTTAATAGCATGCTTATATTTGTATTTATTTATCTTTAGAAATCATTTTATGTATGGGTTATTTTCTTATTTAAAAATATAGACTTTCGCCGTTTAAACCAAATTTTATAGTATGAAATATTTATATTTTATAGTATATTTTATAGCATTTGTCTGGTCTATAAGCGTTCGTGCGGGGTACAGAAAGACAACGATTTTAAACCTAATTAAAAATTATACGCACTTCGTTCTCTGTTAAAAAAAAGAACTTACCCTTCTAGAAAGCATGTAAGAAATGACAACAACAATTAATTTATATGTATATTATAACATACATGAAACGGATTTCCATAATTAAAAATTTTAAATCGCGATTTTAAAGACTTCTATCAGATTTCAAATCAATAGATGGGACTTGAATAGAAAGGTTTATCAATCTAAGTAATATTATGGATATATTTATGTTTGCGAGCAACATCCACTATTATTTCATATGTATGTATTTCGTTTTAATCGCCAAACTATTTTCAAAATATTAATTTTCTATTAATATCCTCAAACTTTAACTTTAGGAGATTATAAACTTTAGGACGGCCATAATGTTGGATCACTTCCTTGAAAAATTGAGCCAGTCTTTGAGGGAAAAAACAAAGAGTCATAAGTGTATCACATACAGGAGATAGATAATTGAAGTATGCCTTTAACTTGGATTTATTAAGACGGTTTATTACAAGATTTGTCTCGTAATTTCTAAATCAATAAATACATAAGAACTATATCATAACATATACAAAATATCATATTTCCAAGTTTTCTTTTAAATAGGATTCCTTATGATGGGTCACTAAAACAAATTCCTCGAATTATAAAAAATAGGTTGCCTGTAACGGTGCCGGTTTACGGGCGATAAAATAAATTGCATACACTTAAGAATTGACTTGAAGGTTAGACGCATCACTAGGCAAACATTTAGGCTAATCACACATCTCTATCGCTTGTTTGCGCTCTAGCTTGCACTCTCTTAGCAGAACGTGAGACTTTTTCGTGAGTATAAGACGTTATCACGTCAAAATCACGTATTACTAAGTTTCACTTCTACGGTTTCTTAATATGTGTTCTACAAAACACGACAGGAGCAGATCTGTGAAGCCTTTTAAGGCGTTATAGATAGTAATGCTATATAGAGCTGGATTAAAAATATTATATGTAACACCACTACTGTGTGAATACTTTTTTAAATTAAATTTGTTTCGTAATTCTAAAATTTATGAAAATATGTAAAAGGATCAAACGCTTATATGATAATCTTATTTATATCTAATTTACCACACGAAAACACACTTTAAAACGATTATAGTGAGTAGTACTGTACTCACCAATCTCCTCGAGAATATCGTATTTATCGTATACGGAACAGGTCCTGATATCGACGGGCTGAGGGACGTACTTGCTGTAGATGTCGAATACGTAACTGTCGTAGTCTTTCACGGGTCCATGGTCTGCGTTTGTCCTGATCTTCTTGCCAGTTTCGTCAACTGCGTATGAAATATATAATCGTAGTAATCGTAGATATATTCCTATTAATTATACTGGTACATATGTGCAAGATATTACCATGAATATGAATATTACTAAAGAAAAATTTTTAAAATACATAAAATAAATCAACATTTCTGTTCAAAATTTCATCTGTAAATATTATCAAAATGTACGAGCTTTGACTTCTAGTACATTAAAAAAAAACAGGGCACCTGTAATATTATTACTAACTATATCATTAATCATAAGTATAGTGGTAACCATTCCCAGTTCGAGCTAATTAAAAAAAAAACTATTCAGATTTTCTGTCAATGTCAATAATACCTTACTTATGTAGGAGATTGGAAGTACGTTCCACCCTTCTTTTTTCCAACTTCACGGTGCCTCATATAGCAAGTTAAATGACGAATAAGTTTTTTACTAAACTTTTTACGTGTTTATTTAAAATGAATTTCCTGGCTGGTTTAGTGGCTTTAGAGATAGAACATAATTAAAGTTTTTGCATTAATTTGTTTGTTTTATCATTACGAACTTACCTGGATATTCCTTCTTCCTGAACTCCTTCTTGACAATCGCCTTGGTCTGTACCAAGGTGGTTGGTTCACTTGGCTCTGATCTGCCGTAAATGTTCTCGGCGTATACGCGGAACTCATATTGTTTGCCAGGGACTAAGCCTGTGATGGCCATTGTCGTAAACCTGTAATTATATAAAAAAAAACAAAAATAATTTATTACCAACATATTCGTTAGGCCTCTGAAGATATTCTATAGTTCTAATAGTGTTATAGTTTTAAATTTATATTAACAATGTTCACGTAGGGAGTTCACACACGGAAGGGATATTGAAAGAAGTGAAAAAAAATAATTTTTTTTTCATACATTTCTTTATTTACTACACAGTATGCAAATTGTTCACGGGTTACGAAAAACGACAGGGAAGTAACGTCATGAAGTAAAGCTTTCCTTTGATAAGACCGAAGTTGAAATTTGTTGACTAACCTGGTGTTTCCAACTCTTATCCAGCTTGACATAGGGTGTTCTCTCTTCTCCACGAGGTAGTTGGTGATATCTGAACCACCGTCCCATACAGGTGCCTTCCAGGATAGTGCCAGTGAGTCCACACCAATGTTGTCCACCGATGGGAATCGTGGTGGGTCAGGACGATCTATAAGTAAAGGGTGGAAATAATGACTTTAATATGTGTCTTCGACTGTTCATCCTTAATTGAAATTTACACTTAAATTAACTCTGTATGCATTATTGTCATATTTTCATTATGAAAACGTTGAAAGAATTTCAATAATATTAGTATTAAGACAGATGGAATCTCGCAAAGGGACATAGGGTCACTTTTGGGTGTGAAAATAAACTGTCAAGGTAAGACGTGAGAAATGAAAGTTTGTATTAAACTAAATTTATTTGCTAAAAGTGTTATATTTAGTATTTGGCAAATCAATCCTTGATCATATTTTTAAAATCCAATATCGAAATGGATAATGGGCTTAATACAAGAAGCGACAACTGTTGTCGTATTATCTTAAAATACTGAAAATCCTGGACAAAAACTATGTTATGCTGATGTTATATTGACTACATTTTATTGCAAAATTTCTAAGAAAATCAATTAATAATACATTGAAACTCAATCAATGTTTTACATATGTGTATAATAAATTTCAGGCGTATCAGAATCTAACAAATCTCAAATAAGTATGGAATATTCGAAATTAACATATTGACACTGCAACCGCATTTGGCCAGTATTGCTGCAATATAACAGTAAATAGACGTACTTACCGCTAATCTCAATGTTGATAATAGCTGAATCCTGCCCCAGTTCATTCTCGGCTGTAATCCTGTAAGGTCCTGAGTCCATCTTACTGGCATCTCGGATGGTGAGGATGGCATGGCGTTCTGAAACAATATGTTGTGATTTTTAATTGTACACTTTCAAGTATTTTTTATATTTAACTTCGACGACAACTAAGACGTTACGGCTTACATTCAACGATTAAGAAAATATATATTGCAGCCCAATTAGTTTCGAGGTTTGTACTCACGTCTTAAAAATGTAAACGAAGATTACACTCAGGTTGCAAAAATATAATGCATTACCAGTTTCACTGTTTGATAAAAGTATAGATTGCTCCAGGCCAAATTGGTTTTTACTAAATTCGCCTGGCTGGGATCTAAATACCAAACATGTTTTTTTTTTATATAAACCATATTAGTGGCATAACCACCATCTTGCAGATAAACGTTGGATGGACGATTTACGGGTATGGATCGGTTGTAATTACACATAATCAAAGAGGATATCACTGGGAAAACAGCTTTTCCACTACAGGACTGCCAACTTAAACTTCGATAAACTTAAACTTAATAAATCGGCAATAAATGATGATGCTTATTGTGGTGTACAAAAAATAATAAATAAATATATTCGCCTATACAATTACCCAACTCACCTTTCCTCTCGACGTGGTAGTGCAGTCCAGACTCGATGGTCTCTCCTTCACGTCCCCACGTAATCTTCGGCACTGGGTGACCAGTGAAGGGTATCTTGATGATAACGTTCTCACCCTTGTCGAAGTACGCGTTATCCCTGAACCGTGGGGGCACATTCAGTTTTGGTGCAGCTGAAATAAATAATACAATGCTTAAAAATCCTCGGCGTGTGCTTAATTCCGCACAACAGAAGTGAAAACTTCATCAACGTGAAATAAATTATAAGAATTATAACTATTTTATTGAACTATTGAATTCTTAAAGTGAAAACATTTAAATTTAAATTTAAAAAAAAAATGTCACTATCTTTTGTTGTTCAACTCCGTCAAAATTGTTTCACCGCTTTAAATATTGATTTTTGTGTATAATTGTTAGCTCTGAGAATGGCTCAAAAATGATTTTTCTGAACCAGACTTTTTAATCGCGGTATATACTTGCGCAAGACAGTCATATGTATAATCTACTGTTATATATACCTATATGCATATATATTTATATATATATATATATATATATATATATATATATATATATATGTATGTATGTGTGTGTGTGTGTGAATTATAGAATAAAGAATAAACTATAGCAACTACGCGTTGACTACAACACTATCCGTCAATTAGTCGATGAGAGGCAACTTTACTCGAGCGACCATTACATAGACGAAGGTGACGGCTCAATCACATTCAAAGTCATTGCACAATATGCCTAAATAACTTTTTACTATCAACGTTTATCTCAAAACCTGCCAGTACATACGTATTTACTCTTATATAATTGCTCACTTTACATAAAAAAACTTACTCATAATAAGTAATTCAGCTCTAGTGCTCTTGACACCAGCTTTGTTGACAGCTCTGCATACATATTCATCAGCGTCTTCACCGAAGACATCCATGACCGTGAGGAAGTGGTTGTCACCCTCGCTCCAGATGCGGTAACGTGGTCCGTTTGTAATCTCACGCGCACCTAAAAAACGAGCATTTTTGAAGTGAAACTTATATAGGCTCATGAGGGTAAAATTTTTACTCAGCGTCACGAATAAGTGGATCGTTTTTCATGCTAATTCGTTTGAAGGTTAGGTAGATTTAATATTTACAAATAACTTGTGGCATTTTAATTTGCCACTCGTCATTTCATAATTTAATATACTATTTTTCATAAAATATAAAATAAAAATATTTCATAAATTCTCTTTTCTAAATTTTAAATTCAAAAACAAAATTTAATTAATAATTTCTAATATTGACGAAAAACACGTGGCAATCTTTATTTACAATTCGTCATTCCAGAGAAATTATTTGTATTAATTATCGATTTTTTTATATTGTTATGATACTTAAATTAATTAAATCCTTGATATATTCAAAATTAATAATTATCATACTTTTTTTGACATTGAATAAATATTTTTTTTTACATTTTTCGTTACTGCCAGTATATGTAATCAACGTTCAAAAGATTTCAACATTTTGCATTCGTTACGTAAAGTATTATATATTAGGATAATAATATTATTATGGAGTCTATGTGTTAATTACTTTCATCCATTGTCATTCTATATTGATTTCAATATATTAATGCTAGGCAAAACATTCAAACTGTTTAGTATATTTCCTTAAACTATTTTAATTCTGGACAATTTTTTAAATATCCAGGGTGACGTATATAGTATACATATACAGTCACTTACCCTTGTACCAACTGATAGTAGGCTTCGGTGATCCTGTGATGGTACATTGGAACTTGGCATTGTGATACTGTATACAGTTGGCGTTCTTCAGCGGCTTCACGATTTCCGGTGCGGTTGCGGCTAAAATAAGCAAAGAATAGTTATGAGAAAAAGCTCTCGTGATTTCAGACTTCACTATGTTGCACACTATATATTTTAAAAGAACTTCACGTTAAACCAGCAGGTTTGTATGACAAAGATCAGCCAAATCATATAGAGATAAACATTTTTTTGGCGGTGTCAACCGCGTGTTTCCAGGACCCGTGAAAATATGGAGAAATTCGTTATTTATCAGATTGAATTCTCAATCCATACTATTCTCGAACACACAAAAAAAAATTCAATAAAATCGGTCCGTTTAAGAAGAGTTCTGTGACATACGCACGCATATAAACATTATATACATAAAGACAATTAGCAATATTTGTTTTAAATTTATATAGCTGCTGATAAAAAAAAGTTAGTGCGTGCATACAAAGTACACATATCAGAAGTGAAACTTCTTTGACAAACTAATTTTTAAGTCTTGTTTATATTTATACAAATCAAAAACTTTAGATTTCCGAGACTTAAAGGGAGGTAAAAAGGAAGATATATTAGGAATTTAATGAATTTAATTGTCATTAAAATATTAAAAGTGTCGAAAATGACAAGTGTTATTTGTCAATATTAGAAATTATTTATTAAATTTTGTTTTGGAATTTAAAATTTAGAAAAGATAATTTTAGAAATACTTTTATTTTATGAAAAATAGTCTATTATATTTTTAAATGACGAGTGGCAAATTAAAATGTCACTTGTGATTTGTAAATATTAAAACTATCTAACATCTTCGTGAGGCTAATCATACGTTTCATCCGTAAAAAAAATACCCACATGCGCCTAAAGAAGTTCCACTTCAATAAATTTGAACAAAACATTAAACATCTGAACCAAACTATAAGACTATTGTAATGGAAAGCCAAATTTTTGTTGGTGAAGAGGTAACTAGCCATGGCTGAATCCTCCCACCGAACTAGAGATAAAACAAAAAATATATAGATATATGTGTATACGACAGTTCACTCTCACAAAATTTCACTTACCCTTCGGGTCTACGACCTTGACCTGTTGGCTGTTTGTGCTAGGTGGTGATAATCCAGCCTCGTTCTGAGCTGTCACCCTGAACTCGTACTGACGACCCTCGATGAGGTTAGCACAATTGAGTTGATTCGGTACACAGAGTGTGGGATTAACGCGTTGCCAGCTCTGAGAACCAACTTCACGTTTGTCGACCCAGTATCCTGTAAATATAAGTTTATGTTCAACTAGCTGTTCATCATAGTATTCTCGAAATCTGTACTCTGTGACAGTCTATATTACGAAAGGAGTAAGGTGAATAACAGGCAAGTAGCAGTCTATTTACGTCCCACTGCTGGGCACGGGCCTCATCACTGATAGGAGGAAGGGTTTTTAGAGCATAGAACCACCATGCTGCTCTACTGAGCAATGGCGGGCTATATACTCCCCAGAATTATTCCCGAAATATGCAGGTTTCAACACACAAGTCTCTTTTCACAAAGGGAAACTTAGTGAAGAGAAATATTGACAAATAGGGTGATATAATCATCAAAATCACAAAAACGTAAAAATGTCTAAATTAAAAGTTAACCGTTTATACGTCAGAAGTTGTGTGGTTATATATATGGAGCCCCATAATACTGGCTTACACGAAAATGTTATTGTTTAAAAGTCACCTTGGACACTTCAAAAATATCAAGATTGAAGGCCACGTTATTTTCTTAAATTCAACTAAAGACATTTAATTAAAAATACCGATAAATTTTCTAGTGTTTTCAAAGTTAGATAATATTACGCTCTTTATCTAAAGTTCACACAAAGAATTGAGATAGAATTCTCTGTATCGTACTGTTTACCTTGTATCCTTGCACCGCCATCATTTTCGGGTTTCTCCCATTCGAGATGCACGAAATGTCCTCCGACTTCCACGATGTTGGGAATACCAGGAGCTGATGGTGGATCGAAAGGTGCTTTAGCCTGTGAAATAGGGAAACGTGTTTACATATTTGTTTCTTCTTTTCACTTGTTGAAGTGAAAACTTCTTTACATTCTTTGTGATTTTAAAGTCGATGTAACAAAAAAAGAGATAATTAAAAGGGACAGGCACATAATTCATAAGATTTTACATGGGAGAAAATGGAGACAGCAAGCGTTATACACTGTTTCTTATGTTAGTGGTTCTCTTTCTGCTCTGTTGTGTATCCTCTCCACTAGTGTGTACCAAGGTATAGTGGGAATTAAAATTAAATCATCGCTAAAACCTACAATAGTTTGTCACATCACACTTTAGTGGAGACAGGAAGAAAGAGTTATTTATCCTATTGAAGCATTTAAAGATAGTCCAAAATATATTCTAGCTCACCTTAATCGGGCTAACGCCCTCCAATCCAGGTCCAATACCATTGTCATTAGCAGCGTGAATCCTGAAGTTGTATTCTTGCCCTTCGGTGAGTCCATGGACGGTGAATTTCAAGTCACGGACAGAAGACGCTATTGTTATCCAGTTGGTACCGGACATATCCATCCTTTCAACCACGTAGTGAGTGATCGGTAGGCCTCCATCGTATGTGGGTGGTTTCCATGCCAGGGTGCAAGTATGCCTGGTTATATCCGAGGCCTCTAGAGGTCCTTGTGGTGGTCCAGGTAAACCGGTTACTGTAACCGAGAACGTGTCCGATGCCTCGCCGGAACTGTTCTTGATTGTCAGTTTGTAAGTACCTGTGAATGTGCACAATGTTTGTACCTGATATGAAGAAAAGTTGACTATTTTGAAGTAATCGTAACAAACATAGTTATTCAAATTCTCGATAGTGCTTACCCATATCATCCTTAGTGATGTCCTTAATGAAGATGAGGATGTAGTCATCGAAAACAGTGTATTTAAGATGTGGTGTTTCAGACAGCTTGTGGCCATCTTTGGTAAGTATGACATCCACGGGCTGGTCTCCAGAGTACAGGATCTTGATCTTCGTGTTATCATGCTCAGGTAGATGCAGGTCACCTGGCATTCTCGTGATGCGTGGTGGACCTAACATAAAACAAAATTGAAAGATGTGTCTTCCAGAGTGTTACACCTATATTTATACTAGCGGTCTGCTACGGATTCGCACGGGTAGAAGAGGATATTATGCCTACATGTTTGTCGGTCGTTGGATTGATTTAGCTGAAAAATTTTGCTGACAATCGCATAGTAATCGGTACAGTAGTTTTAGAGTAATTGTCGAACAGACAGAAAGTCAGCCAGACATGAGCCAGGGCGTGAGTGAGAGGACTTTGCTTTATAACATGTGAGGAATTGCTAATCTATGCGGTGACGTCCGCGTAGTTTCAGATTCCACGAGGATATGGGGAGACACATACTTAGTCTATATTACAAAATGTCAGTTGCTAAATTTAAATTCAATCGCAAATAACTTTCGCGATGAGTGAATTTAGTGGCGTAAAACTATTTAAATAAAGCCATACTAAGTGGTGAACCATATGGTTACTAGTCGGGTTATTTATATAAAAAAAAAGCTTACTGCCAATCTTGAGGTGTGCCGTACAGTAAATGCTTCCAAGGCTGTTACTGGCCTCACAAGTGTAGTCACCTTCATCAGCGTCATTGGCTTCTAGGATATTCAGTCGTAGTGTACCTTCACGTGATTCCGCTATAAGCCTGCGGAAAATTAAATATTTTTATATAGTTTTATGGAAGAAGTATATTTAACTGCGTCATTCGGAAGGTGGTTAGTTTACTCGGCTATAGATCATGAGAGCCTGCCTTCGAATCAAGAGGTTGTCTAATTAAAAATTGATATAGGACTATCTGTTAAGAAAAAATGGGCGGTTGCTTGCTTGCGCACAGACGAGCGTGACGATTTAAACTCATTTATTACCCACAAAATAAAGTGCGCAGCGTGCCCAAAGACGTATTACTTAAAAAAAAAATAAGCATATTAATATATACCTTGTGCCCAACACAACTTCTCTGCCGTTCTTCAACCAGCGGCCAGTGGGCACTGGGCTTCCTGAAGCCACACACTCTAGGATGTAAGGCCTGCCCAGTGGTGCGCAAATAGTGGGCGACATTTGCTTGAGCCATTCGGGCTTCGTACCACCGACTTCTTCGCCGGTACGTACTGGCGTAGTGCAGCTGGATGGTTCAGATTTACCTTAAAAATAAAATAACATAAATAAACAGATTACTAAGATTCGAGACTATGTACAAGTCAATTTCGTGTTTACGCGACAATTTATTTAAAACGTCTCTCGCCGGGTTTCGAAAGTTAATCAATTTTTATTTGTTTATTTATTTATATTCATAGAGGCTTAACATCTAAAACTCATACAAATACTTTGTTTCTTAAACTAAATTATATCAATTATCCCTTTATTAATTCATACATGTATGTGCCAAAAAAGGAGTCACAATAATAAGAAATTCAAGTATATTTTAATATAGAAATCTCCGCATCTAACTAAAATTGTATTAATAAGAAAACGTATAAAAACTTTATTTGTACTTTTCCTTTTAATATTTTTACTTTCATCACAGAAGCTCAATGAATCAATTTTGTCATAAAAGTATGATAAAGAAAATAGTCTATTAGGGTCCCACCGCATTTTTTTGAATTTTTTATTTAACATATTCTTCCTCAGAAAGTTTGAGCATGCAGTGTTTACCTGTAAGTAAACTATTTCATTTATTAAGAAACTATGTATATAAAAGTAAATCTTTATTCAGCTACAAAATCATACTTAATTAACTAAAAATAAAGTAAGAGTAAGAAAAAATAGACTAAATTAATTATCTGTGTTCCCAAAACAATTATTATTTTATAGACTCAAGAATACCATTTGGTCTTGGGAATCCAGGTATCTTAACTAACCTTATAGGAAAAAAATTCTTAATATTTAGATCTGCATTGGCTGAACGGGGTGTTGCCTCAGCATAAATGGTCTAGTCACAGGACTGCAGCGCTGATTTTCAGGCATAACCCATGGTGACTACGTGGACTGATTGAGAGTCCGTGTGTGGAAACATTAGTAGGTGTTTGTGTTTGCATATATGCGTGCGTGTGTGTACTGTGTGAATGACAAGTCATATAGGAATTCACACAATGCAGAATCTGGTGCTGAAAAATATGCCGCTCTACTTTCTGTGGATTTTATTTATTTGGATAATTACATATGTACATTGAATTTAATTTATGTATTGTATCCCTCTTAGAATATAAGCAGTATGTTGGTATACCTATATTGAATAAATAAATAACCAAATAACTTACCAGCAGAATTGATAGCAATAATTCTGAATTCAAAGTCAGCCTTCTCGCTGAGATTAAGGGCTGTGAAGGTTGTATCCAGAACAGTGTAGTCATTGCATTTGACCCATACGGAGCTGGTGAGCTCGCGGCGTTCAATGATATAACCACTGATACGGGAACCTAAAAAGAATCAATTTTTAAATCTCCCAGGACCTCTGCTAGCGAAGCGCGTACTTTTACAGTCAGCTTCTCACAAGAAGTGGAAAATGTTTAAACATTAAAACACTTGACAAAATTAAAATAATATACAAACGAGAATATGTACATTCAAATGGAAACTGACAGACCGTTTGATAAAATATAAGACAAAAGGAAAGCAATTGTACAAACCTCCGTCAGAAGCTGGAGGATCCCAGGATAAGTCGACGTAGTTCCGGCCAACGCGAAGCACGCGAGGTGACCTTGGAGCTGATGGAGGACCAGCCTTTCCGCGTACTTTGAACGGCTGCGAACTGGCAGAGTACTTGCTGAACCCGGCCGCGTTCTTCGCACGGACACGGAACTCATACTCGTGACCCGGCTCCAAGTTGTAGGCCTGAGTGGAAAGATAAAACAAAGATATTTTAGGAAATACGTCTATAGATAAAACGAATTATATATAAAAAAGCCTTTTCCTGGAAAGATTTAAAAATGATCCGCTAAGGGCAGCATCGCCGGTTGGGGGGAAGGGGAATTGTTTTTTAATGCTCTATTGTCAACAAAGTCAAACGTATAGATTTATAATGGAATTAACATGAATATTTATTTATTGTAATCATAATACGAGGTACGTTTAACGTTAAAAAATATACCCCATCCCCCCGCCCCGTGGTATTGCCCTTAGCCGATTTTCTTAAATCGTTCCAGCAAGTCAAATTTAATTCAGGATTTAGTTCTAAGAGAAAAATTATGACAAGGCGTATATTAGTCCAAACGTATTCATTATTATATGATATGAGGCCAAAATTATACATATGCTCGTTTTCAGGAAATACATATATAAATAAAATGAAATTTGAGATATTCATTGTCGTTATTCATATTGTAAGCTTGAAATAAAAGAGATTTTAATATAAACCTATTCTAGTATTATAAATACATATACACGTATATTATATGTAAGTATATTTAGCGGAACATAAAGAAAATAAAAATAAAGGTTTGATATCAATATCAAAACCTTATATGATACTGATATCATTTTTTTTTATGTTCCGCTAAATATGTCGGTGTGTATAAATAAGTACATTATATTTTTATGTATAGCTTAAATTTTTACAGCAACGTTATATTTCATTTGTATACTATACAAATGTATACACCTGTAGAAAGATAACAAACAAGACAAGATCAATTAAGCTAATATGTACGTAACCATTAAATAGTTTACACAAAATCATATTGTAATATTGCGTGATATTTTTTACAGGCTGAAAAATATGAAATTACCTGATAATTGCAGTCTTTGACAAGGTAATCTGCACTGGCCCAAATTTTGTCCTGTAAGTCTCTGAACTCGATTTTGTATCCTTGTATACGAGCTCCACCGTCTGATCGTGGTCTATCCCATACAACGGTAGCCGTAGAGCCGTCCCATTCGATAACTCTTGGCACTCCAGGTGGATCCGGAATTGTGAATGGGAACTGAAAAGGGGAAAAAATATGCCGTTTACAACAAGTTTACCATAAAGAAGACATCTTCAGAATTAGTACACGTGAATAATTGCACGAAAAGTATTAGTTATTATGGTTAACTCCGAAATTGTTCTTATAGAAATTTCGTAAATATGTAACTGCTTGGATTAGATAATTTAGAATATAAAACACTTCCCATAGTCCTGAGCCATGGTACGGAGTTCGTGTATAAAAGCATTTCCAATCCTAAAGTACTATTGACGTTTTGCTGTATTTTTTTTCTTAATGTTATGTGTGTAATAAAGTATATATATAAGTTAGCGGTGTTGTTAGTGTGAAAAATTATGTATTTTCCTTTTCAAGGACAAGACGACATCTGTCGGGTAACAGTTACTAACCTTAGCTGTTACGTAATCGTCCATCGCCAATGGCTCGGAGACTCCGTACTGGTTCTCAGCGCGTACGCGGAACATATATTGGCGGTTCGGTTCAAGACCCATGACGTTGTAGTGGCAGTTGCGTACAAATGACGACGCCTTTGACCATACCTATAATGGAAATAGAAAGGTAAGTAACTTCCTAATCAGGGCTTTTCGATCATAAAACGAAATGATAATATCCAAGAATTTCACTCGGAAATTGAAATTTTCTTCACAAGGTGACGGATTTCTGTAACCAAGTGTAAGACTCAAATATGAGCTAACTATTAATCTATTACTTCTATGAACGTAGGTAGACGAACAAAATTTAAAGAATGGGGGCTTAAAAAGAGTATCACTTAAAAAAATATTTCGACTGAAAAAACTATTGGTACCGTTTTTAACAACAATTAGGATATTAAAATATGATATATTCTGGTAATTTGGACAAAGGTAATTCAATCCTTATGTTTTACACAGCGTCGTACCGAAACGCAAATTTATTGCTTAGCGGTACGTTTTTGCTGGTAACTAGCCACGGCCGAAGCTTCTCACCAGTCCAAACTCAGACGGTACAGGAACCTAAACAGGAATCAATGATGCAGCATTGTATCAATGAAAGTTGCATTACAAAATGTATATTTTCTTAATTTGCCTTCAGAAGCTAAAGGGTAATTACTTAAAGCTAAAGCAACTAAACCTGTTTAAGATTATAAAATTAGCCACATTATGTATGAATGCTCTACTATCCCTTCTAATTCATATTAAAATTCATCAAAAATTATTTAGAGGTCTAGTTACGTTTTCATTTATGTTCGTACAGGAAGAAAAAGAATAAATTAAATCAACTTACTCCAGTATTGTCCAATTTTTCGACGATGTAGTTTGTGATTGGCGATCCGCCGTCATCTAGCGGTGGTTTCCATGACAATGTGCATGTGTCAGGTGTGATATCAGAGGCATCCAATGGTCCCACTGGTGGAGACGGTTTGTCTACTACCAAGACCTGGAAATGAAGAAATTTATTACAAACAAAGGGTAATGCAAATTGCCTTCATACGGGTATTTAATAATCGTGTAAGAATCAATAAATATTGAAAAACACTCTATTAACTCTAAATATCATCCACTACAAATTATACATATATAAATAAATAATATTTTTTTTGGGATAAATAAGCAACAAGATGCATGATACAAGTAAAAAGAACAGATATCCCAAATGGGAGGCGCCTCAGCATAATGCCGCATTGGTACGCAAACCAATATGACGCTGATTTTCAGGCGTTCCCGAAGAAAAAAAAATATAATATATGTTTGAAGTTAAGTGGACGAATACCAAGTAATTTTAATTAATTATTAATGAATGTAAATTTGTACAAGATATATATGTATAGGGACAATTAATACGAGAAATTAACGAATTTTCAAGGCTAATAAATATAACTAGGCTTACCCTGCAAGTACCACTGTCTGAGCCTTCGCTGTTAAGCAACTGTACCGTATATGTTCCAGTATCGGTTCGTTTAGCGCTAGAATTTACAAATACTGTATCGATATCAGAAGTAACGAAACGAATACGGTGATCTGGGAAAACTTCGTCGTTGTTTATTATCCATGATACCTGAAAGTCATAACATGACAGTTAGATAAATAAATTAATTGCAAATATGTTATATTTTATACGAGTAATTATTTTACTTACTTTTGGTCTCGGGTTGCCAATGTATGGTACTGTGATCTTAATTTCTTCCCCGGCAATTACCGTAATATCTCTTAGGCTCAAATCGCTAGTGATACGAGGAGCACATGGTGGGGCACACGCTCTAATAGCATCCGAGCTCTGTGAGTAAGGACCTTGGCCTGCCGCATTGACAGCAGATACACGGAATTCATATTCATGGTTCTCAATCAATCCCTGGACTTTGTAAGTTGTATTTGGAATGTGTGCGTGAGACGCCTTTATCCAGGTATCCTCAGTGATTAACCTTCTTTCTAGAATATAACCAGTGATAGGTGATCCTCCATCGCTACGCGGTTTCGTCCAAGTAACTGTAATGGATGATTCCGTGGTTTCGACCGATTGTGGTGTACCAGGTGCGCTAGGCGGATCAAATGGATGCCTTGCTCTAATTGGTTCAAGAGTTTGTGCTGGCTCCGACTGTCCATATTGATTCTCAGCCATAACTCTGAACTCATAGCTCTTCCCAACAGTCAAGTTCTTTACTCTCAAGAACGGTGTTGTAACGTAACCAGAAACTTTAGTCCAAGTAGGTGAGCGCGCTTCACGCTTTTCAACGACGTAGTTAGTGATGTCGCCACCACCATTATCTTTAGGTGGATTCCAGTACAACGTGAGTGCTTCACCTTCGAATTCATCGGCACGCAAGTTTTCTGGCTTTCCAGGTCTGTCGAGCACGCGTACGTTGATTGTTGCTGTGTCGTAACCGGACGGGTTGCGTAATTGTAAGCGGTATTGACCACCATCAGACCTCTTGGCATTCTTGACAACAAGAGATGCAGAATCAGGTGTAATCTTTTGGAATATTCTAGAATCGCCATCAACATCAAGTTGATTGTCGTCAGCAAACCATGAAGCTGTTGGTTGAGGGAAACCTGTGTACGGCACATGGATGGAGAAATCTTCACCAGCACGTACAGTAATATCCCGAACACCACCCAGATCCATGCATGGTTTGTTTGGCTGCTCAGCGATGGTAATGTCACTCGTGGGTCGGCTGGGTTCAGATTTTCCAATTTCATTAACAGCGATGATTCTGAACTGGTACTCTTCGCCTTCCTTAAGTTTCGGTACAGTATGAACAAGACTTGGAATAGGTACATCATTAACATCTTTCCAATCTTTGTCACCTTTAGCTTTTTGTTGAATAATGTACCCTTTGATTTTAGCTCCACCGTCGCTTTTCGGTGGTCTCCATGATAGTGTAACGGAGTCCTTAGTGATTCTATCAGGTTTGGGGGGTTCTGGAGCACTTGGTTTTAGTCTCTGTGTCTGTGCCACAATTGGTTCTGTAGGTTTGCTTGGTTTTCCTGGTCCAGCTTCATTAACAGCAATAACACGGAACTCGTAACGGTTTCCTTCACGTAAGTCTTGCACTGTATAGCATGTGTTTGGTGTAGGATAATTATTAATTTTAACCCAGTCACCACCACGTTCCCTCTTTTCAAGAATGTATCCTGTAATTGGTTTACCGCCACAGTTCGCTGGCGGCTCCCATTCAAGGGAACAGCTGTTTGCACTGTATCCAGTAATCTTAGGCGTGTCAGGCGCATCTGGAGGATCAAATGGTAATTTGGCTATTATTGGTTTGCTTTCTAATGGTTCAGATACACCATATAGGTTTTCTGCGCGAACCCTGAAAACGTATTTCTTTCCTTCAGTCAAATTCTTAACATTAAATGAGCATTTAGGACAGAATCCCGCAACCGTTCGCCAGTCATTAACTCCAAATTCGGCAACTTCAACGACATAACCAGTGATTTCGCTACCACCATCGTCAGATGGTGGTTGCCATGACAGACTCATTGCGTCGTGAGTGACAGGTGAGCAAACAAGTGGGCCCTTTGGTACTCCAGGCTTGTCAACTACGATAACTTCAATATCAGCAGAATCTTTTCCATGTTCGTTTGACGCTGTGATCGTGTATTTGCCAGCATCTTCCCTTGTTGATTTCTCAATGCTTAATTTAGTTTCTTCTGCTTTGGTTTCAGCAGTTATTCGATATGATGGAACAACCGGAACGGTTCCTTTAGTCCAAGTGATTGTCGGTGTTGGGGCACCGGTAATTGGAATGTTTATATTAATAGGTTCACCAGCCCTAACCTTGATTTTGCGACCGATGAGACCATCTAACCATAATTTCGGTTTCTCCTTCATTGGCTTGGCAATAATAACATTTGATGGGTCTGAAGGTTGGCCAGGTCCAGCTGCATTAACAGCGGAGACTCTGTATTCGTATTGATGACCTTCTTGCACTCTATCGTCATTATATTCAGTGAATCTGACAGGTTCCCTGTTTAATTTTATCCAACGACCTGTTGCTTTGTCCTTTCTTTCAACATCATATCCAATAATATTAGATCCACCATTCGAAATAGGTGCAGGCCATTTGATTTTGATGTGATCCTTATCTGCAGAAACAAGTTCGGGTTTACCGGGTTTACCAGGTACTGTGTATTGGTTCTTCGCCACGACTGGTCTATCTGACACTAATGGTTCTGAACGTCCCTGTAAGTTTTCAGCAAATACTCTGAATTCATATTTAGTACCTTCAGTAAGACGTGGTACAGTCGCGTGATTGTATTTAGGGTTTACATATGTCACTGCTGGTACCCAACCACCACCATGCGTTAAATCACGTTTCTCAATAACGTAACCAGTAAGCTCACTACCTCCGTTGTCTTTAGGTGGTTTCCAAGATAATGTAACGGACTGGGCAGTAATCTCTTCATACTCAAATGGTGGTTGTGGAGCTCCAGGAACATCTAGTACAATCAAATCAAAGCTGCCCTCATCGGATCCAGAATCATTTTTGAGAGAAAGGTGATATTTGCCTGCATCTGATCTCTTGCAGTTTACTGTATGCACTATCGTGTGGTGTCCAACTGATGTCACAGTGGTTCGTTCATTTGTTGTTATTGGTTTACCGTCACACGTCCATTTAACTTCGGGAATAGGTTCTCCAATAAAATCAACGTCGAAGTGGAATATAAGACCTGCCTTGATGCGAACTTCTTTGAAAGGTGTGAGAATCTTAGGCGCTACGAATCTATCTTTAGCTGTTACAATGTCCGACGGTTCACTTGGTTCAGATTGTCCTGCTTGGTTAACAGCAATGACACGGAATTCATAATCTTGGCCTTCCAATAAGTCAGGTACTGTGGCCTTGTTCTTACCGGGTGGTACATGAGCAGCGTTGACCCAGTACGGACTGCCCTTCTCTTTCTTTTGAATTATGTAGCCAGTAATCGGTGCTCCACCATCTGATTTTGGTGGTGTCCATTCCAAGTCGACGTGGTTCTTGCTCCAGTCGGTAGCCTTAGGTTTACCGGGAGCAGAAGGTTCATCGAATTCATTCTTAGCAACAATAGCACGGTCTAATTCTAACGGTTCAGATTGACCGATAGCGTTAACTGCACTCACCCTAAATAGATATTCCTTCATATGAATTAATCTTGTAACTTGATGTGACAGGAACGTGCTCATTCCAGCATCTGACCAAGTACCACGGGAAAGATCCATTTTCTCAATTACGTAATGCAAGATTGGTGATCCACCATCGTCTAAAGGTACCTTCCATGATAACGAACAAGAGTCCTTTGTGACATCAGAGACGACCAAGGGTTTCTCTGGTCTAGAAGGTTTGTCTAGTACCGTGACTTGGGCACTAGCGGAACATATTCCCAAGTCATTTTTAAGGGTCAATTTATAAACGCCACCGTCGGAACGTACAGAAAATGGAATGTCTAGAATAACCCTGTTATGCAAAATCTGAATATCGATTCTGTCGGATGGTTGAACCAGTTTACCGTTGATTTGCCATTCGACCGTTGGTTTGGGAGATGCTTCTATCGGGATTTCATATTGTATTCTCTGTCCGGCTTTAACCGTTTTGTCAGCAAGAAGCGTTTTGTCAAATGTGGGAGCGCAGAACCTCGCTTTAGCCACTTGAGGCGTAGATGCATCAGATGGTTCGCCGTTTCCTGCCTTATTAACAGCAATCACTCTGAATTCATACTCTTCACCTTCTTGTAAACCTGACACTGTAGCTGTAGTCTGATTTCCTGGTACTGTCGCTGCAAGTTCCCAAGGACCGTATTTTTTCTTCGCTTCTATAATGTAACCAGTGATTGGTGAACCGCCATCTTTCTTTGGTGGCACCCATTCCAGATCCATATGGTCCTTGTCCCAGTCCTTGACGACTGGTGTACCAGGTTTATCTGGGGTTCCGTAGGGGTCTTTAGCAGTGATCGGTTCATGGCCAACAAGAGGTTGTGATTCACCATGCCTGTTAACAGCACGGACGCGGAAATTGTAATCGTGGCCTTCTATTAAATGGTCAATACGAATGTTGCAGCCTTGAACTTCGCCAGCAGGAACCCAGCGCAGGTTTTCTTGATCCATCTTTTCAACAATATAAGATGTGATTTCACTGCCTCCGTCGTCTTTTGGAGGTCTCCATCTAAGAGAACAGCCATTTTTGGTGATGTCATCCACTCGTAATGGTCCCTCAGGTGGCAATGGAACGTCCATAACTATGATCTTGACCGTCGCAGTATCCGTTCCATTAATATTTTTCGCTTTGAGAGTGTAAGTTCCCGAATCAGCGCGTTTGGCGTCGATTACTTTAATCTTCGATGTGTGAGCATCATTGACCACCTTGATTCGGTCGGTATTGAGTACCATGTTTTCTCCGTTTAGCCATTCCTTCGTCGGAGTTGGTTCTCCGGCAACTGGAACATCAAGTTCAAAGTTTTGTCCGACCTTGATTTTAATGTCAAACATGAAGTTTCTGTCGATTTTAGGTGGAAGGTTCTTAGGCCTGGCCAAGTGTGGTCCAGTTCCATCGCTTGGAATACCCTTGCCAGCCTTATTGACGGCACGAACTCTGAATTCGTATGTGTTGCCTTCAATGAGATCTGGTACTTTTCCGGATGTTACGTCTCCTTCAATCTGTAGCATTAAACATTAAATTATAAGTATATAATAAATATTACGGATTCTATTACCCTACGGATGATTTTTAGTTTGACACGACAATCTAGAAATACTACTCATTGATATAAATAATTACGTCGTTTGATAAGTGGACATTATTTCTAGATTTAACTGAAATTTTTATGGTTTAATGTCATATTTAAACTGTATTAACAGGTACATATCACTATGGCTATTACATATTTCAACCCAAATTATATTATCTTGTTCTCAATTATGTTACGTGGATCATGGTCGAAATATCTACAAAATATATAATTGCCATCTCTATAATAATTGTTATTTAATTACAATGTATTATGTAATTTAATACTCAATATATATTTTACTATGTTTCAGAATTACATAAGTAAATGTTTGCTCATAATATATCCTGTAATAGATAAGGTAAAATGATAATTATTGCTATTTAATGTCGCTATGAACCTATACTATAGATAGTCATTTTTTATTTATTTCCTATAGAACCTATAATTTGTATGCATAAATGCAATAATTGTATTTAACCGTCATAAAAGGGATAAGGCAAATATCATATATTTATATAAAATGAATAAATAATTAACATACATATTGATTAATGTAATTCATATAATACTGTAATTTTATGTCACCATAAATTTAATGGAAAGAGCGAGAGTTTCTGACAAGTAAACTAACAACCTTCTAGTTTTGTTATTTGTTAATGATGTATTGATACTAAATAAATGTTTTTTTCATTTTCATACAACTGAAAGTTTCATTACCTGTGCACATTCTTCCCAATCGGGAGAGAAGCGATCCTTCTTCTCTATTACATATCCAGTAATTGGAGCACCGCCATCTGTATCTGGCCTGGTCCATTCAAGTTCGACAAAGTCCTTATCGAAGTCCTTAATCTTAGGCGTTCCTGGCTTACCAGCCACATCGAATGGATTCTTAGCTTCTGTTGCATGCGGTGTCGTGAGTGGCTCTGATCTGCCTTGCCTACAGATTAAATTATATGTTATAGTTTCATTTTAATTTTCATATAGTTTCGTTTCATATAGTTTGAATAGCATTCACCATGCTTGTATAGGTTTCGAGTTTAATACACCAAAAGTTATCTTCTGTATTTATCTCGTTTGCTATGTAGTAGTTAGTTTTGCTAGTAGTGATTTGTACATCTAGGTAGTTGTCCTCTACGGTATGACGTGCGTAGTTGGCAATGACGGGATAATATAGGGACGCCCGTTCATTGTGAGGGTCTACGTTGTAAAAGAAATTTATATGCCGTATTGCAAGTAAATCGGTCGAAAAGTTTTGGGGACATCATCATTTGGTATATCATTTTTATTACTGTTTTTTTCCAATATGTTGAAAAGTTTTTCTGCTATTAGATCACAAATCCAATAAATCTGAGGTCATGTAACGAACACGACTGTTATATATATTTCTTACCTGTTAACAGCCCGAACCCTGAACTTGTACTTGTGTCCAGGTGTGAGGCCGTCCACGGTGAGGTTCGTTTCTGGTCCGTCAGTTTCACCAGCGTTAACCCATCTTCCTGTGGCTTCATCCATACGTTCGACAATGTACTTCTCGACGGGTTGGCCACCATCGTCGGCAGGTGGGTTCCATGATAGTTTTGCACCATTAGCGTGAACGTCAGATACCTATAAAAAGTAAAAAATATAAAAAAAAACTAATCATTTTGCAGTTTTATAAACAAATAAATCTAGCAAAACGTTTGCGAGAGCGAAAATTATGAAATGCAATTTCCAAAATTTGCCCTGCCAGGAGTCAAACCCAGGTCCTCTGCTAGCGAAGAGAGTACCAACATCATTGTGCTAGCGAATTCGTCAAAAGATAAAGCGAAATAAATAAAATAAAATTGTTCCAATTCAGTTAGCGGCCAAAGAAATAGAATTTTGCCAAAAAATACTTAAAATGTAAATGAATTAAATGTAATTGGAATTCAAAGATATTTACTTCTTTTCTGTAGTGTTAAAACTCACCTTAAGAGGTCCCCCAGGTGGACTGGGAACACTAAGTACTATAACTTCTACTTCAGCGACATCCTTGCCATTGCTGTTCTCAGCGGTTATGGTGTATCTTCCACTGTCAGATCTGGTAGCGGACTTGCAATTTAGTTTAGTATTGTAATCGGAATGTTGGACCTTCATCTCGCCACCCGACTTCACTTCCTTTTTGCCGAGGAACCATTTAGTCTCTGGCATTGGCTCACCGGTTACCTGTTCATAAAATATCAATGAATAAATCATTTCTTTTCTATGGATTATTAAGAACCTGGATGGTTTTTGAAATAAAATTTATATCTAGTTTTATAAGTCAATTAATAATTTTCACCTCAAATCGTACAGTCTGTATTCATATTCGAACGCATTTTTTATTTGTCGGTACAACTTAAAATTTAAAATTACGAAAGTTCCTTCTAACCTTGTTTTGAGAACAGTTCATAGGAAACTAAATTCATAGTCTACAGCCTTTTTTTATCCTCATGACAATATGATTTCAAATTATAATATACAATTATAAAATAATGTAATTTATTATTTATTTATAGTCTTATTTAGCAATAACCGTTGAAAATTACGACAAAAATTATTTTTAGGCAAAATAAATAACTAATAAAAACTCAAGTAGATATTTTATGGCTAACTGATTACCTTTAAACTGTGATTTCATCTGCTGTTAGAACCTAAGATGGTACTGTGTCTTACTAGTGTAATATACTCTAAGTACTTAAATACTCATTTTGATGATTTTTATGCTCACCTTAACATCGAACCCGAATTTCTGTCCGACCTTGATCTTGATGTCGATCAAGTTTGTCCTGTCGATCTTCGGCGCCAAGTTCCTGGGTTTGGCAACAATGGGATGTGTGCTGTCACTGGGGACACCGGGGCCAGCCTTATTGACTGCTCTTACGCTGTGTAGAATATAATAATTAAATAGACATTGTGATAAAAACAATTTTTTTTTATTTCGGTCGTTAAACTGGAAACAATCAAGATGTTGCATATATATGTGTGTTTCTGTATATCAACGTGACTATGTTACATGTATCCGAACACAGACCATTGTTAATTGTTAAGCTGCTTGTTGAAATTGTGAAGTAGTCCAGTTGATTATTTTCACTTGGGACTAATTAAGTCGTTTTATAAATAGATTCAAGCAACTTATTTGTGTTTGAGTTCGGATCCATTTAGAAGTAAATAATATCCTCTACACTTAAGAATTTATTATAGTACACAGTGACGTAATCCTTTTATTAAAACCGGAGATCCCTTCTCCATTTACAATTAATCAGGGCTTACCGGAATTCATAAGTCTGTCCTTCGACTAAGTCTGGCACAGTGCAAGTAGTCTTATCAGCTGGCACTTCGAGAGCCTTCTCCCAGTTTCCGAACTTATCCTTCTTCTCCACGATATATCCTTCAATTGGTGCACCGCCATCTTCTCTGGGCGGTGACCATTTGAGGTCGACGTGGTCTTTGTCCCAGTCTGTGACCGATGGTGTACCTGGTGCACCTGAAAAGAGAAATTATATGTTTTATATATAATTATACTAGCTGTTCCCGCATTGTCATCCGCGTATTATTATTATAGGTCGTAATTTCAAAAACGCATCTATACTTACTTTCCATCCAGTGCGTAAATACAAAGTTCCATGGTATTGTCGTCAACAATGACGAACTTCCATACAAACTCTCGATTCATATTTCCACCTCTTTAACACTATTCCCCAAAGATAAGCCTATATCTCTACTAAATTATATTGAAATCATAAGTGATTTGTATGTGAAAGCATACCAGAGATTTTTTTTATATAAAACCTCACTTGTTTACTCTGTGATATGTATTCGTATAATGTTCCAAATTGCAAAGTATATAGCCGCTTTTAATAATACTACAGCGACTATTAAACTCCATTGGTCCTAATTGTACATTTTAAGCTCAAGTACAAGGCAACATTTGACGATTTAAAATCAACAAGTTTATGGCAAACGTAAATCACTCCTTTATAAGACATTACTTTAAAAATCAAATATTTTTTGTAGCAATCAACCGATAACAATGATTTTATGAGGTGTTAGAGCGTCATTGTTGTCCATTTGAAATTGACTTTGAAACTTAATCAATTCTTGATTGTGGGATCTGTTGTGTCCTTAAATAAAATTATATTTGGATCGTGTGATTATTTAACCAAAGCAATGAAATTTAAATTATAGAAAATCTTACCAGGTTCGTCGAAGGGATTCTTGGCGACGATCTTCTCCTCTGAGACTAGAGGCTCGGATTCGCCTTCAGTATTAACAGCTGAAACGCGGAACTTGTACTCCTTGCCGGGAGTCAAACCCGTCACGTCGCATTCTATGACAAAATAAAAACGATTAACGCCCTTAAAATAATTCATTTTAGTAAATAATAAAATATTTGACTCTACTCGTAACTGACGTAGATATTATTTTATAAGCAAACATCAATTTCATTATGAAAGAGTTTAGACTGTGATCACATACTATCATGTTAAATTACAGTCTACTGTACACGATTACACGAACGAGGAGCTTACTTGGTTCATCAGAACGGGCACATGGTACCCAGACTCCGGTTTCAGTGTCCAGTTTATCAATCTGGTAATATTCAATTGGTGCTCCGCCGTCGTCTTTCGGTCTCTTCCATTTGAGTGTCGCACCATCCTTGTGCACGTCTGAGATCTAAAAAAAGATATCGAAAAATTAATAAACGAAATGTCTGATAGTATTTCATAAAAAAAAACTATTTGATATAACACAGGTTAAAAATTTAATACAATGAATAATGCAGTTTGTTATATATATTATATATAGTTATATATTAACGCCTCCTAAACATCTGAACAGATTTTGTTGAAATTTTTGTTATGTATCTTCCAGTAAATTCAAATTTCCCTAGCCTATCTTTCCAAGACATCGGTAACTACTCGGGTGATTCCGTCAGGAACAACTACAAACAAATATATTTGTTTCTAGAAGCTTAAAGATAGTTATAAAAGTTTAACGAAACAAGTAACGATATCTATTAGACAAAGGCGTAAGTTAATTTTATATAAGCTTAGTGGAGCAAGCACAGGATTCCAATCTACAACTTCTCTGAACGCGAATCCACGCGTCTCACCACTAGGCCACCATGGGTAATACACAACAAAGAATATAAATAAAAATAATGTCAGAATCACCTGTAATGGTCCTTCAGGTTTGGCAGGTTTGTCAGTGACCACCACGTTTATGGTGACTGTGTCTTTGCCACTAGAGTTAACTGCCGTGACGGTATACTCGCCAGAGTCGTCACGCCTCACAGGTCTGACGACCAACTTGGTGAAATAATCCGGACTGTCGATAGTGACCGCCTTGGATGAACGTAGCGGCATATTTTGATACCTGTAATCATATCATATACCAAGTTAAACGTTGAGCCTCTTGAGATCAAAAATGTCTCATTTTTTTAAATATATAATTCTTCTACACATATACAAATCATTCATCTGTACGTGTGTATCAACAGGACTGTGGAAGAACACTGTGGCATTTGACACACAATATTTTACACATATAATTTTAAGGCTAGACTTATTATAATTTTTTGTATGTTCAGATGGAATAAACAACGTATCTCCTCATATTTCAACAGGATTGCGAACTACGCAGGTAGCACAGCGAGGCACTGTGGAGAATAATACTGTAATTTATAATTTCAATTATATTAATACCTCTGTTCTTTTCAATTGACTTTCTTTTATTGAGTGACGTATGTAGAAGATAATCTGTTAAAGAGCCATTAAAAGCCATCTTTACCTCCATTCCACAGCCGGTGCTGGTTCACCGGTGATGGCCGCCTCCAGCTTAAGAGTTGATCCGGCAGATAATGTGACGTCACGAAGATGTCTTCTGTCGATCTTGGGAGCCAGAAAGCGTGGCTTGGCCAAGAAGTTCTTGCTACCTTCTGAAGGTTTACTCTGACCTGCCTTATTTATGGCGATCACACGGAATTGATATTCGTTACCTTCGATGAGTCTGGAATAAGTGATAAAAGGTCGATTATTTTACGGGAACAATTTTAGATGAACCGGCTGCCGTTATTGCGCGTATTTAGGCTAAAGGTTTTAATTACCTCGAAAATTAAACTGGATATGTTTCGACAGTCTATTTAACAACGAATATATAATTCATAAAAAGATACACCACGTATAATGATAATTTTTAAAACTGAATACTCCACTTTTAAAATTATATCGTCTAAATTAATGAAATATAGTAAAATAAAAATGTATAGTAATCACTTCATAAATATATAAATTTAATTCATATAGAATTTGTGGATAACCTACCCATTAACCGTTGCTGATGGTGTAGGTGTGTGTGTTTCCACAGCTTTTTCCCAAAGTGGACTGTATTTATCCTTCTTCTCAATGATATAACCAATGATTGGTGAACCGCCATCTGATACTGGGGGTTCCCATTTGAGATCCACATGTGTGGCCGACCAGTCGTCTGGGACTGGTGCGGAAGGTGCCTCCGGTACGGCTGTTGGGGATAAAATATTTAAAAGAATCGTAGGAAAAAATTATCTACCATTCTGTATGGGTTAGGCTATAGGAAAGTATTCCGAATAAATTGAAAAAAAAAGTGTGTTTAAAACATCCAAAAGTTAATTTATTAGAGTAACCCTTCGTAAAACTAGGGCTACGTAGTTTTAAATGCGAATATTAATTAAATGAGGAATACCGTTCTGATCATTTAAAAGACCTTATCACACAAATTAAAACAAATGAAGTTAAAACTCACTGAAGGGATCCTTGGCAACAATAGAACCAAAGGTTTCCAAGGGTTCTGATTCACCTTCCTTGTTGATAGCCTTTACCCGGAACTTGTATTCGTGACCCGGTATTAACCCATCGACCTATAAAAATATATCACATTTTAACAGAGGAACATTAAGAATTTACTTGTGGGTCATTTAAGTTATGTCATATAAAGGTCATAAATAAGTCAATGTCAAGAGTTTAAGAACTTAATAAAACTGTAAAAGAACAAAATATTATATTTTTATAAATCAGCACTGGCCATCTAGGGGCAAATTAAAATCCTAAATTTATAATAAAATATGAAAATATTTTTCTGCAATTTTGCTGTTTTTCCTCATGGAAGCGGAAAAGTATACGTGATGTTCCGATGACTCTGTTTTTGATTTCCATACAGGTGAATTGAGGTCTCTTTATTTTTTGATACTTAGGGCCGGAAACGTTAAATGAGGTCGCTAGACATAGTAGTGCTAAATCTTAAGAATGCTTATCACACATCCTGCCTCTTTACAGTAATGGTACGAGCATTTCCTTCGATAGCAGAAGTCACGGCTTTGACTCCCAGCAAGGCAAATTTAGAAAATTGTATTTGTCTGAACCTAGACCGGTAGGTTTTAGATACCACCCTTTCAGCAATGAAACAATAAAAAATTGTTTTTCCGTGCGATGCTAGTGCATTATAAAATGTATCAAAAATTTTCACTAGGTAAGATCACAGACAAGCGTCAACGAATAAAAATGTAGATAATTTACCTCCATTTCAGGCACATTGCCGAGGGTTTTTCCAACGGGAACCCATGCACCAGTCTCTGGATCGTACTTCTCCACTTGGTAAGCTTCGATGGGTTCACCGCCATCATCTTTTGGTCTCTTCCATTTAAGTGTGCAACCGTCCTTGTGGACATCTGACACTTCCAATGGTCCTTCAGGTTTGTCCGGTTTAGCTAAAAATACCAAGATTTGTTAAAATATAATTGGACATTTGAGACTAGTTTTAGAAATAACCAAAGCATTTTTGTTTACTGAAATTTTCGTTAAATACTTTTCAGATAACAACCAACAAGTGTTATTTATAATTTAAAACAGTACTTTTAAAAATGTATTTGTATTAAGATTTTGTTTTATAATAGATATACAGCTATTTTATATAGAAAATATACTATAAGGCTCACCTAATGTTAAGTGTATCTTTTCTCTCATAGATATTTGTAAAATCAATAGAACAGTTAAAGCGTTAGAAAAATTATTATTGTATGCGTTATTATTGTTTGTTCTTTTTATCTTTATAACCTATACTCTGATATTTTGTGCGAGCGCGTTAAAACCGGCTTCGATCAATGACTGACTATAGTTAAGCGCACTTTTAACAATTTTTTTTCTACAGCATCTTCTATTTTTGTTTTCTACAATAAAGCCTACATATCTCATCATTGATTTTAAAAAAGCTTATGTAGCAAATACAATACGAATACTTACACGTAACAGTGATTTCAAGTTCAGCTGTGTCCTGTCCATATTTGTTGATAGCCTGAATCTTGTAGGTACCAGCGTCCTTCCGCTTGGGACTGGAATTTTGATACTTGCTCAGGTACGGGACATTGACCACTACGGAAAAATAAAACACGACATGAAATATGTAGAAAACATTTTAAAAAATATTGTAACAGGCAATAAAAACTATTATTTTAAAGTACAATTTCTTGACGCACGCTTGATTTGTGGAGTAAGATAGTGAATGCAGAGCGACATTGTTATGACAAATGTGATGGGGCGAGTCGAACGTAATTTGAGAGGAAGATATAAATGAATGAAGATAGAAAGGGAGAGAGAATCAATTTTCTCTTAAAAATACTTTATAGTCCAGATAAGCAAAGCCCAGAATTTTCCTAAAATGGATGACGATATTTTTCTCTAACGAAAAGCACAGTGATAAATCGCAAACAATAGTTAGGAACTTAAATTTTGGAAAAAGATTTTTCTGGCACTTACACATGATTCAAACCCGTGACTCCTAACAAGTATTTAAACACCTATCATCCATCCCTCCATCATGGATCTAAGTAAATAATACTTACACTTGAGTGCACCACCGCTGGTGACAATCTTGCCATTTAAAGACCACGTGACTTCAGGTGCTGGTTCTCCCGTGACCTTGATGTCCAAAGAGATGGGCTCTCCTTCGCGCACTTTGATAGGGCGAAGATTGCGACGATCAATTTTCGGTGCCACTGTAATACATAAACGTTAATATGAGAAGCCCCATGGTATTTCTCATTTCTTTAAACATATAAATAATTCTTCTGCAAGTATGTAAACTCTTCCTAACAAGCTAGATTTTAATAATTCTTTTGTTTGGAATAAGGAATGGTTTGGATTCGATCCGGATTTCCACGGGATAGGCTATTGGACGGTAAATACCAACCGGGTAAAACAATATATTTTTATACAATTTTTTCACAAATTTAACAAAGTGAAATCTTAGATAATACGTCAAAATTTGAGACCCTATTTTGCAAATATATTTGGGTTTCTTTATCGATTTATGATTATTTCATTGGAACTTCAGCTATTTATCGGTTCATATATAATGAGAACCTGATTATAATTAACACTGCCTTCCCTATCAAAACAATTCATCAAATAAAGGATCAGCAGATTGTTAAGTAATTCTGTAAGTTCAGTAAGTCTGATACAAATTTTACACTACAATAATGATGGCTAATAATCCCAAATAAAAATATAAATTATGAAAAATAATGATATCATAAAAAAGCTTACATCTCCTGGGCTTGCAGGTGACAGACTTGCTAGCATCACTTGGTTCACCAGGTCCGGCTTCATTTACCGCCTTAACTCTAAATTCATACTCCGTACCCTCGTCCAGGTTTGGTACTGTAGCTTTGTTGTTATCGTTTGGTCCAACCTAAATAAAAAAATCGTTTCTGTTATTTATATCGTCGCTTCAACCGATGGACGTCCACTGCTGGACATAGGTCTCACGAAATGATGCCCACAAGGCCCGATCTTGCACCGCCTGGCTTCAGCGGCTCTCGGCGACCCTCCTTATATCGTCGGTCCACCTTGTGGGGGGTCTTCCTACACTGCGTCGTCAGGTGCGGGGTCGCCGTTCCAACACCTTCCGGCCCCAACGTCCATCGGTTCGTCGGACTATGTGCCCCGCCCATTGCCACTTCAGGTTCGCGATTCGTAGAGCTATGTCTGTGACTTTGGTTCTGCTACGGATCTCTTCATTTCTGATTTGATCGCGTAGAGAAACTCCGAGCATAGCCCTCTCCATCGCACGCTGAGTGACTCTGAGCTTCCGAATGAGGCCCATAGTCAGCGACCACGTTTCCGATCCGTAGGTAAGCACTGGCAACACGCACTGTTCGAAGACTTTAGTCTTCAGGCACTGAGGGATATTGGACGAAAACGTCTTCCGGAACTTCCCGAACGCTGCCCAACCGAGTTGGATTCGGCGGTTGACCTCTTTCTCGAAATTGGACCTACCTAGCTGGACTATGTGTCCCAGGTATGTATACTCGTCAACAATTTCGAGTGTAGAGTTCTCAACGATGACTGGGTGGAGCGGAACATGGATATTGGACATAACTTTCGTCTTATCCATGTTCATTTTTAGGCCCACCTGTCGAGAAGCTCTGCTGAGGTCATCGAGCATTGCATTGAGATCTTCCAGAGTCTCTGCCATAATGACCACGTCGTCGGCAAACCGTAGATGAGTGATGTACTCGCCGTTGATGTTGATGCCCAGTCCGTTCCACTCCATAAGCTTAAACAGGTCCTCCAACGCCGCAGTAAAGAGCTTCGGGGAGATAACATCTCCCTGTCGCACTCCACGCTGCAGTTGGATAGACTCTGTGCTTTGGTCCTGTATACGGACTGACATAGTGGCGTTTTCGTACAAACACTTCAACACGTGTATGTACCGGTGGTCAATTCGGCATCTCTGCAAAGATCTCAACACGGCCCATGTTTCCACCGAATCGAAGGCTTTCTCATAGTCCACGAACGCCAAGCAAAGTGGCCGATTATACTCCTCGGTCTTCTGTATAATCTGCCGCAGCGTAAAGATGTGGTCTATGGTACTAAAGCCTTTTCGGAATCCGGCTTGTTCGGGGGGCTGGAAGTCGTCAAACTTGCGAGCGAGACGATTCGTAATGACCCTCGAGAACAGCTTATAGACATGACTTAGCAGCGCAATAGGTCTATAGTTCTTCAATAAGGTGTTGTCACCTTTCTTGAAGAACAGAACTACCACGCTCCTATGCCACGCCTTTGGCACCGTACCTTCCAGGATGACGGAATTGAACATTCGCTGAAGGACTTTTAGAATGGGTTTTCCACCCGCCTTCAGGAGTTCCGCTGTGATTCCGTCATCACCAGGTGCCTTGCTGTTCTTCATCTGTTTAAGGGCCATACTAATCTCGTACAAGCTGACGTCCGGGATATCTTCGGTATAATGTCGGGTAAGTTTGGCACGAGGATCTTTAGCCAAACAATCAATAGGCTTGCAGGTCGATGTGTATAACCGTCCATAGAAACTCTCAACCTCCCTCAAAATCTCAGGTCTAGAGGCAATGAGTGAGGCAATAGTTCAGAGGGTGCTTAGCCAGATAGTCTGTCCGGTTACTAGCTAAGCATACGGGTAAGCGACCCCGGACGCCTCAAGCTATTACTACCGCCTGTTATTTATATATACCGTATATATTTATTTTATTATCTTGTCATAAGAAATACAATAAATATTCATTTTACGGGGTTTAAACACAAAATAACACCTAGTATAATAAAGTAAAATCAACTCTTATTCTATCTAGTACAAACTTCCAAAATTCATAATTTTGGAAGAAACTCATGACGCCATGCTTCAATTGATAGTCCGTAACATTTCTTTAATATTAACCTGTATTTTACCCTTTAACACTTAAGAACTGTGTCTGATAACGGTACTAATCTAAACGGTATATAACAATAACACGTGACTTGTAGATTTTAAAAACGACTTGAACGATATTGGCGAAAATTTCTATACCGTAAGGACATGTGTGCGAATACGTTTTTGTACGCGATAGCTTTCGTATTATGTTTGTAAGTATATAAGTATCTCAGTCATGTATACTTATTTTAAGTAGACGAAAAGCCAAAACTACTAAACCGATTTAAACTAAATTTGGTACACAGGTATTCTGGAGCTTGAGGAAGGACAAAGGCTACATGTTAATAAGAAAAGGTTTTATCGGCTACAACTATTCATATACCAAAGATAGTCTGATAGAGATCGCTATCAAGCGATAAGAATGTCTTTTATACTCTGCTTTAATATATTAGCCCTATACTTGTTTTTATTTTTATGTGGTGTACAGAAAGTCACAAAATAAACAAGAGATAAAATACGGAAAGTTCCTTGACAGATGCGACGTTGCCATTCTCGCTATTAATCACTACACTAGTGTGAAAACTTACTCTAAGTATATTAAATAAATAATTGCTTTGAAAAAAAATTAAAGAAAACTTATAAATCAAACGATGATATATTTACATTTTGAAGTGGCGTACCGTTTTTAATCCTTAAGTAAATATGTTATTCATAAAAAGTTTTCCATTTAACACAAAATTGCACTTTACATCATTTATCGTTGGTAACACTGCGATGAATAATAAGTTTGTATATATAATATTATAGGAAAGCCGAGGATAAAGTGTCTTTATCTTACCTCACAAGCCTTGAGCCATTTAGTGGAGCCAACTTCTCTCTTTTCGATAATGTATCCCGTAATGGGTGCACCGCCATCTTTGATTGGTTTCTCCCATTTGAGGTCAACGTGTTCTTTGTCCCAATCTAGTACTTCTGGTGTTCCCGGTTTGCCAGGTTCGTCTGGAAAAAACAAATGACAAATAACCTATTTGTATTTCCTAAATATATACTATCCCTCATGGGTCTATTTCTCAGCTTGTTCGGCTACACACACGAGGTCTTGGGTTCGTGTCCAGGATTGGGAGAATTCAAATTTGATATTAAGTTTTCAAACAAGTATTGCATTATTTATTTTAAATTTCAACAATCTAATTTTGGGAAGTGTGAAGTAATATTAGAAACTAAACCGCTTACCGAATGGGTTCTTTGCAATAATGGATTGTTCTCCATCCAAGGGTTCGGAGACGCCCTCATTGTTAACAGCAGAAACTCTAAACTTGTATTCATGTCCAGGAACCAGGTTCTCAATTTCAGCCTTAGGTTCTTTGGTCTTAAGGGCCGGCAGCCATCTACCAGTCTCCGTGTCTAATTTCTCGACTAAATAATGGTCGATAGGAGCACCGCCATCGTCCAAAGGAGGATTCCATTTAAGCTGGCATCCCTCTTTGTGTACATCCGAGATCTATAAGGGAAAACAGAAATATTTAAAAGAGTTTATTGTCGGCATCATTTCGATGAAATCAACGATTGATAGATTCATTACCAAAAGACAGACTCGATTTTCGAAGAGCTTGTGAAGCCTACATAAGTGGACAATAATTAAAAAAAGTAGAGTAGAAATTTGTAGACAAATTTAGATGACATTTAATAAGTTTAATATTTAATTGATGATATTGAACAACATTTTATACTTCCGTAATAATTCAACTTATACAGCAAATCGAGCTACATATACAGTTTTAATACAAGACAAAAACAAACTTATAATGCTATATTTACGGTGAAGAAGATTCAGAAATCATTTGTCGGATTGAGCATACGCATCTTTAATAAGATACCGCAATCAGTTTTGGATTTACCTCTACATAAATTTAAGAAAGATGACAAAAATATTACAATATTGAAAGTTATTTAAGCCAAATAAATACAAACTATATTTGAAAGAGTAACTGCCGACTTTCTTGTCGGTTTCATTTCAGCGGAATCAACTCTCCGAACCGGTAGAAAATTTAAATGATTCAAAAGTGCTTTTTGAGCCCACTAGCATAAACAATATTTTGATTTTTATTGATTCAGTCAGAAACGCTGTAAAAGCCTATATTAGTGGAGAAATTTGATTTGAGTATCATTTCAACTGTTTAAAGAAATTACAATATACTAACATTATAACATTACAGTTTTTTGTTGATAATTTACCTTTAATGGCCCCTCAGGCTTAGCAGGCACATCCAGGACAATAACTTGTATGGTGGCTTCATCTTTTCCACTGCTGTTTTCAGCTTTCAGTACATATGTGCCGCTGTGCTTGCGTGACGCTACCACAACTGAAAGCTTTGTTCTGTAATCCTCCACGTCTACTGAAAGGTCATCGCGAGTAGATAGACGTTCTTTATTCTGGAACCTGGAAAATGGCAGTTTCCAAATTAGTCTAATATTTATAACCTACAACCAGAGTTAATTTTTTAAATCGAAAACTACAAAAAGAAATAAAACAGGAACTCTATTTAAAATATAATCTAACGTTACGTTATACTTACCAAGTCTTCGTCGGTGGAGGTTCACCAGTGACCTTGATGTCCAGCCTGATATTCTGACCAGCCTTAAGAGTGAGATCACGCATGTTGGTACGGTCGATCTTTGGTGCCGCTACAGAAAAAAGGTCAGTTATTTATTTTGGACATAATAATATGTATATACGACGTTGCAATGCACAAACTAATCAAAATTATGGTTAAAAGTTGTTTATTCGATTATTTAAACCATACTGAACATTGTTTCATTGTAAAGTCGTTTAGTTTATCATTGTCATCTGTGACTAATTATGCGTAATGCTACTTAATAGAGCTGATTTGAAAACTTTAATTGCACAATCTGTCGCTAAATTCGGATCTATTTAGTTTTATCTGTAACGCTATTTGGAAGAAGTAAAACGCAGTTTCTGCACTTTTTTGATACACAGTGACGTCAGCTGAGCTTACTTGTTCATATACTGGTTTTTTTTAAACCGGAGGATAATCCTTCGTCATATATATATATATATATATATATATATATATATATATATATATATATATATATATATATGTGTTTTACAAACATCGCATGATGCAAGATTTCTCTCTGTAATAATCTACACTGTTTTGTGTAATTGACAAGTAAATTTTTAAGGTGCTAATTAAATAAATATAATCTAGTGTCAATAATCATACAACATTTAATATTGTTGAACGAAAGTTAGATTAAACTTACCAAATCTATCCTTGGCAAGAAGATTTTCGGATGCTGTAGATGGTTTTCCAGGGCCGGCCTTATTGACTGCCTTTACACGGAATTGGTATGTCTTTCCTTCAATTAAATCAGGTATGCGGGCTTCAGTTTTGTTGCCAGGGACCTGAAAATAGTATTTTAAAACATTGAGAACATCAAAAGTAAACTGTAAATAAATATAAAATCATGGCAAAGCTGATCATATTTTTAGGAAAGCAAAAGCTTAAAAGATGTTTATTTAGGCAGATACGCACCTCAGCAGCCTTAACCCATTTGCCGGTGTCCCGGTCCTTCTTTTCCACAATATATCCTGTGATGGGAGCTCCACCATCGCTGGCTGGTTTCTCCCATTTAAGGTCCACGTGCTCCGCGCTCCAGTCTTTGAATTCGGGCTTTCCTGGTGCATCTGGTTCGCCTGCAGAAAACAAAAGTATATTCGTATTTATTTAGTTTATATTATACTAGCTGAGCCTGTAAGCGATGTTTTGCCTCATAAATTTTTAAAGAAATAGAGTTTAAAAAATATCTAGTACATTCTTAATGTGTACACAAATATAGAAGCTATAAAATTAAATTCATTCACCATAAGGATTCTTGGCAGTGGTCGCAGTTTCAGTCACCAAGGGTTCACTTTCGCCTTCGGGATTAACAGCCTTAACCCGGAACATGTAGTCCTTGCCCTCGTTCAATCCCGTGACATCAGCTTCCGGTGTCTTCGTGGTACAAACAGGCACCCATCTTCCAGATTCGGTGTCCATTCGCTCAACAACGTAGCTTTCGACAGGTTCACCTCCGTCATCTTCTGGAGGCTCCCATTTGAGTTTACAGCCATCAGCTTTGACATCTGACACCTAGCAATGAAATATTTGTTGTAATCAAAAAGCACATACCCGTTCTTTGTCACGACATATTGACGGCCCATACGTATAAAGAGTCAGGTATAAAATCCTAATTTTGTGTTTCAAACATAAATTACTATCTTTTGTATGAATGTCATTTTTTTATATAGCTAAAAGAGTTGGAAAAAACAATGACCTACGTTTAAATAAATGTATATCGAGTGGACGAATAAAAAGTATATTAGGACTGAAAACTTCAACAAGATATATAGGGATATTGTGAACAAATAGTAGGATTTGAAAAAAATATTATTTTTTTATTACTGACCTTCAATGGACCCTTAGGTTTAGCGGGCTTGCTGACAACCGTGATGTCAATCTCTACAGAGTCGGTACCAGAGTCGTTCTTTGCTGTAACCACGTATTTTCCACCATCAGCCCTCGTCACTTTCTGGAGGTTGAACAACGTGTGGTAGTCCACATTCTCGATCTTCAGCCTCTCATCAGTCTTGAGTGTCTTGTCTTTAAATGTCCAAGTAATAGTAGGTTCGGGTTCACCTTTGACATCAGCCTCCAATTTGAGCAGCTGGCCAACTTTGACCTTGCGACTTTGTAGGTATTTGCGGTCGATTTTAGGTGCCACTATAAAAAAAGGAATATTGTTACTAAATAATTAAATAACCATTTGTTTTATTTTGTTTCGTTTTGTTAAGTCATGCGATGACACAATTACAGTTGTTGCAGAAAAATCGGAGACACCGATCTGCTGCAATGTTAGGATTTCACCCCAATGCTGGTTTTCAGTGGTGCGCCGACAATTACATTTACAATTTGCTTTCTAACATCGATATTATTTGAGATGTGATAACAATAAAACTGATTTTTCTCACTGCAGCATGGGAAAATAAATAAATCATTTATATACATTTATAGACAATAGAAAGAGAAATAGTCCAAATACAGAACTTACTAGTCAAGATACATTTAAAAAAGAAACAAAATTGATTTATCTTATCCTAATTTAATCTACACATTGGCTGAAATGGGCGTTGCCTCAGCTTTAACGCAGCATTCAGATGACTGCAGCGCTGATTTTCAGGCATACACCCGTTGTCACTTCAAGGACCGACGACCGGGTAGAAGTTAAAGTTATATTTTAATTTTAAATGAGAGTATTTCTATGAAGTGGCAATTTATACTTACAGAATCTTGGCTTAGCAGTGACGGACTTGCTGGGTTCAGAGGGTTCGCTCTGGCCAGCCTTGTTGAGTGCTATTACACGGAACTGGTATTCGTGTCCAGCGTCAACGTCGGTGACACGGCCAACTGGACGATCACCCGTAGTTTTTAAGCAGTCTTGCCATGTCCTAATAGAAAAAAAGTTTTAATCTATGGCTATGTTAGCAAGAACGAAGGATAAAGTTTTTTTTTTTCAACATCCTAACAATACTATTATGTTTCTTATTTTTTTTTCATTTTAGTCAGAGCAATCATTTCGCAAACCCAAGCTTATATTATATTAGTTTACCTTTCGCCACGTTCCTTCTTCTGAATGATGTAACCAGTGATTGGTGCACCACCATCGTCTTTTGGCGCAGACCATTCCAGGTCCACGAAATCTTTATCCCAATTGCGTGGCTCTGGGCGTCCTGGTTTCCCGGGCTCGTCTGGAATATTAATATAGCTTAATAATAAAACATTGGTTCCGCCAACTTGAGTTGTAATTATTAATTTATAACTTTTTTTTATTTACGTCCATAATAACGAAATTTACAAATTGATTCAGTTTGTTGACATTGAAATTCATACAATTATGTATGCATGATGTAATAAGCCTAATCTAAGAGATTCGTGTTCCGCAGGACTTTATGAGTTATTTTATTGTAAAGTTATAAGTATAATATTGTAACGATTATACTTAACAAATAAATAACAACTCACCGAAGGGATTCTTGGCAATGATGGGCTTGTCAGTCTCTAATTCCTCGGATTCGCCCTCCTTGTTAACTGCCTTGACGCGGAATTTGTAAGGCTTGCCTTCTGACAAGCCAGTTACGTTGGCCTTTGTGTCCTTTGCCGTACCGCAGGGTATCCATTGGCCTAATAGAACAAATCGTATGTATAATAACAATATACTACCATCAATATGTTTCTAGATCTAATTTTGATGTGATGTCGCAAACCGAAGGTGTTTCCTATATTATATTTGCATTAAAAACCTAGAAATAAAGATTGCCGCCGGATACCTATCTGGCGCCAATATCTTTATTTTTACTACTACTAAACACCCGTCTAGTCTCTCTCTTTCTCTCCTATACCAGTAGACCGCTGTAGTTACTTACAAGTCTTTTATTTTTTGCTGGAAAATGGGATGCCTTAATAAAAGAATTATTATGACGATGACCTTAATCTAACCTTCAGAAATAAAGTAGGTGGAATAGATACTCACCAGTAAGAGGATCAAGTTTCTCAATTTCGTAGTACTCGATAGGAGTACCACCATCATCTTCAGGCTTCTGCCATGACAATGAACAGCCGTTCTTTGTGACATCTGCTACTTCCAGTGGGCCCTTAGGTTTGGATGGTTTTCCTGCAAATGTACGTCAGGAACAATAATATTTTACAAATATTCTAATTAAAATGGCTTGTCTTAATCTATCCAGATATTGTAAAAAACAGACCTATTAAGGGCAGTGCTGGGCCTCCAGGCCTCCTTACTTATAGACAGTATTTTAGGGCATGGAAAAAGTAGCAGCACATTTTGTAAGGAACTTTAAATAAATTTATATAACAGGGGCATTTGTGTTAGATTCAATCGCATTTTAGTTTTATTAATTTGATTTTCATTGGCTATTATTCAAAAAATTGCATTATTATTCGAATATTATCCATAATAAGAATTTATATAATTCTATTAAGTAATATCAAGATTACAGATTGATGAAATAAAATTGTTTTTAGAACTTATAATAGATAGCGCTGATATTTAAGTACTCCAAAGATGCACAGAAAATGTATGTGAGATCTTTGTCACTACAGATTATATTAAATAAGTTTTAACTTAACACTCATTAAGAAAAAATAAGCAACCTTACCAAGTATAGTAATTTCCACTTCGGCTTCGTCTTCACCAACTTCGTTCTTGGCTTTGATTATGTACTTTCCGCTGTTGGCCCGTTTGCTCTTAGTCATCAGGAATTTGGTGTTATAATCCACATTGATGATCTCCAAGTTCTCCCGGTTGCTCAACTCCTGGTCCTTGAAGTGCCAGGTGACCTTTGCTGGTGGTTCTCCGAAGACTTTGACATCCAAGGAAACAGGCAGACCAGCTTTGACCGTAATAGGGTTGAGGTTCGAGCGGTCAATTCTTGGTTTCACTATTGTGGAGGCATATTTTTTATATAAATACTTCATTTGCTAATATGTATCGGCAATTAGGTATATAAAGAAATAGATCATTGCGGCGGTATATGTCAAGAGTGTTTTGTGACACATTAATAATGGTTTTTTAGATTTTATTTTAGGAGAAATAACTTTCTTCTGTAACGGCCACCGCCAATTTACAACATACATCATTAGAAAAACAATTAAAAGAACTAACTATACTGATAAATAAATAAAAGATAATATTTGTTTCCTTAAATATATTTTTATTCATTTATTCTATTGCATTATATACACCGTTAGCTCTTCGATTAAGATTTTTAAGATTAAACTTATTATTGAACTCAACGGACTGATAACTCGCTCACTTTGGTAGCAGAAGCCCTTAGTTCGATTCATGACAGGGCGAATTTGAGTTAAGCAAACTTTTTAGTTAAGCATTTGTTAAAACATTTGTGTTCCGGTACGATAAGAGCAATACAATAAAATAAATTACCTCTTAGATTCCATATTGGACTTTATGATCCATATTGCCCTTAGTTGAGATTACAGTCAAGCGCTAATCTGCCAGCAATAAAAAAACTACGTAATATTTGAAAGTATTACTTTACTACTTACAGAATCTTGGCTTGGCAGTGTGCCAGTTGGTGTTCTCCGAAGGCTCAGATTGTCCAGCTTTGTTGACAGCACGAACTCTGAATTGATACTGGTTGCCTTCCTCTAGCCTGGGTACAGTTCCTTGGCAGATATTGCCTTGGATTTCTGCAGCCTAGTGTAATCAATATTTATTTTTAGTTTAGCTGCACTATAATCTCAATGATGCTTTATTCCGATGAAATAATCAAAAAAATTAAAGCTACAGCGAAATCCATCATAGTCTAGCTTGTCTCGTGTCTTAACTTATATTCAAATGTCCACACAAAATGTTATTATATCATTGGTTATTTTGTTTTTTTTTTTTTTAATTTTAAAAGCTCTCTGACAATTTTTTGTTTTGTGTCACTACACTGTAGAATCTTAGACAGGAATATCAACTTAAGTTCTAAAAAAGTTATGCGCACTGTTGTCGTTGACGACCAAAATATGTGAAAGACAAACATATTATGGTATTAAATAATTGACATCCCAAAATTTCTTTATTCAATTTAAAGATAATTCACTTTGAACAAAGTGGTGAGTCTAAACTTTAAACATGGCTTCTTTTTATCAATTCACTGCTTTATTAGCTTAAATTACAATATATTCGAATTCAATTTTATTGGATGGCGGTAAATCAAGATGATATCTAACTATGGCTGAAGCCACCCACCAATTCATATCGCGAATTGGACCTAAAAATTATTTTGTTTATTATGTGTTATAAATACAAAAGATAGATTTACCATACACATCATAGTTTTTAAAATAAAAAACAAACATGCGGTTAAACTATTTAAATCTTAGAACAAAAAGTAAATAGTCTGTGGTAAAAATATAAAAAAAATCTAATTTCTTCTTTTTGAATTTACCTTAACAAAATCGCCTCTATCTCTGTCCATAACTTCAATGACGTATCCAGTAATAGGAGCTCCGTTGTCCCTAATGGGTGGCTCCCATTTAAGCTTAGTTGACTTCTCATCCCAGTCCACGATATCTGGTAGGCCAGGGGGAGCGGGCACGTCGTATGGATTCTTGGCAAGAATTCCATGATCAGTATCCAGAGGTTCAGATTCTCCTTCTTCGTTCAAAGCTTTAACACGGAATTGGTACGTACGACCGGGTTCCAGACCTGTTTGAGAAACATATTAAGTTTACATAAATGCAAGTAACAAGAAAAAAACAATTTATCACATAATTCTTAAGCTTATTACATAGACAGAAACTATTATACCTTTTACCTGAGCATGCAATGGTTGGCTTTGGCAAATGGATGGCGTTGTGCACTTTTTCACTTTATTAATTTAAATTGTTTAAAAAAAACCGTAGGAATGATTAATAAAAGGGTCACTCACCAGTAACGGTAGCCGTCAGGACATCAGGATCGATAGTTCCCGCTGGACTCCATTTACCAGTGAGGGTGTCCATTTTCTCCACGACGAAAGCACTGAGAGGTAGTCCTCCAGTGTGTTTGGGCTTCTTCCATGAGAGTTTCACGTGCTCAGCATGGACATCAGATACTTCTAATGGACCCTCAGGTTTGCCTGGTTTATCTAGAAAAAGAAAACAGGAAGGAGTGTAAAAAATCTAGGTTTTCTGTTTCTTATTACTAGACTATGTCCTACCTGATGGTAGTCCCACCCGAGATAGTAACGCGCTAAGAACTCCTTTACCTGTTATGGTTTCTACACAGCATGGTACAGGACCGCCATTTATTTTTGTTTGCTAGTATAGTGGTAAATAGCCACGGCCGAAGCCAGACCCAGACCAGTTTAAACCCCGACAATTTACAAAATACAATTTCCTTAATTTGCTCTGCCGGATATCGAACCCGCCCTTATCACCAGCCCTTAGAGTAAGGTAGTTAACCTTGACTTAGCATGAATCTATATAGTTACATGACCTTAAGCATAGGTCATACAAAGATCAACAAATTTTACGTAAACAGGATGTAATAGTCATTTTATTTATATAATGGCTACGTTATATTTACGTGTACTAGTAATTCGTTAAACTACATTTCAGTCAATAAGTTTAAAATATTAACAAATGGGGTAGGATGTTTGTTATTTAGGGAACGGTCTATCAGAATGCAATCTGTCGAGACTCGCTTTACGATGTAGAGACGGATCCCGCAAAAAAAAAACTACCTCATTGGTCTAGTGGTTAGCATGTTCGACTACAGACATGAGGTCCTGGGTTCGATTCCCGGGTCGGGCCAATTCAAAAATCAATATTGAGTTTTCTATTAAGATTTTCTCAATATTTTCCCGAAGTTGGGAAGTTGGCGGTGCGATCCACCCCCGTGCCTCGGAGAGCACGTTAAGCCGTCGGTCCTGCGCCTGATCTCTCTCTGGTCGTGTCGGTTTCCCGTCACATCGGACTATGAGAGTGAAGGAATAGAGAGTGCACTTGTGTACTATGCCTGCCAATCCGCAGTGGAGCAGCGTGGTGGGTCTATGCCCTAAAAACCCTCGCTCCGAGGAGCGAGGAGGCCTGTGCCCAGCAGTGGGACGTTAATGGGCTGCTACTTACTTTTTTATAAACAAATGTCTAACGCAAATTGTGTCAGCCCGTATCATTTATCGGTCACTTTGATGTGAAGCACTGGGATGTTCATCCAACATAGTTTACATTTGCCTGATAAGACACTGAATTTAAGAAAAATTCAGTGACTTATCATCTCATGATGTTGGTCATAAGACGACAATGCCGTTTTGAAATCATTATATCATCATCGGTCCTAAGCAAGTGTTCATTTTTCAAGAGTCCTTATCGAAGTAGGCGAGGCATACTTGGATATTGCAAAGCGTTTTAAAAACTATGCTTACCAAGTATAGTGACCTCAACAGTAGCTTCATCTACTCCAGAGTCGTTCTCAGCCTTCAAAGTGTAAATACCGGTGTTCTTCCATGAGGTCTCGAAGATTTGTAACTTCGTGTTGTAATCTTCGTTCTCTAATTTGACACCAGGACCATTCTCGATGACCTAAAGATTTAATTAAAATGAATTAACATTTTTTTATTTTACAAGTGCTTACATTCGCCCTGTTCAGCTTTAGTAGTAGAATCTATTTTTACTAAGGTAACTTAAAATATCTTAGACCTCATTTTGTACTCTTTAGTCTGAAAAGTAATAATTTTTATTGGGAACACATGAAATAATTTAGTTTCTTATTTTTATTGTTTTACTAACTTTATTTTAGTTAGTAAAACAGGTTACAGGTTACAAATTGCAACAAAGGTTTATTTATTTATTTACCACGCTCTCCCTGCATACATCGCTTTCAAATATTCATTTGCTAATAAAATACTTTTTTTTCATAGACATTACAGTTTTTCAAGTAAAAATAAATTTATTTTACGAAAAATTGTTAGCCCTTTATATTTAAAGTTCATGTATTCAAGTTAAAGATTTCTTTATGTAATAAGTTTAAAGAGTGCTAGATGCACGCTTCTAATACTAACGGCATTCATAAAAATAATAGCAATAAGATTTTTATTTGCGTTTAAATCTTTAATTTTATTATTTGTTAAACATCTATAATAGTGACTGTACAGAAAGAAAGTGAGTTTTAATATTCACTAATATTAAAAACGTGTTAATAATAAAAACAATATTTCTACAGGGAGTGTGAATTTATAGTACGAACATAAAAATAATAACGAACGTTGATTAATTATCGTAAAGATATCAGATTCGCTAATACTGACAAACGAACAAGAAGATTCTGTGCTAAGATATAGGTTTACGATAAGATTTAAACAATTCTATAATAGTACTACTTGAGTCTCCCAAATATTGTGGCTTATTTTGGCTGCCTTTTTAATAAATAAAAAACTTATAAATCTACCTTGTTTGCGAATGTCCAGGTCTTAGTCGGTGGCGGTTCACCCTTGATGTCGACATCCAATTTGACAGTAGTTCCAGCTCTCACACGAACTGCGACCATCTTGTCCCTATTGATGTGCGGTTTCACTGAAATTATATATCAGCATTGTTATAACCGTAGTTGAAAAATATGTGTGCTGAAGACAACACGAAAGAAGTGAAACCTCATAAAGTTAATAATACGAAAAAAAATCTTGAATACAATTCACGTGTGGTAGAAGTAAAACCTTCAAAAATTTTGGCTTGAAGATAATAATATGAACGTAAAATTTCGGAAAGAAGAGTCGTAGGCTTTAGTAATGATTTTATTTCAACTCCCACTTTGCCTCGATAAACACGAGTGGAGGTAGCAAGAAGCAGAACAAAAAAAATTTTTTTTCAATCGGATCCAATAAGAGGCTTAGTAAATCGTTATTAATATTATAAACGCGCAAGTCAATCTGTCTGGCTTTCGCGCTTTCATGTTAAAACTACAGAACCGATTTAAATGAAATTTGGTATGCAGATAGTCTAGAGTCTGCGAAAGGACATAAGCTACTTTTTAACGTAGACGACGTAGACGCTCACTAAGAACAAGTCTTCCCATATTCCCACGGCAGCCGTATATATAAGCGAAAAATTATGACTTACTGTGAGATCACTAAAATTAGTCACCAGACCGACTTCGAATTCGGCATATATTATCCTGTCGCGATATAGTCTCTGACTCTCTCTAAGAACGTATTTTCCCTATATTATATACGTATGTTCGTATATTCCCACGGAATCCTGATATAAGCGAAATTTACTAAGAGATTCGCTTTACCATTCACCCGTTAATTTGACATTCTACGTACATGTTCCTGTCGTAACGTAAACTTGCACTAAAACGGCTTCTCTGTTATACCAATGCATCAAGTAATACGCGGGTATAATATTTCAAAAGCTACGGATTTCCTATGGGTAATATATGAGACACTTCTAAACATTAAAGTCAGGTAAACTTACAGAATCTGGCCTTAGCTACGTGCGGTTGTGTGGGTTCTCCAGGTTCACCGGGACCCGCTTTGTTCACAGCACGTACCCGGAACTGGTATGTGTTGCCTTCCTTCAGCTCCGGCACACGGGCTTTACACTCCGGCGTCTGCAGTAAATAAGTAGCAGCCGATTAGCGTCCCACTGCTGAGCATAGGCCTCCACGCTCATACGAAAGAGGGTTTTTAAAGCTCCCACTACGCAGCTCCACTACAGATTGGCACATCGCCAACTTGCCAACTTCGGGCAAATATTGAGAAAATCTTAATAAAAACTCAATATCATTTCGTTTTGAATTCGCCCGACCCGGGACTTGTACCCAGGACCTCATGTCTGTAGTTGAACACGCTAACAACTTGACTAATAAGGCAGTCTGAAGTAATATTTATTTATTACATTTTGTACACGACAATGTTATAATATACACAGGATGTTTCGAAATGGCGGTACAAAGAAAGGAAGATAAGACTACTATACACCAAAAACCCTTCCTGGAAAATATATTAACATGCCGAAAAATATTAGGTTTTTGTCCCATACAAAACTTAGATAAGACAATAAAGGCTTGTCGCTTATCTCTTCAAAACAACCTTTGGTTGTGAACTATCTTTGTAGTAGTTCTAGCAGAGAATTGTGGGTTATGTATTCACATAGACATACATACAAAAACTACATCCTAATGCGTACACAACCTCTTTCCACACTACACTGATCTTAATTAAAATTTCCCTAAGATTTTTGAAAATTTAGGAAATAAAGGATTGACTAAATAGGTATTTTAGAAGCAAAAGAAAGTGGTCGTTTCTTCTGTTCTGTTTTATTTAAATATACGATGATCTTAGTCATTAATATATTATGGATATAGTGTAAGATAAGTAGGTTTTGTTTTCTTTTATGTTTTTTAGTTTAAGAAGTATTTGTGAGTTCTGATTGGCAAGCCTTCATAAACATAAAATTTGGACAACATATACATATACAGGGGTTGTATAAACGAACAGTAGGAATTGATTATGACCATGGTAGTTTGGATTCTTACATTGGTAACAAGAGCTTCTTGCCAATGTCCAAACTTCTCCTTCTTTTCAATGATGTAGCCGGTAATAGGAGCTCCGCCTGTGTTCTTAGGTGCTTCCCATTTAAGGTCCACTCGGTCGACATCCCAGTCTTCGATAGTAGGCACAGAAGGTTTTCCGGGAATATCTGTTAAAAAGATTTAAAACGGTGTATTCGTTGCTTTCTATTCAAATTGAATTCAATTCTTTATTGAAATAGGCTTTCACATAATTTTTGAATCGTCAAATATTGTATTATTTATAATGTACGACTGATCATATTAGGGAATGACATCTAAAGTTATGTGGTCTTCGCGACCTGTTCTGAGAACAACCCACAACAAGTTCAGTCGGGTGTCAATCTTCCTAGTAAAACCGTCGAATTATAGATTTTTCGTTTAACTATTTTTATATAAAGTTCTTAAATTTATTAAGTGACAAATCTCTAGAACGTCTTCTGGGAATTTAGTGTAGAAATGTATACAATGACCCTTAAATGAGATGATAATTTTATTTACTACAATATATAACTATTTTATTTTTATTTTTTATATTATATGAGATGACAATATTTCAGTCAAAAATACGATTGTGGAAAATACATGATGTATAATTACTTGATTTCCCAAAAGAGATTTGTCTGAAAGATTGTACTCACCATAAGGATTCTTAGCGACAATGGAGTGGTCAGTTTTCAATGGTTCGGACTCTCCCTCTTCGTTGACAGCCCTCACCCTGAACTCGTATTCCTCACCCTCCTGCAGACCCTTAATCTCCATTTCGGTATCATCAGTTTTGCCAACCGGCACCCATCTCCCTGTAGCTTTGTTGAGTTTCTCAACAACGTATCCGGTAACGGGTTTGCCTGTGAGTATTTAATGTTAAGCTTATCCATGATAAGAAATAATAATAAAAAAATATATATCTTTTCTTAACAATAACTTCATTAAAACAAATTGTTTCGAAAATGTTTCCGCTGTGATCTCCACACTAATAACTACACAGTACTTTTGTGTACGTGTTATTGTATATGTATCTCTGTTTGTGTGAGTGTGTGCATGCGTGCGTGTGTGCGTGCGTGTGTGTATGGGCGCGCGTGTTTGGGTTTGCGTAAGTTATTAATTAGGTGTAGCGTTGTAAATGTAAAAAAGTAACGGGTATACAATATATCTACATTACTATACATAAGTTTATTAAGTAAGCCCTCATGGTGTCAAATTTAAATTTGTATAGTTATTATAACCTGTTTTGTAAACTAATTTAACATAGATAATATTACTTTAATACATCGAAAGAGAGAATTTGGAGAACTTACCACCATCGTCTTCAGGCTTCTTCCACGCGAGTTTGCAGCCATTCTTGGTGACATCGGCGACCTTCAGTGGACCACCAGGTTTACCAGGAGCGGATAATACGGTAATTTCTACTTCAGCTTCATCTTTACCGTGCTCATTGGTTGCTAATATACGGTAGGTGCCAGTCATTGCACGTACTGAGTCCTTGATGTCAAGCTTAGTGTTGTAATCCACATTGATGACGTTCTCGGTAACCTACACGGAGAGTACAACAAAACTTGTTACGCTCTATTTTAAATTAAAGAATTATCAGAAATCACTGGTCTAGTTTAGCATACACAGTTTCCAACAAGATATCGGTAACCTTTATAAAAATACGAACAATATTTTTTTCAATGAAATTTATAATGTTAAATATTACTTAAAATATATCTTCTAACGTCCTATTTGAGTTTAAAGATGGTTCAGAAATCATTCGCCTGGTTGTCCATACGCATTATTAACAGGGTACCATAATCTGTTTTGGTGCATATAACAACGTTGAAAATTACATAAAGCTGACTTCTATCGCCCTACTTTAGATTTCGGCTGGTTCAGAAATCATTTGCCGGGTCAACCATGTGTATTATTAACAGGATACAATAATATATTTTGAAGCATAATATAATCAAATATTTTAAACTGAAACTTTCGTGGTTTATCGACATATTTGAAGAAAAATATACTATATACGGTTACATACCATGATAATGTTTTTGTGAATTTGTCGATATTTCGGCCCAATTGCATGGGCCGTGGTCGCGACGAGACTGCAGTGGCTTGGAGTTGCTGTCAGGGGCAGAATCTTTCTACCCTGCGGCGCGTTCTTTTTAATGGTGTCGGTACTTTGTTCGTTTTTCGGCATACTGTACTCACGACGTCATTTTTTAATTTTGATACTCTAAATCGCTTGCCTTTTTGACATATATCAACTACTGGATTCCACGTTGCCGCCAACTTAAATCCCTCGTCGCGATTGAAATTTTTGTGTTTCTTAATTTCAATAGCTTCGCGGACTATTCTTGGTATGTAGTGACGGTCCGTGGATAGAACTTGCGGGCAATGAAGTTCAATCCAGTGTTTGGTACCCGGCTGAAGGAGATGTTCTGCAATAGCTGATTTTTGAGTATCATTGTGTTTGACTGCATTTATATGTTCAGAAACACGTTGGGCTATGGATCTCTTTGTTTGCCCGATATAGGAGCTTCCACAGCTGCAGTCAATTTTATAGACGCCCGGACACTGATACGGTACACAATCCTTTGGAGACCGCATCTTATCACCTATCTTTTGTAAGGGAGTGAAGACGGTATTGATATTATAATTAGTTTTAAAGATTTTGCCTATCTTGTCAGTCACTCCTCTTACAAACGGTAGGTAAGCCTTTTGCCTCTCTACCTCCAAAGGACGTTCTCCGCGTCTCTGTGGGTTCTTCTTTTTTGGTAACTTATGTCCGTTCCAACGTAGCACCTTGCTCACATGGTCTAACTCTCCTTGTACGTGAAACTCGTCACATAAGTCATAAGCACGGTTTGTGAGAGCAATTCCAACCGAAGCGAGGTGACGTGGGTGATGGTGAGACGATCCGTGTAAGTATCGGTCCGTGTGTGTAGGTTTCCGGTATACAGAGTAACCAAAAGTCCCATCAGGTCTTACTTTAACCTGCACATCCAGGAATGGCAGGATTCTTTCTTCCGCCATCTCGTACGAAAA
>JACTOM010000056.1:2126953-2189562 GCA_015832385.1 Elymnias hypermnestra | reverse complement strand
ACCAAACACTGGATTGAACTTCATTGCCCGCAAGTTCTATCCACGGACCGTCACTACATACCAAGAATAGTCCGCGAAGCTATTGAAATTAAGAAACACAAAAATTTCAATCGCGACGAGGGATTTAAGTTGGCGGCAACGTGGAATCCAGTAGTTGATATATGTCAAAAAGGCAAGCGATTTAGAGTATCAAAATTAAAAAATGACGTCGTGAGTACAGTATGCCGAAAAACGAACAAAGTACCGACACCATTAAAAAGAACGCGCCGCAGGGTAGAAAGATTCTGCCCCTGACAGCAACTCCAAGCCACTGCAGTCTCGTCGCGACCACGGCCCATGCAATTGGGCCGAAATATCGACAAATTCACAAAAACATTATCGTGGTATGTAACCGTATATAGTATATTTTTCTTCAAGCATATTATAATGTTGAAAAATATTTAACAGATAACTTCTAACGCGATTTTTTAGGTTAGAGCTGGTTCAGACAATTCCTGAATCAGCTTTCTGAATCCTCTTAACTAGCTTCCTAAGTGTACGTAGGCGACACATAAAGCTTAGGGGAGGTTGGTAAATTGGGCCTTGGTCTCCCATTCCTTGCTCACCTCCTTCTCGTCGTTCTTCCACTTCTGGAACCACTGCACTTTGGGTGCTGGCTCACCGCGAACGTTGACATCAAAGAAGATAGGTTTGCCAGCGCGTACTGCAAGCGCCTTGAGATTTGTGCGGTCAATGCGCGGTTTCACTATGAAATAAATACATTTATAAATAACTCCTGCATGTATTTATGTGACAGAACTCCTTCTAAACAACTGGTTCGATTTTGACGATTTTTTTTTAAATTTATTATATTTAAATTAGATATTTGCAATACAAATACAAAATATTTTAGTGCACAAAACACACAAAAAGAAATTGTTACGATAAAATTACTAATGCGCAAAGGCGGCCTTATTAGTAAAAGTGAACTCTTACAGGCAAACTATTGTGGAAAAATGCTCAATTGGGAAAATAAAATATGTTTTTTTTATGTATTCTTTATCATTAGTTATATTTATCTTCCAAGTGGAGAACTTCAAAAAAAAGTTTTTAATTAATCACACGCAATTCAAAATAAGATTGAGAACATTTTAAAAAATCACGTGACCAAACGCGCAACGATTGGTCGTCATGTTTACAAATAAATTGAATGGTTTAAGTAATGAAATTCAAATAACTGTAACAGCTTTGCACTTGTGAGATTTTAACAATCGGACGTAACACGCACTCGGAAGTGTACGGGCGCTCGCATCGTGTTTACAGTATTCGGTTCAGCGATTCATTTTCAATTTAGTATAATTTTTTTTATTATATATAGTAGTGGAAAAAATTAAAAGTATTAAAAATATATATCTATATTCGTAAGAATTTTTCAAATAGCCTAATCTTTTATAAAAATAGCTGTACTTACAAGCCTTATGTCTGATGGTTGTCATCTTTGTAGGTTCGGACGCGTCTGAGGGACCAGCCTTGTTGACGGCGATGACGCGGAACTCATATTCACTGCCTTCAGGCAGTCCGTCCACTTTACCGGACGTCGCTGAGCCAGGCACCTATACACAAATAACTCAGTATTATCCCAATAAAGCTCCACTACTAGGTACTGGTCTCCCCAATAATAGAGGGTTTGACGTTGGTAGGCAACAGATACACAAAAATTACTGACTGACAAACCGACATTATAAAATACTAAGCTGATTGAGATATGTAAGGCTAATTGTGGGGGCTAAGGAAATTTCGATTATATATAAAAATGCGAAATAATTAAAAAAAAGTACAAGCTAGGTATATTAGCAACAAAGTAAAATTTTTATATTACTAATCATACATATCTCTTATTTCCAAAGATTGTTTTTAAACATTTGAAAAACAGTCTACTTTATATTCTTCTTTAAATTACAGTGACCAGGAGTGGGGGATGCAATATAAGTAGGATCAGACATTGGAAAACTTACTTCAGCAGCATTCTCCCAATCTCCACCCTTAGGTCTCTTCTGTATGATGTATTTTTGAATGGGAGCACCTCCATCAGATTTGGGAGGATCCCATTTGATCTCAGCACTTTGGTTGTCGTGATCTGCGACCTCCACATTACCAGGTTTGTCGGAAACATCTTGAAGAAAGAAAATAAAAATATATTATAAAGGTTTGGTCTAAATAAGATGCTGTAACTAATATGGTAATGACGACAATAAAAAGGTCATCCCGACTGTGTTTCGATTCTCAGTCAAATTTTAAGGTAAACCAGATATTAAAAAAAAAACATCATTACGCGTACTTTTTGAAAATAAAAAGACAAAGTACTTGGGACTTAAATAGAACATGATAGAAAAAAATATGCCACACATTCCAGCAGCATAATAATAACTACCATGATTCTATATCACTGGAATCATTATTACCATTCTATAATTTATTTAATTGGCTATAAAAATTAATGAAGAATTTTGTTTTAAATATTTGTCACGACGTCACAAAATATAAAGTTAAATATTTCTTACCGAAGGGATTCTTAGCGAGTATAGCCTTCTCAGCTTCCAAAGGCTCGGAATCTCCTTCATCGTTGACAGCTGTCACTCTGAACTTATATTGGTGACCAGGTTCGAGGCCGGTAACCTCGATTTCCAAAGGTTTCTTGTCTCCCGCAACTCTATAAAAAACAACATAAATGTATATAATTAGATTAAACTGTATATAATAAGGCTTCCTAAACTTTTCACATAACAAAAATAACATAAATTTAATTTAATATCCAACCTTCTTTTTATTGTGATAATTTGACATTTAGTTTAACTCTCCAAGCAGAACCGCTAATAATTACAGCAGCAATACAAAAGTTCACTAATTATCATTTTAAATCAACATATAGTCCTTTAGCGATTATACTAATATGTCGTTACTTACTTCGTATAAGTCAATGGCTATAGAGTAATTTAAATCTGAAACTATGAAAGTACTCATTTTGACGAATCAACTTTCTGGAAAATAACTGATTTTATAGCTAATAATATAGACTCTTTTTATAGTATAATTTGCACGGGATGGAGAATATACAAGCGTTCAAATAGTATTAGATAAAGCCACAGCCAAGTCTGGTTTAGTTTAGGTGGTACCGATAAAATTTTCTTTGAAAAAAATATGTTAACGTAAGTAGCAGCTCATTAACGTCCCATTACTGGGCACAGACATCCTCACTCATAGGAGAGAGCGTTTTTAGAGCATAGACCCCCCACGCTGCTCCACTCCAGATTGGCAGGGATAGCACACAAATTTACTCTCTATTTTTTCACTCTCATTGTCCGATGTGACGGGAATCCATCATGACCTGTAAGAGATTAGGCGCCGGACCGACAGCTTAACGTGCTCTCCTAGGCAAGGGGGTGGATCACACCGCTAAATTCCCAACTTTGACCCAATATTGAGAAAATCTTAACAGAAAACTGAATATTGACTTTTGAAGTGGCTCGACCCGAGACGAACCCAGCATCTCATGTCTGTAGTCGAACGTGCTATTCACTAGAACAATGAGCCAATTTTGGCAGGCTTTTGGTTTAGAGAGAGAGAGAGAGAGAACACTTTTATTGTACACCACAAAATAACATTAAAAAAAAAGTAAATACAAAAAGATCAGTACAATAAGGCGGCCTTATCGCCATCCAGCGATCTCTTCCAGGCAACCTTTGGGTTAGAGAGATTGCTGATAAGTGAAAGGGGTAGAGCGTGGTGACATATATAGGTGAAGAAATTTATATAATAAATAAAAATACATAGATATAAGTTTAGTTACAAGTAATTGAAGAATCATATGATTATGAAGACATGATTCAAATTAAATATTATAATGCTGACAATTGGCTTTATAAAAAACATCGTGATAAATTAGATCATAAATAGGTGTTGCAACAAAAGTATTTATTTGATTTTTTTTTCGATACCTAAAAACTTATATTAAGTAAAATAATTAATTTCCGAACTGAGTACCAAAAACACGCCGATAGTACCTGAACAAACCCCGTATTTTTTCTGGATTATTTTTTTTTTGTAATAAATATATATGTTTTAAATTTTCTAGTGACATCAAATAAATATTGTGATCGAACATTTTCATGTCATTTCCATTATATTTCTTTATATTTGACGTTGAATAGAGAATTGAAAATAAATACCCACCGGTGCTGCGCCTAGCAGATGATTTTAAAATTTTCTCAGGAAAAGGCTAATATAATCGTTATGAAACATGAATTACTGTCACTAGATGACACAAACAAGTGTAATTTAAAGTAGTCATGGAGCTTTACTGACCTTCCAACACGGACCCATTTACCAGTGGCAAGGTCCATCTTCTCCAGTTCGTATTCCTTGACCGGCGAACCTCCATCGTCCTCCGGTTTCTCCCATTTTACTTTGCAGCCTTCCGCGTTGATATCCGTTACTACCAGTGGACCTGATTGCAAATTAATAGAACATTTTAATATTTTATATTCCATATACATAAGGATACACACAAATCATAAAGACACTAAACAATGATAGATACTAAGCGTAAATTAATAAGTATCTTAATAAGTAACATAAACAAAAATAATTTAATTCCTACTTAATACAATTATCAGTGCCATCTAACAGGATCTTCGTAAACATAGAAATAAACCTATAACCCACTTACATGAGTTTTCAAATAGATGGTGCTGCGCAATTATTTACAAATAAATTAGAGTATGAAACTATATTGGACTTAGTAGGAAAACCTGTACAAGAATGTAAAATGACAAATAAAATAACAAAATTCATAATTTTTTTACGGGATAAAAATTGTAAAATCCTATACTATCTACCTTTAGGTGCACTAGGTTTGCTGAGCACGGTCAATTCAACAGTTTCCTCATCAAAACCGTTGCAGTTCTCAGCGCGGAGAGTGTATTTTCCAGTGTCTCTTCGCACTGCATTCAGGATAGTAAAGTCAGTGTGATATTCTATATTCTCGATCTTGATACGTTCCGTGTTCACTAGTTTCACATTCTCCCTCCATGACCTTGTGGAAAAAAGAAGAAATTATTACTTATATAAAATGAACAAGAGAGCTATATCTAAGATGGAAACGCGCTAATCTGGTAAGAGGCGATATACCCCTTGTGGTTTCTACACAGCATCGTACCGGAACTCAAATCTCTTTGTTTGGCGGTACGGTGGTAGGGTACCAGTACAGTCTCAGACAAATTCTAATTTGTCTTCAGACAAAATCTAAATACAATTTCCTAAATTCGCCCCACCGCAAAGCGAAATACTCGCACCACTGCGCCTGCGAGGCCGTCACATATTAATAGTAATTTAATTTCATCAAATTACTTAATCAGTTATAATAAAAGACCATTAATTTAGTGAATAAAAGGAAATAAAATAAGTAAACACACCAAGTTAAATAACAATAAACTTCTTAAACTTATTATATGGAAAGAAGCCTTTCAATCTTTTACGTGGGCTTACAATAGATGGCGGTAAACAATTTTTTCAATAGAAATTTACTTAATGCTTTATTATTAGAAAAAGCATTATTTTTAAGTGCTCAAACATAGAGTTTATGGATTTTGACACACACACACACACACACACACATATATATATATATATATATTGAACTAACAGGTGGAGCTAATAAACCATGTAAAATTAATTATAGAACATGCATTGTATGTATTTTTACAAGCTAGTGTTATGTAATTATAAACTAATCACAATGGAAAATATTTCTTTTTATAAATAATTACCATGTGGTCTCTGGTGCTGGTTCACCAGTGACATCAACAGACCACTTGTGAGTACGGCCCGCTTTGATGATCACTGACTTGAAGGTACTGCGTTCGATGCGCGGTTTCACTGTGAAAGTATTTCAGAGCAATTAACAGCTATAATATCCAGTAAGTAAAAAGTGATATGTTGGCACAATGGATGAGACTACTGGGTTTTAGTTAAGTATCATAGATTCAAATCCTAGGCAGGCACTACCACTAATATCTCTTTGGAAAACTCATGGCTTACATGTTTATTGAAACTCATTATTGGGCTTTTGTGAAAAGGTAAATATCTTAAGGAAATGTCATAACCTTTAGCAGTTATCAATGATACCTGTGCCATGCAGTGTGTTTTTATTTTATTTTATTTTTATTTTAGTTTGTTGTGTTGTTAATAGAGTGGTATTCACCATTTAAGTTAACTTTAGAATTAGCAATAGCCAATTAATGTTTACTGGGAACAGGAGTCCTCATCATAGTTTTTGTACAGACTTACAAATGTTCATTGAACTTACATAATCTAGGTGCTATTGTGTTAGATAGATAGATAGTGGAGGGTGGGAACTATCCTCTACAGATAGTAGTAACTGTAATTTTAATCAAACACAATAATATAATGGACATAACAAGAAACAAGAAATGTTTCTAATCAAACAAGTTAATAATGTAAAGATGGAAAATCATCCCAGCTTCAGCACTCCTTTCATAACAAAAATAGTCACTAAATTCCCCACTTTCCCTGTGAATAAATTTCTGGATGATAGAGGAACTAGATAAAGAGTATGTGAATTTAACTTACAGTTTCTATGCTTGCAAAGATGATTCTCAGTTGGTTCTGAAGCATCACCAACACCAGCTTTGTTGTATGCTTTAACACGGAATTGATAGATCATCTTCTCTTTTAATCCTTCTACTTTGGCTTCAGTTTTAATGTCTTCTGTCTTTACCATCTATCAAACATTATTATTAAACAATTAGTATTTTTTTATTAAATCTCAATAATAATATAATAAAAAAGTAATTTAAACATGATAAAAATTTAAAGAAGATTGCTGGAGACAATTATGTAAATAAACATACTTACATACATACACACAACATAAATTTAAGGCATTATTATATATTATTGTAATAAAATATCTATGATTGAAATAAGTATATGTAGGTGTGTATATATATATATGTATGCAGACCTCCTTTTATCACTTCTTTTTATAGAAAGTTACTTCCATATTTTTTTGAACACCTACCCAAACCTTGTTGTTGCATTTAAAGAAAAAGTTGACAGTGGCTACAGACAATATTTTAGGTGTTTTGTAATGCTTGAACAACCTTCATTTTGAAATATGCTGCTTACAACAAGGCCTTCAAATGTGATTATAATTTAGGGCAATATTATATAAATAAAATAATATCTTACCTCAATCCAATCGGCTGTAAACTTATCCTTCATTTCAATGACATAGCCAAGTACTGCACGACCACCATTATCACTAGGTGGCTCCCATTTGAGTGTGACAGACATGTTGTCGTAGTCTATAATAGTGGGCTTTCCTGGTGCCTTCGGAGGATCTGAAAATATTTTTTAATTATTTAGGTTTTTAATAAATGGTCCATATCACTATAAAATATATGCTCTCTCAGAAGCTCTCAACAGATGTTTTCTTAAAATCGGTTTAATTTATAGAAACATTTGCATTAACATCATGCACTACGAATTTAAAAAATAAATATGTTCAATTGGAGTGGATGAATATTGAGTTTGTACTATTGTAATGTATAAAAAAAATTCTTAAGGAAATAAAAATATCAATTAGTCATGGATTGATTCAGTTCATTTCTAATACTTTAAATAATTTTACATTTTTCGCGCCAAGTTTTTTTTTATATAGACAACCATTTTTACCGTTTATTAGTATATCTATGTGGTTTGCGTTTATAAATAAGCGGTTTACTCAACATCTTTGTAAACTTTTCATAAATTGCAATGAGAAAAAGTATAACGAAAGAAATCATGAAAGCTTTATTTGTAAACAAAGTCAAATAGCTAATTGGCAACCAAAATGACATTGACATTTGAAATGTAAGTATAATTTTTTAATTTACCATTTCCACTGGACAGGCAAAAACTTTAAATCAAACCGCCTCATCCTTAGTCGGCATAATTGATTAAAATTTTCGTGGTTTAAGTATGTTTTCTTAAACTATATATAAATATCGACCAAATACACAATCACCGTCGAATCTAAGCTGTATTGACGGGTACATATCAACCCGTTAATACAGCTTAGATGAACGTAATGACCTGGATAACGTTTTCTACTATATTAAGAATTGGATTTTTTTAAATTCCAAGCCAAGTAAAACTACAAAATCTAAACCATTGCCATAGTTGTTTAAAAAACGAAAGCATATAATAATAAACTTACCGTAAGGGTTCTTAGCTACAATAACTCCATCGGTCTCCAATGGTTCAGACTCGCCCTCTTTATTGACAGCACGTACTCTGAACTTGTACTTGTGATTTGGTGTCAGACCCTTAATTGTAAATTCAGTAGGCTCTACACCACACTCTCCGCATGGAACCCAGTTTCCAGTATCCTAAGAAAAAGTTACAAAACCCATTAGAGAACAATAAACAACAGAATAACAAACAGCCATTAAGTCATTGCGATTTCGTCTTAACCTGTTACAGCAATATAATAGCTTTTTATTTGTTTTTTAATATTTACGACGAAGTAATTCCATTACGGTAATTTTTTTTTTATAAAATATTTTAATTAATAATCCTAAATTAAATCATCAAAGTTTTTTACATTTAAAGAAAAACACTTAGACGCTACTGTTCGGATATTTAGTATAATAAAAATTTTGATTCAAGGAATAAAGCTGCGCTACTAAGATGTGTTATGATGCTACTAAAAACTATTAAGAGGTAAAGTATATTTACATTTTCGAATTTTCATCATAGTGTAGTATAACTGCTTACTATAAGAATAGCTGACAGTGAAATACTAATCTAAACTATTAAAAATTATAACTGAAACAGACATACTGAATTACACTCGGTAAAATACAAAATAAACTGTTGCCATACCAAATCCATTTTTTCCAAAGTATATCCAGTAATATCGGATCCCTGGAATTCGTCGGGTTTCTTCCATTTAACTGTAGCCTTTTCTGCGCGAACATCCACAACTTCAATCGGACCATTTGGACGATTAGGTTTATCTGTTGAATTCATGTTTGAATAAGTAAAGGGCTGGCTGATTAAATTCCCATATAACAATCTCTATTACTAAACAGAAATATTCTCCAGAAACATCCCAGGTACATCAGTTTAATAAAATTATGATTTGCTCTATCAGTATAACGTACCAATTAGGAGTCTCACGTTCCAGTGTATTATTTGCTTTTGTTCCTATAATATTAAAATATAAAGGTATGACAGAAATGTTTCTGAAATTTGAAATAGCCATCTTAATTTACCACAATTCATGTGTACCGGTTTCGTCATATTATCAATTGTATTTGGAACATTACCATTTTTTTTTTGACGCTGGGAAATGCATTTAAGCACCCTAACCGAATAACCAAACCAAGACAAACAACTATAAAAGTTAAAGCCTAAAAAACACTAGACTGAAATCACAGAAACACAAATACACATGTAATACAACTTTATTATCAGTGTAAAATACTTATAACTCTTAAGTAAACTAAAAATCATTTTTTATCTAAAAGAACAATAAGATAGTTTAGAATATACCTTACCTAATACGACAACGTCAGCTATACTTTCGCAAGTACCAGAAGAATTTGTAAGAACAAGCTTGTATTTGCCACTGTCTGGCCTGGTGGTCCTTCTGACTGTCAAAACCGTATTCTTTTCGTACTTATCAATAGTAATACGGTCGCCATCGTCACGGATTTCCTATTATTAAAGGAAAAATGTCAGATCGAAAAATTAAAATGGTGTTAATGCAAAGGTTGATCGAAATATTTATCATGAAGATATTAACATAAAAGTATATTTCTTCAACATTAATTCTTTTAAAGTATTGAAATAAAAACGATAGTTGATAAGTAGTAAAAAGATATTTCGATCAACTTGTTATTTGAATAATAGATAATACAACATTGAGTGTTTAATGATAGTGCATACATTGAATCATGTTAGACATTTAATGTGTTGATAGTGTACAATCTTGGTACGGTACTTTGTATTTGGTTCACCGTATGTGTCCTGCTAATTGCGGAAATGACTGTGAGAGAAATTGATGCTTAAATACATTAAGACCATTTTATTACGTAATTTTAATGCATTTGAACGAGAAAAAATATTTAATAACAACAATACAAACAAGTATATGGACAACGTTCAATTATTGTTTTAGAAAAGAGCCAGTTCGTTCAAATCAAGAACTTTATATAATTAATAAAGTTGGAAGCAAAATATACTTCTTGTAAAAAGGAAAAAAGATTAGAAAGTCGCAAGTGCTCAATTTAATACATTATACAATAGCTGACACTTGATTCAAACGTTTGCTTTTTTCGGAAACACATAAGACTCTTAAGTATCACAATACAGTGATTTCATTCTCGTCTTAATGCATCTGTTAACAGATTTTGTTTATTAAATACATCGAAAGCGCCACATTGCTATCACAATGTACTTATCCCACAAGTTGCGATAAAATTATAGAAATCATGTTCTACAGAATTAGTAACGTATGAGTGAGTATTGATGCATATTTTCTATTAGACTGTCTAAAAATAAAAGAGTTAAAAAATATATACATGATGGATCAATTGCTAAATGATTCTGTAGAACACGATATGTATATTACGCTGTGTAATTGTGTTAGCCACATAATAAAAAAGTGTAGAACAGAGTAGAAAGTATGAGACATTTTTTAGAACATTATGACAACATTTAATTTCACCCATCTGACCTTCTCCGTGTACGCCTTTCCGCGTTTCTTTTGGTGGACAAAATAGAAAAATACATTAATGGTGATATTTCGGTATTATCTTAAAATATTCTATGAAAGAGGTTGCAAATTTTTACCCCAGTAAATTTTTTTTTATTGTTATTTGTACATGAATCTATTTTATTTAAAAATATACTGACGCGAACTGAAATCTCGCGTTAACTGGATAATTGTATAATATGTTAAGTGTAAGTGAAATATAATAGTTATAAATATTTAAAACCGTATTTACCTCTTCACCTAGAATCCATTTGACTTCGGGCTCAGGCTCACCTCCGTACTTAATGTCAAAGGTAATTACCTGACCCTTTTTGATGATCATACTTTGTAGACCTTGACCCACAATGTACGGTTTAACTATAAGAAAACATTAAAAGGTTATAAATTTTAAAACATGTTTTTAAAAATAATACTGCATAATAGTAACGTTCAAGTAATTACCAAATCTGCACTTAGCAACAATAGGCTTCGTGCTGTCACTGGGTGCACCAGGACCGGCTTTGTTAATAGCACGAATCCTGAATTCATAAGTACAGCCTTCTTTAAGTCCATCTTGAGTTGCCGATAATGCATCTCCGGGTACTTCTACACCTTTCATCCAGTCTTTGCCGAATTTTTCCTATACAATTTTTAAATGGTTATTTTCTTTTATAAAATCTCATCAAATTTTGCAATAAATAGGATAAAAAATATGATTGTTATAAATACCTTATACTCGATGACGTATCCAGTAATTGGTGCACCGCCATCGTTATCAGGTTTTTGCCATTTAAGATCTGCATGATCCTTATCCCAATCCGTAAGTTCAACACCCTTAGGTTTCGATGGTTCATCTGTAAAAGAATTACAAGCAATTGGAAAAACTGGCCACTGATAAATTGTCAATACTTAATTTTGACAAAGAGTCTAACAAACTTACCCCATGGATCTTTAGCTAGTACTGGTTTAGCAAACAATCCAGGCTCACTAGAACCAATTTTGTTTACAGCTCGAATCCTAAATTTGTAAGTTTTCTTTGGTATCAGATCTTCCACCTTGAATTTTGTAGGTTGTCCTTGTGCTACTTCGGCTACATTATCCCAAGCAGCTTTAAGTGACAGGTCCTAAAAAGGAAACATTTAAATATATGTACAAGTTATATATATGTACAGCAATTAGAATGTATTTTATGCAAAAATTTGTTATTACTGATGCTCTATAAGTAGTAGAAAGGAAATATGTAATTCATAACATACCTGTCTTTCAATAACATATTTGATTATTGGTGAACCGCCATCGTCTTGAGGAGCTTTCCATGAAACGACGCAAGATGTCTGGAAGATTTCGTTAACCTCTACATCTTGAGGCACTGTAGGTGCGCTTTGCATAATAATGCTAACATCTTTAGAGTCTTCTCCCTGGACATTAGATAACTTAATCTGATACTTTCCAGAACCTTCTCGTGTTGGTTTTTTGATCTTAAATAGGATTTTCTCTTGTTCTACTACTACCTCAACCTCTTTGTTTGGAAGAGCCTTACCATCCTTCCATAACTTAGCTTCAATCGGCGATTGTCGCGTGCCATAAACTAAAAAAATATATGTTTGTAATTATTTACATGTTTCTATTCAATACAAATAATTAATACAGACATCTTTGATCATTAGATATTATGATTTATTCTCTATTCTCCGCTATTTACTAGCATTATCATTTTCATGAATTATGAAATATCTTAGTACATTAATAAACATTAAAATTTAATAATTTCTTATTTAAACTAAAAATTAAAGGTCAATAAATCAATGTAGGGACAAATTCTTACACATAATTAATATTTAAACATTCTTAAACCTATTGACAACTTACTTTTATAAGGCACTTCGATAACAAATGGATGTCCAGCTGGACCGTTAAACTCATCAGGGCAATCGATCTGGGGCTTGGACTCTCCCTTCTTTACTGTCAATTTACAAGAAGAAGTAAGCTCGCCAGATTGACAAAGTATGTCACCTTCATCTTCCATTTCGATCTTGTTAAAGATCAGTTGATGTTTACCGCCGCCCAAGTTCTTGATTTCAACCCTATTAATAAAAAAATTATAGCGTCAATTCTAGTTCATGAAAAATAAATTGTGCAATTGAAAAAAATTACATATCTTATATAATAAAGTATTGTCGTTGTATTTTAACATTAATTCAGTTACTTATTAAGTTATACTCTTTAATATCAAATTTATACACTTTTAAAATTGATGTAATGTGAAATAATGTATAGAGCAACATTCATAAACATTTCTGATCTGCATTAACTGTAAAAGTAATATATACTGATATTTTTTTTATAGGAATTTTAACCTTTTAGTTCCCTCAACGTAGGATAATCATTTCACAATGAAGAGCGATGACAATATTACCTTGATATCCTTAAAATTACAGTCTTACCTTTCATTAGGTACAATTGGTTCTCCGTTAAAGGACCAAACCGCTTCTGCGGTCTGATCTTGGAGTTCAACTTCAAGTACAATTTTATCTCTTTCAATTGCTTCTGTATCCTTCAACTTCTTATTGAAGCGATTAGAGTCTGCGAAAATAAAAATCTTATAAGATTTTGTGACCTTTGCGATTACTTAAATACAATATTATTATTTTATTATCACAAGATAAGGGGTAACGTTAACTAAAGATCAGTTGTTTAAAAAAACCTGAAAGTAATTCCAATAATGTTAATTAATTTACCTACATTAATAATTTTAACATTTTTGGGATCAACCTGTGCTGAAGGATGAACCATTGTAGGGAAAATTAGTTTACATAATTTAGAGTTACTTACATTTAACAATTAATTCGCAGGCTGTCTCATCAGCGTTGCTGACGCACTTAAAATTGCCAGCATCTGTCACCTTAGCATCCTTAATGACCAACTTTCGTTTACGTCCTTCTTTTACTATTGAAATGCGCTTGTCTGCTTTTACTGGCTGGTCATCCTTGAACCTAATTGAAAATATAAACATATTCTTGTGCATAAATGTTTTAGTTTTATGCTAAATACAAATAAAGAAATTGCTTGCTTTTGAGATGTAAATAACTATATTGTTCAAAAACAGGTATCTTACGAGTAAACAGTTTTCTTGTATTAATATTTTACTCTCATGTTATCATTTCAAAATTTATTAAGAAGTAGTTTATGGGTCTGTCAAAGTATATAGATAAGTTTTAAATAGAAAATAATCTGCTACAAAGACGTGAAGAAAGACAATGTGTGCTATGCGATTAGTTTTTTTTACAACTATAGTTATATTTAATTTTGTATAAAATTACCATTTTACATCTCCTGCTGCATCATCTAATTCACATAATAGGGTGACAGTGTCTTTTTCAATGGCTTGTTGTGATTTTAAGACCTTGGTAAATTTGTACGGGTATTCTGTAAAAAGATGCAAATTATGAAAATAGTAACAAAATGTACGGCAAAAGGCATTGAAATACAGTAAATAGATACTTGCCTACAATTTTAACATCAGACTCTGTCTTGTCGGCTTGTTTCTCAATTTTACACGCATATTTGCCTGCATCTTCCATTTTCGCTTTCTTAATAACCAACTTACAAACTCCGGATAAATCTTTTGATATCTGGAATTCTTCACCGTCTTCTAGTTTAGTTTCGCCTTTCCACCAAGATACAATAGCCAAACTGTTCGAAACAGCACATTCAAGAACGACTTCGTGTTTTGTATAACCGGTAAGATTCTTCTTGAGAGCTTTTGTGAACGTGTATGTAGGATCAGGCTCTTCTACTTGTAAGAATGCAGTAGAGGTGATACCACCAATTTCAATAGTTATTTTGCCAGTATCTTCAACTTTAGGGTTGAAGATGATCAATTTATAGGAATCTTGTTCGTTAGTCATTTTATATTTCGAACCTGGGAATAATTCCTGAAAAAATATACAACTTGGTTTGAAACACTTCTATGTACGTAGGGTTTAACGGAAATTACTTAATTTTCACTTACATCCTTGCGGAAGAACCATTTTGGCTTCGAATTAGGTTTCGTGAAAATAGCTTCGAAGGTGACCTTTTTATCCTTGCCTTCCTTTGCGAATTGATCTACTAGCGGTTTCAAAAAAGACTCTTGTTTCTGGAAAACAACGTGAAACAATAAATACATCTGTAATAGCAGTGATGAGATTCGGTGCAATAACAAAAAGTGCTCTTCAGACAAAAAGCTATGTGCGGACCAATTATAACCTTGACTTCACATTTGAACACTTTGAACGATCACTCAATACGAGAAGTGGAATAGTAATAAGAATGCATGAAAGTGAATAGAACACTTGAAATTTATGAGATAACCGAGGCGTTAGATTTATCAGCCACCCTTATCGCCATCCATTTCAAAACCCATGCGTTTTTACAGAAATTGGAATTTTCTCAACATTGAAGAAGTGTGCAATAGTTGGCGAATCAAAAGATGTTGTAAACGATGTTGTTGACATCGATTAAAAAATAATGAATTGTTTTTAAATATTAACCACAAAGGTGTATATCTGCAGTTAATATTTTTTATAGTCTTTCTTAACAGAAAATTCATTATTTTTCAACTAAGTATTAAAATAACCCTGAGCACAGATACCGGGTGCAAATTTGCTATGAGAGATATCGCAGAGTGCAGAAGAGTCCGAGAGGGAGAGATAAGAAAAGAAACGCAATAATAGATGTGCTTTTATACACGATTGTTGTGACATAATAACGCCGTTGGGGATATAGAAGTAACAGAGTGCTTGCACTGATAACTAACATGGTTCGTCCTGTTGAACCATGATAAAATATGTGTTATTTGATACAGGAACAACTAAAAACCAACTCGTACTTTACATAAAACACTGAAGCATTGGAATTGGAATGTTGAAAAATAGAATTGAACAGTAAATTCTTCAAAATAATATTAGCCTTCACAGCCTTTTATTCGACCGCTATATTTATTTGATGCATTTGATTAAATGTTGTAACAAAAACTGCATTAATCTGATAATTTGTGCTACATTTAAGTGGCTGACGCATCCCAAACTTGCAACGATAACTAATTATATGTAGGTCGTAATTCACTAGTACAATTTAATATTAGATATCAGTGCAAGACGATAATTTCTAATCTTGTTGGACAGATTTATGCTCAAGTGTAGACGTGAAACATATTCTTGTGCGATAAAATTGCATAATATAGTGATAGAATTCAAGATGCATTGTGTCATCTACCGACGGACAAACGCGGTGTCAAACCTCGTTTCTTTTGAACGAGTGCAGCACCGGCCAATCCGGAATCAGTTCTGCTAGAGACGGTCTTCTATTTTTGGATCTCTACAAAATGTCCACAAATCCTTAGTGATATCTTAAAGACTATTTTTAAGAATCGATAGAGAGCTACGTAGTATCGATTTATTAAGCCCTATAACCTAATTACTAATTGAAATAAAAAATATCTTATATGTATTAAGCGTCTAAAATTCCAAGATCTGCATACACCGAATGCATCAACTGACATTAATAATGGTTTGAATGAAAACTTAATTGGCGTGACAAAAGCTCCTCAATCCGACGTCACAGAAACCTGAAATCAAATTTATTTGACAACAATCCAAAAAAGTGAATGATCATCAAATTCATTCCACTTACATTCCCTGAAAATTAGTAAGAAAGAAAGAAGTGAAGTGGTGATACAAAAACCTTGTGCTTGTTATTTTAAATCCATTATTTATGCATTGTTTTTAAATCGCTCCCAATTACCAGTACCAATATTCATATATTTTAATACATATTCAAATGTGTATTTGCTGTAAACTTTTTTACTAATTTGATAATGATAATTTAAGAGGATAATATTATTATATTGTTTAAAATTTCATCATTCAGTTTTAAAATAGAAATTCAATCCTTTCGTAATTAGGGCACCTTTTAATCTGATTGCTTTTTAATAAAAATATTTTTGTATAAAATCTTATTCCCAAAAGGAGAGAATATCTATTAATTTTATTTTTACTTTTATTTCTTCTCTTTATCGAACCTTTACTTTGACAGCCTCCACCAAAGCAGGCCAATCTGGTATTAATTCAGGAAGAGACATGCGTCTCCTTATTTGATATATACCCTAGAATCGACAGCAGATGATTTACAAATGCCTCTCATATTGTATTTGTGTTTAATGGTGTAAGCTATGTTAATTATAAGCCATGTAATATATATTGTGAAGTTATAGAGGGTTGTGACTAAGAATTTTGATCCTATAGGTTATATTGTTCACTTACTGTATATGCCGTACTGATATGAAATAAATCAAGGATCTTTGCTGTTAGCCAACCGGCCATTATGAAAGCGTCTTTTACCAAGTATTTTAGTAATTTAATAAGCTTTTTTGTAACAAAATTGCCATAAATGACGTTAATGACTATCTGACAAGTGTATAAAAAATGATAATTTATGTTATCAATTGACCAGTATTTAATTAAAAAAGAGTTTTCATATTTTAAGAAATTGTACAAAAGAGTTAGATCCATATCAACCACTTAACCAAGTGGTCGAAGTTTGATCTTACAGATATTGAAGGTATTTGAAAATGTAAGTGTTGAAGAATATAAGATGGAATGAATAGTGACGTGTTTCTGGTGTATTGAGGACCTTAAACCACGACCAATTCGATGAGTTTCTGCGCCTGGCCGTTGGGAATCTATACATCTCGACACCTTCCGAAACAACCACAACGTGGCCGTCCTCTTCGAAATATCCAGTCTCTAATCCCTAAGAAGCAGATAAAATGATGCAAACGATGTTTTACAATTTTAGTAGTTATACTTCCCTAGCTAATGTATGAAAAAGGTAAATGTATGTCCCATATTATTAACTTCAATTTTGGCATCAAATTTATAAAATGTGTTGGCCCTTAAAGCTATTTAACTGTAATATGTTTTATCTCAATATGTAGTATCTGTTAAAATTTAGTAGCATCCGAGGAAGCTGTCAATTATATTCATTAAGAATAAATCCTAAAACTATGATGACATTTATTCTTTTATTAGTATACTGTGCGTAGAAGTATACTGTGGTATTGAAGGTGGCTTTATTTTACATAATTTTAGGATAAATTCTGTCATTGTTTATTTTATATTTTTAGTTTATCGGAATTTTATATCACCACCTAAAATAAGCTTTCAAAGCTCGTTATTTGCATACTGATTATTAAATTTGCTTCCATAAGATCAAGTAACCTAATAATGTTAACAATGTCCTACCTTTTCCACCTTTTTCAAGGGTGGGATTGGTTTTTCCACTTCTTTCAAGTCACCCCAATCTGGATCCTCTTTCTTGTCACCCCATTGTTTATATTTCCTCTTTTTGAGCAAAGCTCGGAAGTCCATACCACTGGCGTCTGAATTATAATTATTTAAATGGAAATATTTCATGGATAGATTGTTGTGTGTGAAACAAAGAAAGTTTATAAGAGATGAGAAATATCTACTAATATAATTATTTCTTTCTTTTTGTTCAAATCTTTTCGTCGATTTCTTGGATAAAATCTATGATAATAAAACCTAACAACATGTTTACTTTATAAATTATTACTCTGTTTAAATAAAAATGATGTACACAAAGAAGTCTTACCTGACACGTAGAGCGACATTTCAGCTGTGTCTTCTCCATGAATGTTGCTAACAACAACTTTGTATGTACCTTCGTCTATCGGTTTAACCTTTCTCATACAAAGTGTAATACGACCAGTCTCTCCATCTGTTATAAACTTGAAACGACCACCTTCCAGAATTTCAGATACACCCTTGTAAAATTTAAAGGTAGGTGCAGGATTACCTTCCACTTCTACAGTAAGATAACCAGTTTGATCTGTTCAGAAACAAATGCATTACTCTTTAAGTAACTACAATTTGCTTTCACACAAAAAAAACTCCCATAAACACCAAATCTAAAATATATGTACGTATACTTAAAAACTATTTCACTAACAATTTTAACAATAAATAGCGAGAGACTACCAATTAACAGGAGGAATTCAAAAAGTTGTAGTTTTATAATACGAGGCATTTTTCTTTAAGTTTTAAATGTGATTAAGCAGTTTGCTTAGCTATTTTCTTCTGCTAAGGATTTCAATCTTACGATTGTAACAAGTCATCATCTTACTCCAGAACTAACTAATCATGAATCAACTACTAACTTGTATAAACTGAAAAATCGTCATGGTCCAATGTATACACATATACATTCTACTTCAGACTCAGTGGTTCGAATTCTAGGCGAGTATCATTAAGTTCTCTAATTGTTATTTAAAATGAATCATCATTGCGCTTATCAATGGAGAAAAAAATCGTAATGAAACTTGCATATCCCGGGAATAATTTTAGGTTGCAGTGAAATATCGTGACGGATTCTAAAACTAATTATCCTTGGAGTTCCCCATGAACCCTCCTTGGCTTGCTCCAGGAGTGGGACGTGCTGTTACATACCTTACCCTACTAACTTGTAAATTAATTAAAGGTATCTTTTTCAAGTAAAAAATGCAAACCTTCAATAGCAGAGTTGCTTTCAGGCGCATCAATAATTTGTGGCGGTCCTCCCTTTCCAATAGGCTTCAATGGCACAGATGGTTTGTCGATTAAGTTTTCCAAATCTTGAATAGACGGTCTTCTTATATCACCAGATTTTCTTCGCTATATTATCAATCCAAAAATGAATATTCGCAAAAGAGATTTCATGAAATCGTTAATCAACGTGAAAACAACATATATTTAAAAAGTAAACATTGATTTTTTTAATGTTAAAAGTAACTCAATGTTCCTCAAAATGCGTTGTTAGAGAACAAGTAAAAGTCAAATAATCACAAAAGTAAATAAGATATTGTACAATAATATTATCACATGTTTCACCGGAATAAATGATCGTTTTATTACCATAAGAGTAAATTTGGGGAATATGATACGTTATGGACCTTTTGTATGAAATTGAAATCTGTTTTTAAATTTTTGTAATCTGAACTGAAATTAACATAATTTTTGTTATTGTAACTAGGTTTAAAAATATTTGTTCGGAAAGCGTCCCGTAAATAATAATTTTTCAAGCGAATTGTATTAAATTTAAGAAAAACACTTTTTCTACTATTTCTTACACTAAGAATTAAATTAATTCTCCAATTAGATTTTCGGTAACAGTTTGTTAGAAATTCGTGATTTTCATTCGCGATATATCATTAATTAATATTGCAAATGATTTTAAACTTATTAATATAAGTTTATAAAAAATTCCGTAAAATAAATTGCTTTTATTGTCCTCAGTTATAGTCTATTATACTTTTTTGAATATCACGATCAATAGATTGTGTACTATGTGAAATCATGCTTGGAATTTCTTGTAGAAGTTTTCGAATAAGAAATGCCTGTGGAATTATTGTTGTTTCAAACTATAAAATAGTTGGACAGCCTGTGCAAAGAAAAATTTAGAAAAAAGTAGTTTTTGCAGTTTGTAGACATGACGACCTTTATATGTACATATTTGATTCGGTGCTATAGTTCGATAATGTACGAGATACTTTCCAGCCTTCTCAATTTATTTGTACAAATACGAAAAATTTTAATTGCAAATTGTAAAAAGGTCCATAAGCTAACAACAGTAGACTTCAGACAAGAGTATATCGTTGTTTCGGATGAATAATAAACCAAAATTTAGTTAAGGAAACAGAAAAATCTAGACACTGTGTAAAAACAACTCATATCCATATAGGCAAAAATTATTTGGTGGTACCACAAAACGTCATTATGTCATTGCTTGATTTAAATGTTTTCTTTTCATTTCCAAAATATGTAATCAATGGCGTAGCTAAGTAAGTAAATACTTAGGGGCAAAAAACAAACTAGGGCCCCAACTAAACTATTTCAAATTATTTGTTCCGAATACGACGTACTCCAGATTTGTCGTAATGCAGATAGGATGAATTCATAATATTCTATTTAAAAACACATTATAAACCCGCCTAAGCTCCACGCAAGTTTAAAACAAAGATTTTCGAACCTAGTCGCATTCCTGGAATTGGGTTTACTTATATTACGAATGGGGAAGAATTTTTCACTAATTCAATTTATAGTTCATGAGTCCGAGTCCGAGGGTCCCCCCCTTAGTCGGGGGACCCCAGGGCACCAACCCCGTCTAGCCCGTCGAGCTACGCCACTATTACTAATGTAAAATGAGTTTTAATGAATTGTGTTCTCATTCATTCTTCCAAAGCAACGATTTGAACTTTGTCATCTAGCCATATAATCAGCAAATTTAGCCATCGAGAGACGTTTAAAACAATTTGGCCGCAAATAAACTGAGATTGAAAAATTATACTGTAACTAAATACAAGGTACATTAGTTGTGTTATGACAGATGCTGTGCATCATATGCGTTAGCCAAATGACTCGACAATGAAGTACTGGACTTCCTGATAAATGTTGCGCAAGTGTTGAAATAGTAGTTGGAAATAATTATAACTGTGAATTATGGCAGCACTTTTGTATTTACCAATGACGTCATTGATAATGTCAGTTTAAATTAGTAAGCGTAACTTTTTCCGTGGACTTGATAGTCCAGTAGATGTGATGGAATACATAATACTGTGCTATCATAGTTAAATTACTTGGGATAAAATATTTCTTAGAGATAGATCATAAATATTAAATAATATAATTAGAGCACATATCTTTGAGGGGCTTGACTGATAAGTAGTGATGCACACTAAGAGGAATCACCTTTTGAAGGTTTCTACACATCGTAACGAAACGCAAATTTTTGCTTTGCTTGTCGACGTGTTGGTACACTGGTCTAAATTAGACTACGCGTATCCGAAACCTTCTAGCTGTGGAGACTAGAAAATATATTTTCATAAATTTGTATTGCCAGGAATAATAAAAAAAAAATATTTGCTAGCAAAACAATACAAAGTATTATGTGCCTACAAATAGTTAATTACTATCTCCCTCAATTTTAAAACTGATTATTCCCCTTCAAGCATGTACGGTGTACATTCATTTAGTAAAAGTTGTTATTTTGACATTACCCACATTTTATTAGTATCCACAAGGCATGTGTTAATACTCCCTTTAACGGAATGACATTTCACCAATAAAGAACCAAATATCCAACCAATAAAGCGTTTAGGCTCCCAGATGCTCAGCTCCGAAACTTTCATAGTCAGTTAATAAAATAATAATAAAAAGTGCGAAAGTGACTCGATTCCATTTTCATATACACCGAAATTATCCTAAACTATAACTTCAGGACTATATAACTATACCGAAAATATAACTTCAAGTAGGTGAAAAAGAAGACTAAAAGCTTGAATGGGAACCGATCATTTGCAGTTTTGAGTAACCCTACATTTAATGATTTGATTATTTTCTATCTATCTATTTTCAAATTAATTATTTTTTTATTGACGCCAGTAATTTTAGCAACAGTAGTAAAGTCCTTGTAGTGGCAACACTATATTTATTTATATTTATACACTTTTATATTGTCAAAGAGTCCATCGCGCTCACTTAATATTTTAAAAAGGAAAACTATGTCTCGAGTTTCTATAATAAAACAAAAAGATTTTATTAGAATACAAATGATTATTAAACTAATTTAAGCAAAATTGTTTTGACCTTTCTGTTACATAAACGTGTGTCGATGGCTTAAATTTTTCTTTCTTAAAATATGAAATATTTTTAAGTCTTAAAGAATAAATTAAATATTCTTTATAAATTTTAACATGCTTACTTACCGGATCAACTTTTGGCACGGGCAATTTAGCCTTACCGACCGCGGGCGGTTTCTTCGCCACCGCGGCCATAGTGTTAAGTTCGTTTTTTTAATTAACAAAGATGCCACAGTACAAAAAAAGCAAATCACTTCATAGCTTCAAATTTAATATTAATATTTCATATAAAAATCACATAATTTTATTATACTAATATTTTTTTGATTCGCATCACGCATATTGATTCTTATTGGTTTAATTTTAAGGGTTTTCTATTCATTTATGTTGTTAAATGTAGTGTTAACTTTTCGATTACTATGTAGGCCACTTAGATTAGTGTAGTTCCATCTAAAAATGGTCGCGAACCTCTAAAGACTGAAAGGGGTCGCGTAGTCTTGATCGCTTTGCTATGGAACTGGCGGGGACGGGGCGGGCGGGTATCTATTTGTGCACAGCACAAATCAACGGACCAATTCAATTAATTATCATATTAAGGTGAGCAATCCATGTATACTTGGATGACGCCGTTAACATATGTGTGAAGTTGTCCTCAGTTGATATCTAATATAAGCGATTTTGTATAGTTGCTCATGTATTTGAGTTTAGACTCGCACGGCTGCAGTACTCTGTTAGTTCTTGATTTGTTCTACTTGATATTATATATGTAATTTATGTATAATCCTTCGTTTATTTAATTCTTGTCTTTGATTTTCATAGTATTTTGGTAAGATCTCAACTGCAAGTTACTTGTGATAACATTTAAAAAAAAAATACGGTTACTTGTATCAAGATTAATTCTAAAGATATGCATGCTTCTATATGTATTCAATTCTGTCCTTTTTTTGTATAGTATTCCGATGAGACAGTTTAAAATAAAAACGTGTTTATTTGTACAAAGATTGAAGGCTTCTTTTTGTTTTCTTTACAGTTCGGGCTCAATTTCGACTGGAAAGAAGTTCCAGTTCTTTCATCGTCCACATTGTGAGATATCGGTAAAACACTCATATCAAAGTGAAATTTAATAAAATGGTGGGGTATTTTCAGCCAAATATGACCCAGGCACCTCTCTTTCATCTTACAATTGCTTTTCAACGAAAAAAGGTATTTAAGTTTTGCTAATTTTTTTAACTCACTATACATCAGCACTTTCACTAACATTTATATTCATTTCTAACAATATTTCATAAAGACTACTTAATATTAACTTTAATGTTAAGCAATTGATTCGCGACATAAGATACGTAACTTCGTTGCTCGTCATATTTGTAACACCTGTCAAAGGTATTGATGTTGGGATATCATAGCCAATACCTTTCGGAGCTGTATCTATGCCAAGATTTCTCGAGATATCGTTACAACCCACGGCTAGAGCATACAACCCACGCGCTTGGAGTAAGGTATGAACCTGCTCTATATCTATCTGTCAATCACATTTACACATATTCTTTTCTATTTGCAGTGCGACCTTGTTTATAATAATAACATCGTCTAATTATGTGGCGCTTTAAAATGCGACGACATTTTTCTGCTCGTTTACATTTCACTTCAGATCAGACTTTCTCTAAACGAATTAATTCATTTGTATATATTTGAAAGACGTAACTTTTTTAATGATTCAAAATATTGTTTGTAACCCTTATTAACTTTATGCTTTTGATCTTTCCAGCATCTTTTATGGGGAATTTTTATTTAAATGCGGTCCGTGTAGTTTAAAACCACTGTACACTACTGTGAGACTGTAATATTATTCCCGTAGCCAGCCAGCCCAGTTCTTAATCGTCCAATATTTTAAGCATTTTCATTTAAACAATAATTCAGTCTATTTGCGAAAAATTTATGAAAATCTTCAAATATCATGTACAAACATATATTTCACCGCAGTAATAAGTCACTCCCCTTGGCAAGTTATAATTATGAAAGCGTCCTAATAAAGATGAACTCACCTTGGCCGTTATTAGAAGAGTTACTATCAATCATTGGTATTCGGCAAAGACCTGGCATACCGCTGATATGATCTGTCCCCATTAGATTTACTACTGGTGAAACAACTTTCGTAATAAATATAAATATTTTTCAATATATGTTGATTTCATCATGTTGAGGTCATCTAATTATATTAATATTTTAATGTAAAAAAGGCGATGCATCTTTTGGACTAAGTTTAAAATTATCTAATGAAATATTGCTTACGTTTTTGATATAAACATTATTGGCAATGGCAAATTCATTAGATTTTAAATATAGATCGCTCTTAGCTTCCTCTTCTATATCTGATGCAATTGATTTATAAATTGGATGGGACATAATTAGATTTTAGACACGATATCATATAGGAATGCGATTTGCTAGTTTGTTTTATAGCACCTTTATTCATGTTTATATCTCTTTACCATTCAGTTAGCATAACTTAAGGAAATCCAAGCTTAATAACGTAAAGAACGCACATGAATAAGTTATATGTAACAAATAATATAACAGAATTATCTTTAAATCAATAGAAGTTCTTGTTACCTTTAATCATTATACTTAACAATAACTTCTATTAAAAAAATATTAAAATATCGTGCATATTGTGCAATTTGCATTACAGGTTATTCTTACATTCTGTTAGTGAGTTTGCGGAATATTGTTAAGACGGAAGATTTTATATATTTTAATATAAATTAGAACGAAAAAATGTTAGCTGCACTATTTACTAGTTTAGATTCATATATATTTTGTATGGCAATTAGATGGTTCGTCTTTTTGTTTATACCCTCATCGAAACAAATTATATAACAGATGTTTTATAATCGGTTTCGGTTATAAAGATTTTTTTCTTTCAAAGACAAATATAAATTAATCACTGTAAAAGTCTATGTTAGCCACGATCTAAAAGATTTCTTTCTATAACATAGAGATCTAAACATATATTTTCACACAAGTATACCTCGTTCTCGACTTCACCAGGCCTTCCGGCGCGTTTCTTTTTTGGAAAAAAATAATTGTTTTAGTATGAACATTCTCTGTTATCCTTGTGCTAGAATTTTGAAATTTATCTATAGATAAATATAAATATGAGTAACTTTTAATATATTTTATATATAGAAATATTTTTTGACTATCGTGTTGTGTCGATATGTGCGCTTTATGTACAGAGTGTAAATAATTTATAATCGTGCTGTATTTAAGCAGTAATATTTCACATGTGATGTTAGTATAGTGTTGATACTATGAAGAAAATAAATAAAATTTATAGTTAGAAGAACATAAGAAGAAGCAAATAGTTACAATTATGCCAAATTAAGCCTTGCCATGAAGAATAGCGACAAGAATGAAAATTCATGAATAATATAATAATTCTTTTGTAAATATTCAAAAGTAAAAGCATTGATAATATGACAAACCAGGTTATTATGAAATTGCCGGAAATGTTTGCTAGTCACCAAAGCATAGTTTGTCAGATAGTAGATAAGGAGTGAAGGGATTTAAAAGTTTTTAAAACAATACAGTACTTTAAATTACGCAATAATTTGAGATAAATATAAAAATTTATATTTGTGTTTCTTGGAAACTGAACTGTAGAATGTAGTATATGAAATATTTTGTTTTGTAAAGATGTATTATTGAGAAGGATAGTGAGTTAAGTGGCGGTATTTAGAGAATAGTAAAGTAATTTTATGTGCTTAGACATAAAATATCGTCCGTAAAGTCATGTGCCAAAAATTCCAAAAATAACAAAATGCTTTGCAAAGCGAGCAGCGACCACCTAAAACTGACCAGACCCAAACATCTCACCTTTTTCTCGTCTAAAACTTCTCCAGGGCGTAATTTCTTGACCTGTTGTTAAAAAATATGGATAATAACCCCATTAAATTATATTTTGCCTATCTGTGTTGCCGAACCTAATAACCCTACACCCTAAAAACCTAACTATAGGTATTCAGCACCTATGACCTTGTCAGTTGTGCAGTAGTTATTTTCGTTATGTGTTGCGCTCATTGTTAATGTTTATTTGTTAGTCTTTATTTTAGGCCTATGATGTGGAAGAAAACATGTCTTGCCATCATCATGTGCTTTCGTTAAAATAATAATACTCCTACGATATATTGGACCAACGATTTAACCGTTATTTTGTGCAACGTGCGTAACAAGCTGTGCAGTTTATTTGTGTGCTGTGTCACAAAAGTGTGCAATAGCTTGGTGCTCTGTACGAGAAAATGTCCATAAGACAACGGCTGGATATTTACATAAATGGCATTTATGTAAAACTGTCGCAAATTCAAATCTGCGCTCTTCTTAAATCTAGGGTGAACAAAACATCCTAATCATGTATGTAATTATCCAGATAACTTCCCGTATTTATATTGTGCCTCAATAAGCACCAGGTATAAATGCATTAACTTTATTTCCTTCACAGAATTACAGTTAAAATTTTTGCCACGGCAACATCATAACGAATAGCATTCAACGTAATTTCGTAGCATTTTCGCTATTACCTTCTTCTCTTCGATCACCTCACCGGGTCTTAGTTTTCTATTTTCCTGTGGATTACGCGTTTTACCGTCTTAATATCTGTGTTGGACACTATGCAATTTCGTGTTTGTGATATAACCTACAGTGTATTTGCTATATTCTAAAAAGCCAGGAGAAGAGGATTCTAAGCTTTAGGTTATCCAAACCTTCATCATTACTAAAGCTTGAGGTTCACTAAAGCATCATCAAAATGATGATTATTAGCGTATTTCATAGGATGTTACATAAAAATATTGGGTGTTTTATTGTTACGGGTTCGGCTTGACAGAATAGGGGCTACAGGGTTCAAAAATCTAAAAGTAAACACGCAAATATTTTATGGTTATGAAACGATATTTTTGCTTTTAGGTATTTAAAATAGGTGCGTGTTTTAAACTTAACCTTATCATAAATACTTATTTCTATTTCAGTAATCTACTAAGATACTAGAACTAGATAAATCAATACTAAGGTAAATTGTTCCATACCTTCAAAATTTGTTGCTACCATAAAAATGAAAATCAAATTATGCATATTAAAAAATATAACTATAGGTAATCTATTTTTATTTATATTGGGCGAACATACCTCATCGCTGATGATAAGTGACGGGCGTCTTCCCATTTCTTCCGGTGGCGGAATTAAAGAACCTCTTCTGGCCGGTGGTGCGGGCGAGAGGGATGGCTTTCTGGGTGCTTCAGGTTTCGGAGATTTTTCACGTATTACTTCAATTTTCGGTGGAGCCGGGGCTTCTTCTGGGGCCTTAATTTCAGGTACTTTTGGTTTTTCAACCGGCTAAAACGTTAATAATTTGTTATACGTTTTTGTTAATTTTTTCATTATGACTGTTGCCTATCATTAATTTAAAATATATTAAAAAATACCTTATCTTTTTCTGGTTTTTCTCGTGTAGTGGGTGTCGGTGAAATTTTTTCATATTTCTCGAGGTCAGGTCTGTCATAGTCAGGAATTTCAGGTAGATCTTCAGCTCTTTTCTTAGTAGCTGTAACTTTAGCCTTTTTAGCTTCTGCCTCTACCTTGGTTTCTTCTATTTGCACTTTCTGTTAAATTATTAAAATTTATTTAGGGACAATAGGACGAACTTTTCTTGTATCTTTATCAATTAAGATCTTCATTTTTACCTGTTTAATTTGTAGCTCCTGAGAGTTTTCAGAATAATTAAAATAAATTTATAAAATTTATTATTTACTTACTGAACTTACCACAGCTAGAAAAACACGCGCTATTATAATATCAACATATTGGATATAAGACATTATAAACATATAACAGAAATATTAATAAGCAGAAGCAAAGCAGGGAAAATAAGTTTACATATAAAGAAAGAATAGTAAACATTATACAATACATTGCGATTATACACAGACATCACTAAGGTTCCATGTATATTACGGATTTCTTACCCAATTAATATAATACGAGTACAAACAAATACTTACTGTTTATTCTGTTCCTAGTGAAAACAAATATGAAAATAGAAAGAACGATAATATAAAAAAAAAACTTTCATAATATGCCTAACTACCAAGTGCTGGTGCATGGTGCAAATGTTGAAAAAAGTTGTGCAATGTGCCAATTTTGAGAGTCAGTATTGATTTATTGCCAATGTGTATACCTCATCTGGTTGGGAGCTGCTAATTGTGGCTTGCGGAATTCCTAAGGAAGCTGGTTTTTTCTCGTCTTTTGCCTCAGTCTCAGCCTATAGAGTAAATTTTATAGTTTAAGGCGACCTTACGAAATTTGAAGTATATGTTCCTTTTTAAAACTATACTGCATAATCAATATTGAACAATTATTTGGTTTTTTTAATGAGCTATACGAATTAAAAAATCAAGTAAAAGTCTTTACTGTACCATTTTTTACTTTCGTTGTTACTGATATGCAATATAGTTTGAAAATTCATATTTTTAGACAAGTGTAAACTAGTGCATTTATGAATCTTAGGTGCAGTATGTTCATGTGACTGTGATTGTGCATGGTGAATGTATATGTATACTGTATCTACAAATCTTTTTCAATCATTTGAGCATTACCTAAATATTTATATTCACTGTTTAGTACATTTGACAAACACTCATCTTCGAATAACTTAAACTTCACAATTAAATTATTGAAAGATGAGATATTATATCTGAAGTGCTTTTACAACCATGAATTGATTTGTATTACAATTTTGGTATTTGTGCTTTTGTGCAAATTATACGATATAGTGTGCTACGAAAACGGTGCATGTTATACAAGTGTGCGGGGTGAATATATGTTTTGTACCTGCGGAGATTTTGACCTTCTCCAAGGCACAACCGTATCTTGTGTATTGCGTAACATAGGTTTATATTTATCCTCTAACTCGGGCGATTGTTCAGCCTGATTAAAACATATTTATTTAATTTATTTAAAAATGTGATATCTAATCAACAACATGATTTTAGTTTGTGTACCTGTGGTATTTCAGGAATGACCTGCCATGAAAAAGGTATTTCATTCTCTTTCATTTCCGGATCTGGCGTTACTAGTATTGGTACCTGGTAAATTTGAGGTATTAAAACGTCGTATAGTACACGCACACTAAGATGTTTGTGGAATTTATAATAATACCTCTTTAGGTTTTCTCCACGGATACATATTCTGTTGTTCTGTTTTAGCTATTGTGTTTCCTTTGGGAACGTCATCTATTGATTTTGGCTCTGTTGGTTGGCCCAATTTATTTTTGTGTGTTTCAATGTCCTATGAGGCAATATATGTTAAAACATATGTTATAATAAAAATAGATGCGTAAAGCGCCAAGTGTTATATTTCTGAATACCAAATCTAGTTATAATTTTAATAAGACACCTATTTTTACACGTGTTACTTTATAACACAAATAACCTAATATCTAGTTTCATATTTTATATTATAATTTCAATACCTTTGAGCTTGGAGGTTGTTTTGTCGGTGTAGGTTCTTCGACTTTAGGCTTAGTTTTATCGTCTACATTGTTTACGTATTTAGAATCCTGTTAGAATTAAGACAATGTTAATTAAATATTATTGAAAATTTCTAATTTAACTTTTACAATATTTATTACATGAAAATGTCATTTACCTCTTTCATCTGAGTAGGCATTTGTTCCATAGGAACACTTTCGGGAGAGATAGTAAGACTGTTTTTCTTTTTTAGAGTCTCTAAATTATCCACTTCCATTACTGTTTCAGATTCCTAAACGAGAAAAACCCTATATAAAATTTCTGATAGTTTTAGCTACTATATTATTTTATAAAATAAATACTTTTACTTAATTAAAGTATTATGAAAGTATTATTAAAGTCGCTTCTATATTAACAAATGTACTAACATTTTCCATGTCATCTGTTCTACTTGGTCTTCGCCAAGGATAAGTGGGCTCAGTCGGACGATCAATTGACACCTTTCTCTTTACGTTTGTTTTCTCTAGTATTGGTTCATTTGGTTCTACCATTTCCTAATAATAAAATATCGTGGAATTACTTGTACTAAGAACTATAAGAATATAACTACATTAATTATAAAAACAATTCAAATCATTGTTTTTTATACCTTTGGACTTGCAAGACGATCAGGGTTTTTATTCGTCTCATCAACCACGGGTTTCTTTTTATTATCTAAATTATTGATAATGCTCGAGTCCTTGAAATAAAATTTAATAATATTTAATGATAGAAATATTGTTATACTTTTATATTGAACATAGTTGTTTCAAATGCCTTATCATCGATATTATTTTATGCTATCATAAAACGATTGATTTATAGTATGTTATATTATAGCATAGTTGTTAAATAGAATTTGAAGATTACTAACTTTTTCTACACCCTCAGTTTTACTAAGTTTTCTTGGAATTTCTATAGTTCCCTTAGGGAGTACATTTTTGTTATTCGTCTTTTCTGAAATTTCTGTGTCTGATTCTTCCGTTTCCTAATACCAAACATTTAACGAATTATTAATGTTTTTCCATTAATAGTACTTATTATGTTTAGTGTTATATTAATTGATAATACCTCAGTTATACTATGTCGACGCCTGGGTTGAACTTGTTTCTTTATCGGTTGATCTACGCTAAGGCTACGCTTTGTTTGTGTTTTTTCAGGAATATCCTAATCATTGCAAAGAAATTTTAGTTGTGTATTTTTGTTATAAAAGTAGAGTGTATAATGCATAGTCTGTAAGATGTATACCTGTGTGTGTGTTTTCGTAGGTCGCCACGGGTATGTATTCTCTTTATTATCATCACTATATTCTGAAGTTATCTGCTCTTCTACATCTTTTACGTCATCCTAATTATAAATAATGATATTAATATTGTATCGATGAGTTTTATTTACTTATACTATTAAATATAAATAAAAACATCACATACGTCACGTTACAAAAACAATACCAATAACGGTACACATAAGAGAAATATATACAAAAGAAAAAGAAAACATTCATGGTTTTCTTTCTTTTATTTCGTATACAAGTATAAACATGCATGACTGCCTATTAGTACACTCACCTTTAATCTATGTTTAATGTCCTGTAATTCATTGACTTCTTGTTTCACTACCTTGCTCTAAAATCAATATATCAATCAATAAGCAAATAGGGTTCTACTCAAAAATAAATATTCATCAAGAATTCTATTACTTTGTTATGTCTTTCCGCCATAAACATTATTCATCTTAAACACATTCAATAATAGGGCTGGCCGTATTACGTTAAAAATGGATCTTCAAAATTGTTACAGAATTCTCGATATAATATTGAAGTCTGTTCCTTATAGTAAGCTGGGATTTGCGTAAAGCTTTCTTATATTATATTAGTCAATATTTGCGAAGCAGATTTAGGTGTCACGTACTACCAATTTATTTGTAAGCTGAAAACTTATTACTCAAAGAAAAATATGCAAAATATATCCACCAAAAAAATAAAACCAGGATATTGCGTTTGGGGTTTGCGTTTTGCCGACATTGCTATTTTGCAAAATAATAATTGAAATAACTGATAAATTATGATACAATATAATTGGTTCAAAGTACATTTTAACATCTACTTTACTTACCTTCAGGCCAGTCTTTTTCAATTGTGAAACCTGTTCTTGTTCACTTATTGACGCCACCGAAGACTTTCTACTCTCTGAAGTCTCTTTTGTAAACTGTTAATAAAAGTGTCATATTATACTACAATAGTTCACAGGATCAAGGCCTGAAGACAAGTCACTTTCGAAAATTGCTAACGCTTAAAAAATTCATGGGAATGACGAATAATTTTTCAATGAGTTTCAAAGTGAAAGTCAAAATATCTTTATTCAAGTAGGCCTGTTACAGCACTTATGAATCGTGAAATATATATTTTTTTCATATAATATTTAAATGAATGACTGATGATAACGTTAAAGAACGACTTACAATCTAAAGTTACGAGGGTTCCTTCGCGCCCTTATCTGAGAAGAGCACACAACAAACTCAGTCGGGTGTTTTTTTATGTCATCATCATTACAATATATATTTTAAATTTATTCTATATCAAGATGTATATAGAGCAATTCATTCACTCCCAAGGTTTTTTGTCTTCTAAATATTCCTTGAAATTATAAAATGATTTCTCTATTAGCTTCGAGCTTTCGATACGAAACGTCATTCCCATACATTTTTTAAGCGTTAGCAATCTTCGAAAGTGATATGTCTACGGGCCCAGTTTTATTAAATTATTTTTGTTAATATTGTAACATTGTATTTTGTTACATCATAAAAAAATGTGGCTAGAACCAGTTTTCGTGTAAATGCGTTAAATATTTTCGTCAACGTCAAACATTTTTTGTCATATGATATAGCAACCGGTGCGTTATTGAAAACGAACCGAGCCGAACTTGGATGCGTGCCTAATTGTCGGGGTCTGAAATGGTATTTTTCACGGTAACCTAGATGTTGTTGAGAAGTAAGTTATTTGTGCAGGTAGATCTTAAATCTTAAATGTCACTACGAATTCCTTTGGTTTTTCCAATTCAATAAAAGATATTTATTCTAATTGCGACTAGGAAATTAATGTTATAAAGAAGAATATAATGTACATAGAAGTGCCAATGGCAATATAAATAAAAGCCATAAGACATTTGAGGCTAAACCAGAAGGTACCAACGACTTGCCAATCCGTTCAGTTTATCTCGGGCTCCTTTCAAGGGAGCACGCGTAAAGTGTTAAAAGTTGTATATAAGATGAAATGCTGAAAACTATCAGGTTTTATAAAAGGTAAGCTACATATTATTTTTAGTTTTGTTGCAAATATTAAATATTTTATTTCTTCACTAAAATGACATACATTTGAAGATGGTAAATAAAACCTAATATTATTTACCTTAAGTGCTTTGTTTTCGATGATAGAGCTCTTTCGGCTCTCTGTTTTGGCTTCCTGGACCTAAAAAAATAATAAAAAGGGATTCACAGCTGGAACTCTAAACAATAGATGTCACAAAACATCACTAGAGTCAGTTAGAACAGTTCGTTCCTTTGTCAGATTTTATAAACTATATTATGCTCAGATTGATACCGATAATATATATCCATCTTGACACTATGATAAATCAGGACGACTGTGAACTGATAATAGACATGAGAAACGCAGATTCTACGTGCTTAACTTTAGATGTTATAACATGAAATATGAGGTTTACTGGAATCACTATCTTCGATGCATAATTATGCAAAATAACACTACATTATCCATGGCTAAAATCACTATCACAACACTAACCAAACACTCGACATAAGTTTCGCGCCGTTCACCACGTTCAGTTCGATCACTCCGAAACCGAAGCGATGACATTGTCTGAGTTTAGACTCTACGACGGACAATCGTAAAGTGACACGTCTGCCAATTATTTCTCCTTTTATAGATTACACACTACTCCCACTCTTTTCGTTTGAGGAGCACATTCTCCCCACTTTCGAAATAAAAGTCGAAAATTAAAAATTCGAAAATTGTTCGAGTTAAAATTATTATTTTTTTTCACTAAATTTCTCAAAGTATTCGTTTATCTACACTACGCTTATCTCAATAATTTCATCATATAAATTTAAACAAATGTATATTTTTTTGTAATTTTTACGACACTCAAAATTTGAAAAAAAAACTTTAACTCGTCGACACCGCCACTCGCTTTAATTGCTCTTCCCGCGGGAAAAACTGGCAACAAACTAAAGTAGTCACTCTTTTAAAATAGACTGAGACAATGTAATTAGCATTCTGTTACGTTAATTTACCTTGAAACTATTATGCAAAATTTCGTCTCATAAATATAACACTATCTTCATAATCGTATCTTAAATTTAGATCATCATTAGTAGAATGCAGATGCAGCCATAATTGTATACAGGGTTTCAACACGTGTTCTGAACAATTAATTATTTTAAGGCTTAACTTTTCATATTGTTCTGAGAAAAATATATCATATTTTAAGATTTACAAAGAATCGTGAAAGTATTATTTCTGACTTTTACAGGAACATCATTTTTTTACATGATACAATTGCGTGGTGTTATATTTAAAGGATGCTTTGTTTACGGTTTATATATCAAAATGAAAATATTCTTTATTCAAGTAGGCTCAAAAAGCACTTTTGAATCGTCAGTAGCCTCTCCGTTGGTAATACATCTACCACCGGTTCGGAAGGCTGATTCCCCTAAGAAGAAACCGGCAAGAAACTCAACGGTTACTCCTTTAGGTTAGTTTTTGTGCGTTACGTGTTTAGCTTTCATATGCAACTGGAATTAAGTCCAAACATCTTTGTCGCTTAAACAATCCTTTTGTATTAGGATATTTTTAACATATTTCTTAAAACTATGTAGAACTATGGAGAAAACGCGATATCCCAATTATATATATGACAAGTATTGCTACTTTTTGTAATATTAAGATAGTTTCAATGTCCGTCGGTCCTTTTTATTTCAAAATGTCTAGGTTAATGGGAAATTTCAAATTTCACGTTAATGTCGATGACGAGGACGACTTTTTATATATTGGTATAAATATATGGATTTACTTTAAAGGTCAATTTTAATATAATAGAACTATAGAGCAGAAATTTAATATAATGTACTTCATATTCGTATTTTAACGTTGTCAAGTGCAATTATTACTATAGGATAGGGAGCAAAATCCGAGGTTGTGTATTCCGTAAACTAATAAATCAAATGCTAGACCAAAAGTTTTTGCAATTTCTGTGAAAATTGATGAAAAATTTTGCTACTATAACAGAGGGCTTTGTGGATTTCAAGGCACTTAGTCAACGTCTCTTACGAAGATTGCTGACGCTTAAAAAATGTATGGGAATGACGTTTCATATCGAAAAATGAAACGTCATTTCCATACTTTTTTAAGCGTTAGCAATCTTCGAAAGTCACGTTGTCTACGGGCCTAGTTTAGTGTACTTGACAATTAATATCTGAGTGGAAGTGTTATTGGGATTTTCCAGTAAAATGGTTAGATATTTTGAACTCGTTTTCACCATTACTAGAGGTGTTTCGTGATATTTTATGTTATGCATATTATCACAGCTTAGCAGATAATATTTAGTGTCACAAATAACAAAAAAAGCTACTTACATCACTTTGGACAGACGATCTTCTGCTTTCAGTCTAAAAGAATGGAGACGGACAAATTAGTGTACGCACACAAAAAATCATTGAAGTTCATTATAATACAAACAAATTTAACAATAACGCTTAATTCTAGAGCTTTATGAAAGTTCACCGTTATTCATAAAAATATTAATAAAAATCTGGATGATTTATGGAAATGTAATCATGTCGTCAGAAATAAAGTGTCCCAAATAACAATTTAGTTATATTGAGTATATCAACGGCCCCTACATATAAATGATGCACTTTCATTTTAGACAATTCGATGATTTTGTAATTTCCATGTTATAACACTCGATTTATCAACATAGGTCATCGTTTTTTAAATCATATAGCTGTTAAACCGTGGTCAAAAAGATATATTTAGCACAAAGGTTAGTAATAAATAATTTATCTGTGAAACGCTGTCAAAATTAGGATTTCTTGCTTGACGCTTTATATATTAGGGCCGTCGGTATGTTTAATTAATTTTTTTATACACATAATAGTAAACTCTTTTGTCACATCATGTCCAAATTTTGCAGACATATTTTGATGCACTTATATACACACATACATTACGCCTCATTCCCCTAGGGGTAGACAGATACCACGTCCTTCCACTTGCCACGATCCTTGCATATCTCCTTTCCTTCTTTCGTTCTTATTAAACCTTTCATACAAGTTGGTCGGTTTAGAGTACTCTTGAACTGGCCCTTATTTAAAATGTCCTGGATTTGGTCCAGGAACGTTCGCCTTTTTCTTCCCCTTCCAACTTTCCCATCCGATCTTGACTCATAAATCCTTTTTGTCAGTCTCCTTTCATTCATTCTCTCTACGTGCCAAACCATCTAAGCATACCTTTCTCCGTTTGAGTCACCACATCTTTTATACCACAACGTTCTCTTATGACGCTATTTCTTACTTTGCCACTCAGTTTCAATCCACACATACTTCTCATCGCTCTCATATCTACCTCATTTATTTTACTTTTATGCTTCTTCTGCCATACCCAACTTTAACTACATAAATGTTGGCACCGACACTCCTCCATGCACACTTTGTATTTTCCAAATTTGCCATGCCGGGACTTGAACTCAGAATCCGTACTCGTGCCATTAAGCCAACGAAATCTTTTAAGATTTTCGTTAATTTAATATAAAAATTTTAATTAATAAAATAATAACTTATTTTAATAATAATGCTTTATAGGTTTACCTAGTGCAAGTGTAGACACTTCACTAGAAGCCTTTCATTTTATAACAATATCTTTATGCAAATTTTACATTATAAACGAAATAAAAAAGATTTCATTACCCAATTAACAAGAACAGGACACTGATTAACCGATTTAAATGATTTTTTTTATAATTTATTTTAGATTTGAATGGATTTGTCCTAACGTTAGCATAGGATATCACTTTAATTTAAAGTATCCATGCGAAGTTGCGCGGTTGAGCTAATAAATTACATAAATTACAAGATACAAATCATTGAAAGCATAGAAGGCTCTACATACTATACGATAAAAGATGTAACTTATTTAATATACTTTTGTATGGACTGTGGATAAAAGACAAACGTGCATAATGAAGTGCTAGATAAAACTTACATAATATATAAACTAATGCTACTAATTTGAATAAAAACTGTTATTAAAATACTTAAGGAATCAAATATTAGGTATAGGTAATGACAATGAGCAACAGCGTGACGTGGCTGAGTTTACTTGTGTACATACATGTAGGACAAAATGGAAATAATCAAGGCTATTTTAAAAACACATGTTGATCATGTTCGGATTTGGGATTCAATTCGCAAGTAATTACAATAAAAACATGACCGATCAAACCAGGGGATTCATTGTACCTTAATGGAGAGAAACTCTTTCTGTTCAGCAACAATTTGAACCTGTTTTATAAAACCAATGGGTCAATTTATTCCAACATATGCTCTGCACGTGTTTTTTACCAACAACATTATGGCAGTTAATAAATTTCTGCATTATCCATTTATAGATGTTTTTCAAAATAAGAGTATAATATCACAGCCAATACTTTTAAAAATATGGTATACTATATACATAACCACTACACTTTGACTTTAATGCGCATGTAATTTTTTTGAAAGACCTAAATGAGTAGAATAATCCGATTCATCGTTTTTTTATTTACTATAATTGTACATATTTAAGTAATTTTTTCTATCTTTCCAAAAAGTAATATGAAATAATACGAATTGCACTTACCTCACTTTGAACAGATGTTCTTCTGCTGTCAACCTAAAACAAAACGAAGTTTTGAAAAATCAGATAAAAGACTAGTGGTGAAACAATACGAAGCTAGTTAGACCGCGCTTTCAAGATCTCCCAACTGTAGTGAATCAACGATAGGCCATTATATGCCTAGCTTAACTAAGAAGGAATCGCGGCCTTAGATGATGTCAGCAGGAAGTTACAACATTATTTAACTGCGTTTTGAGTGTGTTATTAAATGAGTGGTTATTCAGCTGCTAGGGCTTAGGTGGAAAAGGGTGGCACAAGACTTTAGCCCTTTTAACCGGCAACGTATTAAGTGTTCCTGTAAATGTCTATGCGAGACTTACTTAAAATCCAAAGAACCATATGCTTTATTACCGATTTTTCTGAAAACATTATGAGAAAACGCCTTTTCTAAAATCATGACATTGCCAATTCATCATTCTTTACTATTAGTTACGACAAAATGTCGTAATAAAATATCATTTCTCCAAAGCAAAAGGTTTGACCTGCAAAGCAATTAGCTTTGAAAGTTAAATATTCAGGCAACTGACGAGTCACCCATTGTATATGGTCCTATTCCTATTTTTTATAAACGATTTTGTGATATACAAATTTTTATGTTCCTTATTAACAATATGCTTAATTAGTATTATCATCATCTCAATTATATTCGTATTTATATATTTAAAATTCTGTAAAATATAGGATGATGTGTATGATAATATAATTGAAAGTTATAGCATCATATTGTAGTACCTTTTCTTTCTTTTCTCGCACAGTTGGTGTTGGGGTTATCTTCTCATATTTCTCTAAAACAGGTCTCTCGTAATCATCAACGAAGTCCAACTCGTACTGTAAATTTAAAAACTTTAAAATTTTTTTATTCAACTTGTAATATGTTGTTGAGTATTGAAGACCCAAATCTGAATAACGATTTATTCAATTAAAATATTACTATATAAATATAATAGTACTTACCAAACCTGTAACAAGCAACATTCAACATGAAAAAAAAAAACAAACATGCGATCATCAACAACCCAAAACAGTAACGCCACAACGAAGTTCCAGCTTGCTTTTTCTAATTCAGTGTGATGTTTTCGTATTTAATTTGCAAACGCACTGCGTATAAATCTAGCAAAATATATTTTATAAAACCTGTGTAAGCGTAATTCGTGTGCAGTATCATTATTGAAAAAAAAACAAAATTCTTATTTATGTAAGTGTAAAGATGTGAAGAATAGGAAGAGAGAAGTAGGAAAGAGAAGGAATTGCAAAAAATAGATGTCAAGAAAACATTTTCAGTATTATAAAATGTTTACCCCTAAATCATTTTCTTTATTTTCACCAATCGCTCCTTTTTTGGGTTTTTCAGTTGTCTTCTTAACTGTTTTCTTTTGCTGTGGTAGATCAAATTTACCACCTTTGACTGGCAGAGGGTCCTATAGAGGCAATATAAGTTAAACTAATTGGAACACTACATTATCCAAGCCTATTGTCAAGTGCGGATCAATTTAATAGTTAGAGAGAAATGTGCTTTACGTCTATCTACAAAACGGTGTTATTAGTAATTTCAGTTAAGTGTTAAATTATTTTATAATTATCTCAGCTATCCATATCGACACATTAATATAATATCAGTTTATATCGTGAAAACATTTCTACCTCATCTGTGTCATCCTTCTTGGCCACAGCAGGTTTTTTGACTTTGAGTTGTGCGGCCTCTGTACCCTCCTATGAAAATAGGGTACAATATCAAGTTTTTAACACAAAAACTTTTGCTGAGATAATTACAAAAACGAAAATGTAAAGTACCGTTCGTTTTTTCTGAGCGGGTTTCTTTTGTGTCAAAGAGGCCTCTTCAGGGGCAGTAGTCTTTGTTTTTGGCTTGACGAGACTTATGGATTCTTCAGTATCCTCACCCTAAGCCAAGATAAAAGTGTGATAAGTTCATATATAACTCACATCCATGTGTTGTTACTAGGGGTAAAGAAGTGGAAAGGAAGAAAATTTACGGGACATTTTCATAATGCCGTCATTTTATAGATTACAGAGGTGAAACCGTAAATTATTTTCATGTGATATCTTAAAATGTAATGTTATTGCTTTGAATTATTTAATTCTATTCAAAATTGTCCATAAAATATGCGCGTCATAATAACAAATTACTTTTCGAGACGTTAAAAAATCTGTTTAATATTTGTGACATTGAAAATATATCATTATATTAAAATATATTTTAAGTTAATAACTTGACTTTAAAATAATCTTTATTCTTGTATTTTTCGTACCTTATCGCTCTTATCTTTGGCAGAAGGCAAAGGAACAGTTTTACTATCAACTATTTCTGGTTTCTTGACTTTCAGTCTGGCTTCAGCTTCATCCTCCTAAATAAAATACGTTCCTTGTGTTATAAAGTTAAAAGTTGAATTTGAAATTCATATTTTTATATCGCTTTAAGTGTGATCATACGAACCGTGGGCTTAATGTCAGCGGGTGTTTTATGTGTAAGAGAAACTTCTTCAGGTTCAGACCCTGGCTTAATAGGAGATTTTGGCTTAGTGATATTGACACTTTCATCAACTTCCATTGGCTATGAAGGAAAAGCACGAGTCATGATAAGTTTTAGTATTTTACACGGTATAAAGTAATACTCTTAAAATGAGACATTATATTATACCTCAGACTTTTGTTCTGGCTTTGGTTTTGGTTTAGTAACACTGACACTTTCATCGACATCCATTGGCTGTCAAGGAAAAGCACGTTTTAAAATTTCTGGCAACGAAAATTTTAATTATATAATTTTATTTTTATTAAATGTCTATACCTCCGATTTATCTTTATCTTTAAGTGAGCGCCTTCTTTGAATGCTCTCAGATGAAGTTTCTTCTTCTGGCTTTTTATCCTCCTAATTGAATAAGTGTTTATTATACAATATGTACCATTTTTGTTTCTTATTTTGTAATATTTCAAATTTATTATAATTGATTTGTTTATATAGTTAACTTTTATATTACTCGAAACTTTTATATAGAAATATTAAAATATTAATGGATACCTTTTTCTTTTTCTCAATAGGTGTGGGTGTAATTTTTTCATACTTTTCGAGAACCGGTCTTTCATAATCATCGATAAATTCTTCTTCTTGAACCTTTAAAATCATAATAAAGTACAGTGTACGATTTTAAAGTGTAGCTAAGCTGTTCTAAATAAAAGCGATTGTGACAACCCAAAAGTTAATAGTAATTCTAAGATAATATAATAGTATAATTCTAAGAAGTTGAAAAGGTTAAATAAAACTAAGCTCAACTACAAAGCATAGTAAAGCGTTAGTACTATATTTTACTATACGTGTTGTTATGTAATTAATAACAAAAGTAAGTGGATAAGTACCTTTAAAATTTTTACAAATTATTCGAGCAAGCGTACTATTAAAAGTGTTTTTAATTATTGTAATATTTTTTTTAATTTTAATAACATGCCGTAGGTTACATATTATTTTATTATTTAAAAATTTTGCAATTCAAATTTATTGTATACCTCTTTTTTTTTAAGGGATGGGCGTTTTTTAGCTTTTGGCTCATCCTTTTTAATAGATTTAGTTTTTGGTTTTTCATCAGGTTGCTGTTCTTCCTCCTACACAGAATTACGTTATTATTAAATTATCACAACTATTTAACTTTTTATTTAGATATTTAAATATTCTACCTTGTCTTTCGCTACTGAACGTTTCCGTAGCGTCGTCGTCTCTGGTTCATCTTCTTTTTCCTTAGGCTTAATTTTACCTTTCATAATATTAGCTTCATCCTTTAAAATAGGAAATTTATTAAAATTTTATTTCTTTTTAAAAAAGAAAAAAAACAGATTTAAATTATATGTACCTGAGTTTCACTCGTTTTACGTTTAATTTTAGGAGAAGGAGCAATTTTTTCTAATTTTTCTAGTTCAGGACGTTCGTAATCATCAACAAATTCGGGAGATTCCTATAAATATTGACAGTGTATGAAATTTGTGACACGTAATCACATAAAAATACAATAAATAACATATTTTATGACCTAAACTTTATTACTACCTCTTTGACTCCATTTTGTTTTTTTGCTTTATCCAATGCTGTTGGAGTTACTTTATCGTACTTCTCCAAATCTGGTCTTTCGTAATCATCTACATATTCTTTCTGTTCTTCAGGCTAAAGAAAAATTGTTAATTTTATTAAAAGAAGTACCTTTGTTCTATTTTGGTAAAACTATAAGTATTTTAAGCAAACATCTTATAGCAGTTAATTACCTTTCTTAATGGTTTTTTAGTCTGGGCTACTTTAGGTTCTTCAGTCGGTTCTTCAACTGGTTTTTGGGGTGTTTTTGATAACTTGACGTTTGACAATTCGTCAACAGGTTGCTCTGGTTTAAGAATGCCCTTTTTAATACTTGGACGCCGAGGTTCATCTTCGACCTAAATATTTAAATATAATTCTTTTAAATACTTTTGTTTGTTTCTTTGATTTTCACATCACATTTGATTTTATGTACTTTTTGTAACACTAAATTAATTTTTTTATATGTAGATATTTGAAAATTTTTTGATAAATAAATACCTTATCTTTTTGTTCATCTTTTGGTTTTTTTACCGGAACTGGAGTAGCAACAGAAGGTTCCTCTTCGTCACTTTCACTAGGTTGACTTTTTACACTCTCAGATAGTGATGCCCGTTTACTCTAAATGTCAATTAATTTAATACTTAGTGTAGTACAATACGAGTGAAAATATAATATGTATTATATATAATTTTCTGTTAATTTGTACGAGAGTATGTGTTTAATGTGATTACCTTGGAAGTGTCAGTTACTTTAGATTTCTTTTCTAGAGGGGTTGGTGTAATTTTTTCGTATTTCTCCAATACTGGTCGCTCGTAATCATCAACAAAGTCGAATTCATCCTAAATCAAAACAAGTTTTAACACGTATTATCACATCACGCAATCAAGTACATTACAATTTTTAATAATATATAAAAAATATACAACATTTATTGTACCGGTGAAAGTACTTACTTCTTTTTCTTCTTTCTTTTTGGCTACTACTTTCTTTTTGATGACTTTTTTCTTTTCTTCGGTCTTCTTTGGTTCTTTTTTATCTTCTTCTGGTTTAGGTTCGTCCTTTGGCTTAACAGGTTTCAATTTTGGTACACCTTCAATTTTTGTTTCCGGTTCAGGCTCTTTCTCCGTTTTCTTTTTTTCAATTTTTTCTAAAAGTGCCTTCTTTTCTTCCTCTGTTTTAGCAGTCTTCTTTTCAAGAATTTTTTTAGCTTCTTCAATTTCTATTTCGGCTTTTTTCTGTTCTAGAACTTTTTTCTCGAGCTTCTTTGCTTCTTCTTTAGCTTCGGTCTTTTTTGCCTCGATTTCGATACTTTCATTTTCTACTTCTAATTTTGTTTCTTCTTTCTTTGAAACTTTTTTAGCTGCCATTTTCTTCTTTTTAATAATAGTTTTTTCATCTTCCTCCTCTTCTTCTTCTTCTTCTTTTCGCTTTAGTTTTTCTTTATCCTATATAAAAAATAAAAATTTTCACAATCTTAAATTTGCAATCACATTTATGCAACTTCGAAATAATATAAGACAATTAAGTTGTGCTAAGAAGTTATGCATAGACTATAAAAATATAAATTGAAATTGCTGTTTTAACCTTTTTCTCGTCTACGTGATTTTCTTCTATAACTGATTTTTCTTCAACAATAGACATTTCTTCTTCAGATTCTTCTATTACAGTCTGTTCTTCTTCCTCCTCCTTCTTCTTTTTCTAAAATTTAAAACACACAAAATATAAAATTACCTATATATTAAACGATTAAATTACTTCTTTTTTAAAATTAATATAATCATATATCTATTTATTTACCTTCTCTTCCACAATTGTTAAATCTGCACTAGATTCATCTTCACCAAATTCATTCTTTATGACTACTCTATAATTAGCCACATACTTTGAGGTTACTTTTCGGATGATAATTCGTGCGTTCGTTCCATCAAACGAGGTGTTGATTTCAGATGAATCTCTAATAACCGTCGAGTTTTTATACCAAGTACATCTGCAAGATTGATCTGATGTTTTCAGTACTGCTACAAATTCAGCTTCTTCGTTTTCTTTCCTGGCCTAAAAATATACCTTTTATTAATTAATTGTTTATACACTCAAAAAAATTATCAAAACAGGAAATAAAATTGTTTATGTCATCAGGATCATTGAAAACACAAGATGTATAAATGCATATTATATTTTAATTTAAATAAGAAACCTACCAAGCTCCTGAAGTGCTTAATTATTTGTGGTTTTTCTCCTTTTTCTTCAGGAATATCTGTAATTTCCACTTGCTGCGATGTCGCTTCACCTTTTTCGTTCTTTGCAACAAGTTTATATGAGCCTTTGTCTTGTTGTGATATGTTTGAGATCTCTAACTTCACTGCAAATTCTCCCTGAAATTTTGAATTTGGAATAAATTCTTTTTAATATTCAAAGAGCAAAATAATTAATAATTCTTCTTTCTTTGCAAGCTATAGGTAACATTAAATAAAATTGATTCGCTAAATTTTATTTTATATTAATTAAAAATAGTTCAGCACAAAAACATTCTTTTTCTTAAACCAATGGTAACTTACTTCTCTGACAGGTTCTATAAGCACAGTGTGCCTAGAGTCTTCTTTAACAGCACTTGCTTCTTTGTACCAGGTGCAAGAAGGTGCAAATTTACTTAATACTTTACATTCAACAATCACAGTTTTCCTTTTAATTATTTTAATAATTTTAGGCTTTTCTTTAATAACTGGAATGACTGTAAAAAGATATAAGTTATAAAATACTTCAACAAAAATGGTATTCTTTTATCTTATAAAGGAATAAGCAACGTACTTTCAATATTGAGCGTTAGATTTGCATTGAGCTCTCCAAGTTCATTCTTGATATTACATTTATACAATCCGGAGTCTTCAATCCCAGGATCGATAAGTTCTAAAATAATGGTGTAAATGTCTTCCTTAACTTCGACCCTGGTTTTAATTTTTGACGATTCCCGTACTTCCTTGCCCTCGTGGTACCACACAATTGTCGGTCTTGGACTTGCCTTTACTTTGCAACCCATTATTACAAGTTTACCATTTTCTTTAGACTGAATTGTCGGTTTTTCAACAAAAGTTGGTCCCTCTCCTTCAGGTTCTGGTTCAGCCTCAATATTTAGGTTAAGATTAGCATTGCTCTCTCCAAATTCATTTCTGACGTAGCAACGGTAAGCGCCACCATCCGCAGCCGTCGGGTTGGTTAAGAGCAATATTAACTCATAAATATCTTCCTTAATAACAGACGATTTTATTTCTATTTTACTACTTGCTTTTATAACATTTGTGCCTCGATACCACGTGACTTCTGCCGCCGGCTTAGCTTTACAGACACAACGCATTGTAATGAGTGTTCCATCTTCATTTGGAATAATTCGAGGTTTTTCTATGAACGATGGTGCAAACCCATTTTCGTCGTCTCCACCTATGAAATAACAATATAACTGAATGAAACCCTTACAAGTATTAAAAAAAAATCATGCAGCACAAAGGCTCCAAGCATAACATGCAACGCTACTGTATGCGTACTTTATAATATACACCGAAATTTATTAATAACCTCTTATTACCTTGGAAGTTAAGAGCAATATTTGCATTGCTTTCACCATACAAATTGAAAGCATTGCACCTATAGTTTCCACCATCTTCCTTAGTGGGACCCAAAATTTCTAAGGTTAGGTTGAAAGTATCTTTTCCGGTAGCTTTTCTAGACATCTTCATTTTACTACCATCCCTAATTTCTTTATCCCCATGAAACCATGTAATATCTGGCACAGGATGTGCTTCAAGTATGCATTCCATAATTAAGACATCCCCTTCTTGTCTTATCGTAGGTTTCTTTGGAAACCGCGGTGCTTTTCCATCGGGGATTCTGTTTTAAAGACAAAAGTTTTAATTACATGCCCTAATGTGTATTTGATTGTATGGTAATTAAATCATAAAGTTAATGCTTACTTCGGTTTGTCCCCACCCTGGAAATTTAGGTTTATTTTAGCTACGCCTTCGCCGTGTTTATTTTTTGCTAAAGCCCTATATTCTCCCTTATCCGTATTTTCTACGCTTATTATTTCAAGTCGCGCAATATGATACAGTGCTTGGTCCTCTTCTAATGAAATTTTATAACGACTACTTTCTTTTATTAACTTCTTTCCATGGTACCTGTATACATATTTCAATATTAATATATATCGATCTGGTCTAAGGACTTTTATAAAACGGATCGGTATAAATGTCCTTACCATGTTATGGTTGGTTTCGGTTTGCCAACGCATCGACATTCGAATGTGATTTTGGTACCATCCTCCGATTGCCTGATGACTGGTCTCTCCGTAAATGTAGGTTTGATAAAGTCTTCAGGCACGGGCGCTTCATCGCCTATATTAATTTTAACATTAATATCAACAATTTTTTAAATATATACGTTGGGATTTTTTTTACTATTTGCAGCTTTTCCTGAGTTACCGTTTCTTATGAAATATTTAAGATGTTTTCTTTCGATAAATTTATGTATATATTATTCACAAAGCAGCCAATTTGGTATATAAGAGTTAATTGGAAGAAGTAGTTAAAAATATTGAATAAATAAATAAAATACATGTACTATTTATTGACTTTGACTTGATATGTAAAATAAATCTTACAATCCGTACGCATTACAGTTGCTAATAATTAGGTTAAAAATGCTGATGCCAAAGCGAAGTAGCTAGGAACTTTTAAACATATAACACAATATAACAATGTAGTATATGAAGTTAGTAAAGCATTTTAATCAAATAATAGTATGAAGGATGATAACTAATTGCAATTAAAACAAATTGGACTTTCATAAACTGTGATGAGTGCTGAGATTTTGTAATAGTGCATGTATAATACATTAATACTCTTAGTAGCAAAAAGGTATTGCAAAAGTCCAGTTAATCAGACTCTCTGAGAAAACATCTTAAAAAATGTGAGCTACACATTTATGAAATTAACGTATTTCATTAATTTGGTCTTGTAAATATAATTTTTTTTTAAATTAGTTGATGAATACATAAGCTTTGCTGCAAATTCTACGTTCACATTATGAAAACACACAGATAAATACATAACAGCACCTTGAAATGAAATACTTTTATTATGTCAATGTTGCATGAATTACTACTAAAACTATGTATTTCAATTTTTTACTCATTTAATTCGGTTTAATGACATTTAATTAAAAAAAAAAACTATTTCATTTCAATTTAGAATCTACTGTTTGCTTGTATCATATATTCCCGATTTAAGAACATCGTATATTATACCTACATGTAATATATTAACTGCGATGGTTATTAATGAATAATTGATTTTGCATTTATTTAAACAGCATCAATTGACCGCCTTTATGCATAAAGAGTCGAGTATGAAATCTGAATTTTGTAAGACAGTGTTTCAAAATATCGAAAAGGTGAGTCGACTTTTTTATACGTAAAGGCTATCGAAATTAACTTAATTTAATGATGATATACCTTCAATTCTTTTATTTTTTAATGAGTTAATAATTAATGTAATGTAAAACTTACTGTCGAAGTTCAAGCTGATCGTTGCGTTGCTTTCTCCGAGTTCGTTTTTGGCTGTCACTCGGTATTTGCCAGCATCTTCCACAGTTACATTGTTGATTTCCAGTGAGGCGTAATAAGATTTTCCATCTTTATTCACAGTGAGCTGTGCACAAAGCATATTAATATTAAATATATTTTTCCGATTCCCAGTATGGAGTTAAAAAAAAATTACTTTTTGTAATTTGTCTGAATTTGGATTTATGGGAGGCTTCAGCCGTGGCTGCTTGTCACCTTACAAGCAAAGACCTACCGTCAAACAAACAGATTTGTGTTCCGGTACGATACTGAGTAGAAACGATAACAGGTAAAATGCCTATTACCAGATAAGCGCGCTTCAATTACCATCAGGTGTGATCACAGTCACGCGATAACCTGTCAGCAATAAATAAAAGAAACGGATAGTGAAAATAGCACCCAAGTACAAAAAACTTTATTAAATTTCAAAATATCTAATGTTTTTTTTATCAAATTGTTTACATTAATCATATTTATGAAGTGAAACTTCTTTAGGTGCATGAGGATAGAATTTTGACGGATGAAATGCATGATTCGCACGAAGATGTGCAGCGTTTTTTATGCTGATTCATTTGAAGGTTAGGTAGCTTTCGTATTTACATGTAACATGTGTCATTTTAATTTGCCACTTGTCATTTAATATATTATTTTTCATAAAACATTCTCTTTTCTAAATTTTAAATTCAAAAAAAAAATTTAACTAAGAATTTCTAACATTGACAAAAACACGTGACATTTTTATTTGCAAGTCATCATTTGAGATTCCATATTTTGACGACAATTAAATTCAATAAATTCCTAAGATCTCCCTTTTTCCCTCCCTCTAAATCTTGGAAATCTAAAGTTTTAGATTTGTACAAATATAACTTAAAAATTAGTTTGCCAAAGAAGTTTCATTTCTGACATGTGTACTTTATACGCACGCACTTTTTTGTTTGTTGATTACGGTATTTGTATTATTGTAAATATCTCTATATGCAGGTATTCTATGTAATATATACATGTATGTTTATTTCCTTATTAACACCATATACCTTCTGTCTCCTGTGCCCAAGTACACACTAAATTCAGTTTATGTTAAGTTATTGTGTTTAACTTCTGTCCCTTTTTTGTTGTTCAGTAAAGTATACATCTATCTATACACGATAGTATCAATTTAGTTATGTACAACAGAAAGTGGAATTCAATTTTTGACGAACAACATTTAAGGCACCAGTTAATACTGGATAGTTTTTTTACTATGAATACTTTCGGTAGTAATACCCATTCTTTACCATTTAATTTAATGACTCAGAATAAAACTTTGTATACCATTTTTAAAATAATATAGAAGTTAAGAAATAAAATTATATATTTTGAATGGGTTAAATTTGATATGCATAGCCCATTGTTTATTCTATACTAGAAATCATGACATGAAAACAAGAGGTAAAGTAATTCCACTCACAGGTTTTGGCACTGTGTCAAGGGCTCACGGTGATTATGAACTCGTAATTTCATGTTACTTAAAGCTTTTAAAGATAGTCTGCCGAGATGCTGAACAATTTAATGGTACGCTTCTTTCGATGTAACGAAGAATTTGTGTAAAGTTTATCTTACGAGTTCAATATCTTATATATAAAAACCAACTTGCTGTCCGTTAGTCTCGCTAAAACACGATAACGACTGGGTTGATTTGAATTAGTTGTGAAATTTACGGAAAGATTAAATGGTGAGTAAATAAGAGAAAAAAAAACTTGAAATATAGTTAAAACAATAATTTCGCTTTCCCTTAGAAACGTTTGCTACCTGTCTAACATTTGGTGTTTGTCCCGTTTTGTTGATTGCGAATGGTTTTTTTTCGATTAAATTGTAACTAAAGTTGACACATTCTGCAATTATCATTTATTTATTGATTTTGAGGCGGTACAAAGTTTGCCAGGTCAGCTAATATATTATAAGAATGTTAAGGAAAATTACTTTACAAATATTAATTGGAATATTTGCATAGTTAATGAAATTGTGAATTGGGATGAGAGCGTTGATAAGTTTGAGTGGATTGAAACTGAGTGACAAAATAAGAAATAGTGTGATAAGAGAACGTTGTGCTATAAAAGAAAATGTAGTGACTTAAATTGAGAAAGGTGTGCTTAGATGGTTTGGGCGCGTAGAGAGAATGAATGAAAGGAGACTGACAAAAAGGATTTATGAGTCAAGAGTGACTGCGAGAGTTGGAAGGGGAAGACCAAGGTGAACGTTCCTGAATCAAATCCAGAACATTTTGAATAAGGGCCAGGTCAAGAGTACTCTAAACAGTCGAACTTTTATGAAAGGTGTTATGAGATATGCAAGGATCGTGGCAAGTGGAGGGACGTGGTCTCTGCCTGCTCATATGGGAATGAGGCGTGATGCAATGTATGTATGTTAATGAAATATATATCTTTCTGAGATACTTTGGAATACGTTTGTTTATTAACAGACACGCCCGAGATCAAAGGTATGGAAATGAGGTCAAGGCCATAGCAATTTTTTATTTAAATTATTTCTAATAATTATAATTCGGTGGTTATACTTATGACTCGTAGGAAATGTTACATTTCTAGTGATATTTATATAGAAAGACGAGAGTTTACATTGGCCCAGACGTATTAGCTCAAAACTAAAAGCTAATATTGCAATTATTTTAGTCTTTCTTCTGGAAATGTCTGGGCGGGTGTGTCACAGACAGCTTAACTTTCGGTTTTCGGGATCTTTTGATCTTTTGTTTATTGAATAACTAGCTTATTTTTAACTTTACGCCAAAAGTGATAATAACGAAAGTTGTTCGGAATTGAATATTCTACAATTTTGATCTCTAACTAAATTTTTTTATTATTCAGCGGATGTTAATGTAGTTTTCAGCAATAGATTGTGATTCAAGAGCAAGGTTTGTACGTATAAAACATACATATTGTTGTACAGAAAAGATCAAAAATTCCAATATTTTTAATCTAATGTTGTAACAAACATATTATATTTTGTGCATTTAAATACCAAACGAATGTGATACGGAGATGTCTATTTTAAGTAGATCCGTAAAAAAAGGCCACGATGATATATATTTATCTCTAAAGGGTAACCTCAACAACCATTTTCGTTTTACACATTAAAACAATATTCGTTATTTACTAACCTATTTTATATAATACAGTATTATTCCTTATACAAATATAGCATTAAAAATATGTACTTTACGCTAGTATAATAAGGTTATCGAAGGTATTTAATCGAAATACAGTACTCATGACATATTCACATGTGGTATCAATCTTGCGCTAAGGTATTATTTTTTTGGGATATGCTACTAAAAAGGAGTTGTCACTTTGATCACAAAAACGATGCATAAGAGCTATTTGCAACTAAAAACCAATTGACATTTATAAACCCTTCTTTAAGGAACTCAAATTAATGACTCTTCCTTCAATACATTTATGATATAATTGTATTTTGTTACGCAAAATCCAACTCCACATGAAAAAAAAAGGCCACGGTAAGCGAAATCCTACCAGAATAAAAGCACTACCTATGAAAACCAGTCTTATGGACAAAAATATTATAGTGATAGCAATAAAATATATAATAAATTACCGTTTTACTTTAAAATTATAGAATTACCCGAATTAAAAAGAAATTTGCAAAACACTTTTCTGGAAAAAATTTATCATTGATGATTTTTTAAATGGTGACCATAGTTTTTATAAGAAATCCTTAAATTTATTTATTTGACGTTAATAATTACTGACACGATAATAATTATTGACATCACTAAATGTTTGCATGCCATTAAATGGCAAATATAGTGGAACTAATTAATATGTAATCACCAATATAACCTGATTGTAGCAAATATATTAATTTAAATTTAAATATGTATTATTATTAAGAGATGAATCTATGATGACTGGCAATATTTTGATAGATGGGGAACAAGTGGAAGAGGTGAAAGAATTTGTATACTTGGGATCTAAATTTACAAAAGATGGAACATGTGACAGTGACATTGAAAGGAAGAGTGAATGCAGGGAATATGGTGAATCAATGGTACTCTGAACGCCTTTATAAATAGTCAGATGGTGTCTCAAAGGGCCATACTGGCTGTGCACGCAGGAGTGTTGATGCCAACACTCATGTATGGTAGTGAAAGTTGGGTATGGCAGAAGAATCACAAAAGTAAAATAAATGCGGTAAAGATAAGAGCCTTGAGAAGTATAAGTGGACTGAAACTGAGTGACAGATAAGCTGAGAGGTTTGTTCTGACAAAAAGATTATGAGTCAAGAGTGAATGGCAAGGTTGGAAGAGGAAGACCAAGACGAACGTACCTGGACCAAATCCAGGACATTTTAAATACGGGCCACGTCAAGAGTTCTCTTAACCGATAAACGTGTATGAAAGGTTTAATGAGAATGAAAGAAGCGAAGGAGATATGCAAGGATCGTGGCAAGTTAAAGGACGTGGTCTCTGTGGGAATGAGGCGTGAGGTTATATATGTATGTATAAATATAATTTACCTTATGCCTCGCACTTGGTTTGACTTCTTCTGTATTGTGGAACCATGTAACGCCGGGTACTGGCTCGGCTTCGATTCTGCACTCGAAGATCAGCCTTTTGCCATCGTCTTCCTGTCTGATAGCTGGCTTACGCGCGAACGTTGGTGCTTTACCATCTATTTGCCTGGAAATTTATTTATTACTTTTGTATTTCGCTTAGCATCATCTAGAAACTTCCCAAATTATAAAGGTTCTACAGTTTTAAGGCTAAAATTCGTTAGGCACAAATTGTACAGATACTTTACACAAGATTTTATGGAATGCAACTGAGCCATCACGCTCGACTATGTTACACTCCTTCGAGTAACGTGGCGCTCGTGGACTAAGGAAGCGAGAGAGCTATACTCAGGTCGTCATTGTTATATTTAATTCAATTATTTAAGATATTGAGGTTCAACCCATAAATGTTATTAGTTTGGTAGCAAAGTATCTGGTCGATAGTAAAATATTTCTGTTTCAATACGAAAAATAAAAAATAAAACATTTTTTTTCACAAGGTTGGGGACGGATAAAGTTTATCCCCAATTTGAACTTATTTAAAATATATAACTTAGTAATATTTATATTAGCGAGGCCGGTATTAAGATAATAATTTATTTGAGGGTTATTATTAACTAATTAATATAAATATTAGTTATTAACAAGTTACTTACTTCTGTTTTTCTTCATCGGCAGCTGAAAATAAAAAAAACAATGAGAATTTTTTTCGTAATTAAGTTTATATTAAATTTAATTTTTTTCATTAAACCACAAAATTATATTCCCTATATATTGTTACATATTATTTTTATAGAAAATAATTAGTTTACATTATTACTACATAAATATTTACTAAAGTAACCTGTCGTAATATGTATAAATTGAACAATTTTTACTTAATAATATTTACTTATACAGTAAGGTAAGTAGTAGCATCACAATATCGCACTGCTAGGTGCAAGTTACCCGCAAGAGAAAGATTGTTTACAGCATAGACTCACTATGCCTCACTGTGGTGTGGCGGGCTACACATATCCCAGAATTGTTCTCGAAATATACACAAAATTAAAAACAAATTTATGACGATCTTTAGATTCAGGAATCATTTGCCGTGTTGAGTATAAAACAGTATTTCCAACTCTTATCACGCACTTGTCCCGATGTTTATAATTATTCTAAAATATATATATATATACGTTAAAAAATCCTTGCCGGCAATTAGGCTTTGCTTATAGTTCACTCAATAATTAATTATTAAATATTAATTTCCCTCCTATTACATACAAAATCTATGAAATGGTGGGTAGTTGCAAATCAAACCAGAGTGGGAATTTATATGTAACATTTGATACTAAAATAATCCAACAATGTTGTAGAACTTTCTGTAGTTGAATGTTTACATTGAATTACAACATCCAGACGTAAATATTTGGAATCGAAGCAATCACTATCTCAGAATAAATCCAGGTGTTCTGTATCTAATCCGTTATAATACTATTATAATGGACTATTCAAATCCAGTATAATTATTTAACGTACACAAACTTATTTCTATGGAAGAATGACTATATTATTTCTTGGTAATGGAAGTCACTTCGGTAGTATGTAAAGGTAAGTAGCAACCCATTAATGTTCCACAGCTGGGCACAACCCTCATAGGAGACGGGTTTTTAGATACTCCCACCACGCTGCTCCACGGCGGGTTGGCAGGCATAGTACACAAGTGCACGCTCCATTCCGTCACTCTCACAGTCCAATGTAACGGAAGTCCGACACGGGCTCAGAGAGATTGCACCACCAACTTCCCAATATTTGGGAAATATTGAGAAATTCTTTAATAGAAAACTCAATATCGATTTTGTAATTGGCCCGACCTGGGACTCAATCTCAGGACCTCGTGACTGTGGCCGAACATACCAACCACTAGACCAATGAGGGCAGTTAAACTTAGATAATATCAGTACATTTACGCAGAATAGGTCAAAGTATTATTTCTAATTAGTCTATGAGGCTAGATCGTAATATTGTATAATAAAGCACCCAAACGTTGTATATAATCCGTATAAAAAATACAACAACATAAATAATGGCTGATTTAAAAAAATTGAAAGGCTAAAAATATACGTGCTCTCTAGGCACGGCGATGGATCACACCGCCAACCTCCCAACTTCGGACAAATATCGAAAAAATTTTAATAGAAAACGCAATATCCGTTTTTGAATTGGCCTGATCCGAGACTCGAACCCAGGACCTCATGTCTGTAGCTGAACATGCTTGTCACTAGACGTTTTTTATTTCTCATCATCATTACAATATAATTAATTCACTCCCAAGATTTTCTATCTTCTAAATACTCCTTCCAGATCAAGTCGTAAGGGTTGGCAGCGGATTCTCTTCCGGACATTCTTAGCACCCCCTGCCCCGTCGTTACCGTAACCGCTGCCAGGGCTAGGAATATCGGGGCTGCTGGGAACTGGGGGCCGTTGCTGCCTTGTTTTAGTCATTAATGTGGTTATGCCATTAATCAACACGCTTGGCAGGCGGGTTGGTGATCGCAGTGCTGCTCTTATCGCACCGATAACGCTGCTGCTCGTTATCGGTCTGTGGCATTTAGATCAGCTACGAAGAATGGTTATACCGCCATTTGTCGGTTGGCGTTTGGAGAAACGGACTGGGACGAGTTTCTCCTTTACACCCGCCAGTGATGACCTACGCTTCTGAGACGTGGTCGCTGGCTATGGGCCTCATGCGAAGCTCAGAGTCACTCAGCGTGCGATGAAGAGGGCTATGCTCGGAGTTTCTCTAGGTGATCGAATTAGACATGTAGAGATCCGTAGTAGAACCAAAGTCCCCGACATAGTCCGAAGGACCGATGGACGTTGGGGGCCGAAGGTGCTGGAGTGGCGACCCCGCACCGGACGGCGCATTGTAGGCAGACCGCCCACAAAGTGGACCGATGATATAAAGAGGGTTTCCGATAGCCGCTGGAGCCAGGCGGTGTAAGATCGGGCGTTGTGGACGTCATTATGTGAGACCTATGTCCAGTAGTGAACGTCCATCGGTTGAAGCGACGACGACGAAGTAGTCTTTCAATTTAAATGAATGACAATAATTAGTTTTCTTTTAATAAAATGTATAAGGTTTTGATTTTTTTGATATAGTAGGATTTGGTTAAACCATGAGGCTAGGCTTAAAATAAAAGCATTTAAAACTTTTAGGTTAGCTGAAAAAGATTTCTAAAAACAACAAATTTAAGAGAATATAATATGACGTGTTAAATGTTGTTTACGGCTACAGGCTTTCGTCAGACGGTTGTCGTCATACTGACGCTTGTTGCCAACGCGGTTCAGTTGACGGTCGATGTTATACATCAGCTGTGTTTTTCTACTGTGACTTATTTCTGTTCGTGACTAACACCAATATCTGTATGTAATTTTATTGAAACGAGTATTGAATTACAGTTTTTTCGTCTATAATCTTAATGTCGCATGACAAATTCAGTTTTCTGATGAAACGCGAAGTGATAGATAGATAAGTTCTACAATTTACCTGTTATTTCGTACAATGCATTTTAAATTTAAAAAAAAACGTATTTTGTAAGAGTAATAATTATAAAATGATAAAAATTAAAAGTGCGTGCGTACATCGTACACATGTCAGATGTGAAATTTATTTAGCAAACTAATTTTTAATTCTTGTTTATAATTATACAAATCAAAATCTTTAGATTTCTGAGACTTAGAGAGCAGGATAAAGGATAATTATAATAAGAAAAATACAAAAACACCAGACTGAGTTTGTTGTGGGCTCTTCTCAGGACAGGGCGAGAATGAACCCTCGTAACTCTAGATCTTAAGTCGTTTGTAATGAACTCGATGAAACGCGTGATTAGCGCCACGAATGTGTGCCGCGTTTTTATGATAATTCGTTTGAAGGTTAGGTAGTTTTAATATTTACAAACAACACGTGGCATTTAATAATTTTATTTACTCTATTCTAATTTTTAAATTCAAAAACAAAATTGTTTTAATAATTTCTAATATTGACAAAAAACACATGGCGTATTTGTATACAATTCGACATTTGAGATTTCAATAAATTATTTGTATTAATTTTCGATATATTATTGAAAATTAAATTCATTAAATTCCTAACGTATCTGCCTTTTCCGTTTCTCTAAGTCTCGGAAATCGCAAGTTTTAGATTTGTATTAAAACAAGACTTAAAAACTTCTTTGCCAAAGAAGTTACACTACCGACATGTGTACTGTGTAACCACGCACTTTTATTTTCTCTTCCATTTAGATTTTCCAAAAGAAATTGATAAAAAATTGTTCTGCGCAGAGATCTACGAAGGTCTACCGCACTTCTACGCTTCTACACTGCCCTCTACAAATAAATATTCTACGAACATATAAACTCTAATAGCACTAAAACACTCTACAACGAAGTTGAATACATTAATTTGTCAGTCTTTGTGTCTCAAGTTGCTTATCCGTAAGATTTAATCATACGAGTATAATGATAATTTTATGTATTTTTTGTTTCAGTACAAAGCAGTATAGCTAATCTATATGTAAGTAAATTTGCTGTTCCTACATTAACTACTATAAATTTATCAAATTAAATAAACCCCCTTTATAAAAATGGCACGACAATGGTAGAAATTTTATTTGCAATTATCTCCCAAAATGTAATCAACCAAACTGAATTATTTATCTATCTGTTCTCATCAGAAATATGGTATTTTATAAGCACTTAGTTTAAAAGTCACGGGTATTTTAACCTTCAGTAAATTTAAATTTATTATAAGGTAAAGGTTTTTTATTTTAATATCTTTACTATACTCATAGCTTCGTATTGACAAGGAAAGACGATGAGTTACTTACGGCTAAAGTTCAGGTTAATAGAGGCGGCCACCTCGCCCATCTTATTCTTAGCCTTCACTTTGTAGAGCCCCGCATCGGTCTCGATGACGTCATCCAGCTCCAACACAACCAGGAATTTGTTGTTGGCTATACTCTGGATCCTGTTAAGATAAAACATATGTTAACAATAATGTAAAGGAAAAATATTTCCATTTCAGGTGAAATCTCTGTGCTGTTTCGGGAAGTTGTTGCATCAGATTATTGGCCGAGAGGAATCGCCTATTTGCCATGAGTGTGGTGCCAGCGTCGACACAGCACACCATACCGTGGCAGAATGCCCAACGTGAAGCCCTCAGCGGCATCTTTTGGAGTCACTGATTGGAGATGACCTCTCGTTGACCTTCATAGTAAGTGCGGTGGTCGCCAGGGAAGCAGGGTGGAGAGCCGTAGACTCCTTTTGCGAGACTGTTCGCAAAAGGAGGCTACAAAGGAGGCCTGTGAGAGGGAGCGGGAGTTGGCTCCTGATATCCCGGCTATCCGTCGCAGAAGGCTGGGTGGCCGAATGCGCGGCTATGCGCGCCTCATTCCACTAACTTAAACCACGTTTCGGTTTCATCCGCGACACCATATTGGATTGCGCAAGCGAGCCACTGGTGTCCGATTTTAGAATCACGTGGGCCCGCTGGATTTTAGTGGGTATTCTGCTTTACAGAGAGTCCCACACTCCCGACTATTCGGATTGCGTGCTTTCCAGATTCCGACTGGGCGGGATGCGTAAAAGCATTTCCCAGCGAAAAAAAGGTGATATCTCTGTCCAAACCTCTATTGACGTTATTAATATAAAAATAATCAACTCTCGTTGCTATTCATATTCTAAATAAAACTGGGTGCCCTTCTAAATACAAAGTCATTTTTTGATTTTGATCACTGATATATTGGAAGTAATCTGACAAAATGTCAAGATATGCCAATGTCTGTCCTATAAATGTCTATCAAATTTTCTATATCCTGGTGTTTGTTACTCAATCACGTATAAACTGCTGCATATTTTTGGGTGAAATTGTGCATACAGATACTTTATGACCTAGATAAATATAAAAGATACTTATTATACCAGTAATAAACTTAGCTTAATGATTGTTACCGTCACAGTTAATATAGACGGCACTATATTTCGTGTAGACGCAAACGAAGTCGCAAGCGCAAGCTATTAGTAATATAAGACACTATGCCATATAATAATTATGTATAATGTTTAGTGTTTATGTGTTTCATCTTAGAAATATAAGTATAAGCTCTAATAAGTCTATTAAATATTGAGCTGTTGGCACTTTAAACTACATTCTTTTTTTCCATTCTTATATTTTTAAATAGTTGATAATGTATATTACTTGTAGGTATCTAAAAAGATATAAAGTTCAACTTTGTTTTCGCGACACGTGGGTCTCATTTAGACGATATTATTTTTAATAAATAGATCCCCAAAAAGTGTTTTTTAATAATTAATAAACATTTTTTCTATATACAACTGGTTTTTAATCGATCCAATATATATAAAATTTCTAATGAGACACCCGTTATAAGAAAATAAATTTATTTTTCTATCTGCCCGATTGATTGCTCCGACCAACCTTTGAAATGGCTAGATCGATGTTGACTGGACATCTATTGACTTAGACAGATAGATAGAAGATTATTGTACACAACACAAGAAACATAAAACAAAATAAAGTGAAAGAAAAAAATGAACGGAAAAGTAGCCTGATCGCGATACACGGCTATTTTTATCTATTAAGATTGTGTAGGATAAATACAAAAAAAAAATAATAAGCTTAGTTGTATATTTATACTCTAATACCTGGTGTTATGAGGTGTAACGCATGTTACTTTATTTTAGAAAAAAAGGCCACTATACTTACTCTTAATTGTTGGAATTATTAGAAATCAAGTAGTGAAGTCAAAAAATGATTAAAATATCAAGGTAAGAAATATCCGCAAATTTCGGAACGGGTTATTGGAATTATTATAATTTATAAATGACAAGAACTTCAACATTCCTGACCGATACGTCTGTTAAAGTAATTTGAACACAAAAAAGGATTATGACTTCATGAAGACTGCAGTACCAGTGAAGTAAATTAAACGCTTATATTTGCCACCCTTTCAAGCGAGGAAAGCAAAAGTGTACATAAATCTACGCAAAATTTATGTTTGTTTAAACTCACAAGATAAATGTGTTAAATAAACATTTTAGTTACAGACAATTACTTTATTAATGATAATAATAAATCCAAGAAAACAAACATTTGTCCTTTTTTATTCGTTCTCGAGACGGTTGTCCGTGCCAAATGTGTCAACTTTCGCTCGTGTTGGCTTCCATTAGCGTTAAAAGGAATATCAAAAATAACAGATAGTGATACTGTCAGGTCTGTGTCGATGACCTTTATTTTTGTCATTGCTAATTGTAGTGATTTATCAGCGCCGTCGTCATCAGAACATCAATAGCACTTCAACAGAATTTAGATTTATAGTTTGACATCACTGATGTCCGCAACTTCGACTACGTTGCATTAATATAGTAACGTTTGCATCTGAGTAATTTTTTGTAGTAAAAGTTCTTTACGTACGCTTGGGAAGTAAGCTAGTAAATGCGTGACGAGAAAGTTACGATTGGTATATTTCTAGAGGCAAGAGATGCGAGCTTTTTGATAGTATTGTATATATTGCACAGATGTCGCATTACAGCCGACTGTGGAGTGGGGGTAAAGGCAGAGGCAGAGCAGCCAAGTTCAATTTGGTGGCGCCTGTGCATCGCATTAGCTGAACGCGTACCATTTATATTCTTACTCATTCGGGCAAATTTCAAAAAGTTTGACTTGTATCATGGTTTCATAAAACCACACAATTTTGTTTTAATGAAGACAGGTTAGTGCTTGATTGTTATCTTACCTTATGGTAAGTTTTGATACAGTCTAAAATGGAAGCGCCCTAGTTTGGGATAAGGTAATTTACCTCTAAAGGTTTATACACAGTATCGTAATAGACCGCATTTTTTTTAAACAGACACACTCTCTATTCCTTCACTCTCCGACGTGACGGGAATCCGACACGACCGGAGAGAGATCAGGCGCAGGACCGACGGCTTAACGTGCTCTCCGAGGCAGGGGGGTGGATCACACCGCTAACTTTCCAACATCGGGCAAATATTGAGAAAATCTTAATAGAAAACTCAATATTGTATTCATATATTACTGAAATGTAGTCAAAATACAGCACAAATTTTCGATTGAAATGCTCAATTAGATTAATTCTAATTACGAAACAAAATTATCTATATATTAATACGTGAAAACTATGTACCGATTTTTATGAAATTTTACTATTATATTAATTTGTTGTTAAAAATTTATGAAAATTAAGAGTTAAGCCTTGACAAAATTTATAATTATAAAAGTATTCTGATTTTGACTCTAAAAACCTTAATAATGTTAAAACTTATAATTTATATTAATTATGGTCCATTATTAATATCGACTTCGTGGCGACCACAAATTGTTGTAATTAATAATAATCTTTATTCGTCCCAAAACTACATAGATTATTAATATTACCTTTGACCCCCAAACTAGGAGTAGCTACCCGTGTCTTGTTTATTTTTAAATTTCCCTATTAATGCTGTCTGTCTACCTTTGGACATGAATTAGTTCAAAAATCGTTACAACGATCTGTTTATAAAGATTTTATTTATTTATTTATACTCCATTGCACACACATACAATACAAGTTAGATTTAGAAATAAACAATGTTTAGGATAGCGAAGTGCGCAAAGGCGGCCTTATCGCTATAGCGATCTCTTACAGATCACCTTTGATGAGAGGAGAAGTAAGCAGGAGCGGGAGGTGCAAAGAAGTACTGACACTAATGTTACATATTTTTCTATAAAATATACTAATTAAGCAATACAAATATATATATATATATATATATATATATATATATACTAGCTGACCCAGCAAACGTTGTTTTTCCATATAATTATTATTATCGCTATTAAAAAATAGGGGTTGGTGATAGAAAGGTGAAAATTTAGGGTTGTATGTATTTTTGTATGCTATATTACAAAATAACAAAAACAAAAAATGTTAAGGGTGAACAACCCTTATCACTTAGGGGTATGAAAAATAGTAGCCGATTCTCAGACTTACTGAATACGCATAAAATTTGGTGCAAATCGGTAAAGCCGTTTCGGAGGAGTACGGTAAGTAACATTGTGACAGGGAAATTTTATATATTAGATATATATATGTGTGTATCGGAGTGCAGTAGTTTGTGGAACGCTGGCGCCATTTATCTATCGGCGTGGAACAGAGTGATTTGTGACAATCCGGCGCGCGTCTTTCTCTTCTTGGAGTGACCGCGCGCCGGTGTGGTCGACTGTTGAAACTTTCGCGTTCCTAGCTATTATTGTTTGTATTTGTCTAAATTGTTATCGGGAATATTAAGTGATTGGACATTATAACCTGAGTTAATGAGTAAGGTGTTTGATTGTACCAACATTACCCACCAAAGCCCACAGTATGGAGATTGAATTATGGATGCCACTAACGATGATGTCGGCCGAGAACCCTACGCCCCGATGCTTTATGCTCCTTCTCGTTTATTCTCCGACATATATATGTGCGTGTGTGTGTGTGTGGGTGCGTGACTGTAAGCGTGTGTTTATATAAAGATCTACCTAAATATCAAACACCTATCAAATAGTATTTAATGCGCAAACAATTGTCATTTAATAATCATCACCCGATGTTAGATTAATCAATACAATCAAGTTTGATTATTGAAATATAGATCTAAATTAAAAAGCAAACCACGAATAATACTCATGGTCTCATTTCTCATTTAACGAATGTCATCGTTCTTTAAAACCCATATAACTATTAAACCAACTGCCTCATTGGTCTAGTGGTTAGCACGTTTGGCTACAGACATGAGGTTCTGGGTTCGAATCCCGGGTCAGGCCAATTCGAAATCGATATTGAGTTTTCTATTAAAATTTTCTTAATATTTGACCGCAGTTGGGAAAAATCCACCCCCGTGCCTCGGAGAGCACGTCAAGCCGTCCCTCCTGCGCCTGATCTCTCTGCGAGTGTCGGATTGCCGTCACGTCGAGAGTGAAGGAATAGAGAGTACACTTGTGTACTATGCCTGCCAATCCGCAGCGTGGGTTTATGCTCTAAAAAACCCTCTCTCATGTGAGTGAGGAGGCATGTGCCCAGCAGTGGGACGTTAATGGGCAGCTACTTACTTATCTTTTTATTAAAACAAGACATTTAATAAAATATATGATTGATAAAAAAGGTAGTACTGTAATAAATAATTTATCTTTGAAACACTGTCTTACAAAATTAGGATTTTATACTTGACTCTTTATACGTAGGGACCGTCGATATATATAATACCGTGACACAATCTCATAGACTATTGTATTTCATTACATGGATGATAATATATATATATATATATATAT